>JAOTIZ010000009.1:1499449-1510876 GCA_027123425.1 Erythroxylum panamense
ATTCCTAAATCTCATTTCTAACTCAAATTCAATTCTCAAGCCCAATTTGACCTAATTATCTCCAATTTACCAATTTACCCAAATCAAATCGGGAATTATCATACATGTATGTACGTACGTATGCCAGTGCAATAATTGCCCAACTATCCAATTATACATAACTAATAATGCATGAACATGCCACAAATGAATACAATGAACTGTACCCATCCCATCGGTGACGGGATGTTACATCCTTAATACCCATTATTTTCTAAAAAGTACATTTTAAGTCCTAAACTTTCAAAATTTATGAAATCCATCCAATTAGACTTATTTTTTATTCATTTCAATATCATTAGACTCTAATACCTATTTTGGACATTTTCAATTCTCTATTTTTTTAATATTCAAGGATGGGTACTCAAATTATAGCAAAAAATACTATTCACTTAAATTTACTATTCATTTAAAAATACTATTTACTAAAATCGTCTGGATTTCATTCAAAAGTGTCACCTAAATCTTCAAAGCACATTTAAGGGCTTTCTAAAGCTTATTCGAACTCATTTTGTAGCTTTTCGAATTTTTTGAGAAATTTTTATTCACAGAGTCCATAATAATCTTCGGTCTATCCGTGATCTCCATTATAATCTAAGTAATACATTTAAATGCTTAAATTACTCTAGTATAGTATAAATCGGGCATCCTTTATAAAATGCACATACAACATGATAGGACTCTAGCTTAGTATGCTAGAGATAGTGCATATTATTGATTATAATAAAAGATCTCTAACACTATTACAAGGTGATTTTACTGAACACCTCTCCTTCGAGAGCTGAATAAAGCTCCTCAGAGAGAATACATATTCTCTCTGTTTCTAGTATCACTCTTCTCTCTCCTTTCTTCCCGAATGTCCCCTCTCTCTGCCCTCTCTCCCCTTTCAACTACTCATCCGTACATTATGTTATAATCCCACGCTTATGCCAATTCAGCCCCTCATTACTAACCAATGCTAACTAATTAACTCATTCCTCTCAGCCCTCTCTTTCTTTCTTCTCGAGTATACTCTCCATATCCTAGGCTTATTTATGTTTTTGTTATTGATCCTAACATTGCTCCCTTCTAGAAGAGTAGCCTTGTCCTCAAGGCTGCAATGAGGAAATTGATTGCGAAGAATGAATTCATCCTCCCATGCAGCATTCTCCATCGGTTTGCCCTTCTATTGAACTAACCATTGGCGTGTTGAGTGTCCTGCCTTGGTAATTACTCTGCTAGCTAATACAGTTTCAGGTTCAACAACATCCTCCAACTCCACTTCCATTCCCTCAGACAAGGTTCTCTCAACAGTGTAGTTTCCCACAACCTTCTTTAGTTGAGATACATGAAACATTGGATAAACTCTAAAATGTAGTGGAAGTTTGAGTTTATATAATACTGCTCCATATTTTTCCAGAATTTGGAAGGGGCTAAAATACGTTGCCGCTAGCTTTTGATTAATACGTCGGGCCACCATAAGTTGTTTGTGGGGGCAGAGCTTAAGAAATACCCATTCTCCCACTTGGAAAGATAGCGGATTTCTTTTCCTATCTGCATATTTCTTCATTTGATCTTAGGCTCTATGCAAATTGTATTTGAGTTGATGCAATACCTCATCTCTGTCCACTAACTTTCTAGCCACTACCTCTACCTTAGTTTCTCCTTGCAAATACCGAACCAAGGTTGGAGGTTCCTCTCGTAAACTATTTCAAAAGAAGTTGAACCCGTAGACACATGGAAAGTGGTATTGTACCATAGTTCTGCCCATGAAATTCAATAAGGCCAATGCTTAGTTTAGAAGCAAAACACCCAACATCTGTTGAGAACTTCGGTTTGTCCATCTGTTTACGGATGATAAGAGGAGCTCATTTTAAGCATAGTACCTTATAGTTGAAACAATTCCCTCCAAAAATAACTCACAAAAAAACGATCACGATCACTTATGCTTGATAGCATAACTCCATGTAGACGTGCTACTTCTTTGACAAACACTTTAGCCACACTTTTAGTAGTATAAAGATGCTTTAATAGAATGAAATGGCCATATTTAGATAGTCTATCCACAACAACTAGCACTGCTTCATATCCTTTAAACCTAAGAAATCCCGTGATAAAGTCCATTGAGATATCTTCCCAAATATGGTTGGGAATTGGTAAAGGTTGTAATAGACCCCCAGGAGATGTGGCAGCATATTTCTAACTTTGGCATGTGTCACAAAACTTGACAAAGTCTTGAATGGATTTCTTCATACCAATCTAATAAAGATTGCTTGCAATTCTCCTATAGGTGCACAGAAAACCTGAATGGCCTCCAATAGGAGAAACCTGAAACTCTTTTAGGAGTAAAAGAATGAAAGTGGATTGAGCTAAAATCACTAACCTTCCCTTATACAAGAGAACTCCTTGATGCCATAACAACCCTATTCTTGAAGTTGGATTTTGTTGTAAATCCTTTATAATACCACTTAAAATAGGATCTTGGTCCATCTTATGCTGAAGGATTCGACTATCAGCCCACAATGGATAAGAAACAATGCTCTTTAATTCACCTTCTTCATGTACCCGTGACAAAGCATCAGCAGCCTTATTTTTTGGACGTGGTTTTAAATGACCTAAAAAATGATAACCCAAGAGCTTAGTCATCCAGCATTATTAGTCAGTAGTGGACACACTTTGTTGCAGTAAATGGAGAAGGCTTTTTTAGTCTGAATAAACCACAAATGGTCTGTGCAACAAATAATGGCGTCAATGATGTACTACTAACACTAATGCCACTAGTTCCTTCTCATAAGCCGATTTAACGAGATTTCCTTCAGATAAAGCTTTGCTGAAGTATGCAATCGGCCTCCTATTCTGCATCAAAACCTCACCTACCCCCTTGCTCGAAGCATCACGTTCCACCTCAAAAGATTGGGAAAGTTGTGGTAGAGCTAATACCGAAGATGTAGTCAAAGTGTTTTTTAAGGTTTCAAAGGACTCCAAAGCTGTTGAGTTCCGATGAACCCTTTTTTCTTTGTTAGTTTCGTGAGAGATTTTGCTATTTTACCATAGTTCATAATGAATTTTCGGTAGTATCCTATCAGCCCTTGGAATCCCCTCACCCCCTTCACATTTCGAGGAATAGGTCAATTCACAACACTTGAAACCTTGGCTGGATCAATCACTACCCCTTGTTTGAAAATAACACGACCCAAATATTCCACTGTTCTCCTTCCAAAATTGCATTTATGCTTGTTAACTACAAACTAATTCTTTTTTAAGATCTCTAAGACATTCGTTAAGTGCAAAAGATGTGTATTCCAATCAGCACTATATACTAGAATGTCATAAAAAAAACCAGAACAAACCTCCTAAGGAAAGGTTTGAAAATATCATTCATTACTGATTGAAATATGGCTGGTGCATTGGTCAATCTGAATGGCATTACTAGGAATTCATAGTGGCCATCATGTGTTTTAAAAGCTGTTTTATAGCTGTCCTCATTCTTGACCCTAATTTGGTGATACCCTGATTTGAGATCTAGTTTAGAGAAGAATCCTGCACCATGCAGCTCATCTAATAGTTCATCCACCACCGGAATGGGATACTTATCTGGTACGGTGACCCTATTTAGTACTCTATAATCGACATACATTTTCCATGAGGTATCTTTCTTCTTAACTAAGATTATTGGACTGGAATAAGTACTAGAACTAGGACGAATGATGCCTATCTGTAACATTTGTTGCACTTGCCTTTTAATCTCATCTTTGTGATGGTGTGGATACTTATATGGTATCACACTAATAGAACCTTGTCCCTATTGGGAAACAATAGAATGAGAGTGGTTTCGTTGGGGAGGTAATCCTTGAACCTTTAAGAATACCTTCGAAAATTGGTTTAACAGTTGGTTTAGCTCCTTTTCCTCTTTTTTGTTAAGCTGAATCTATTGTTCCTCCATTATAGCTATTCCTTCAGTTGATAGGAAATTACCATCTAAGATTGTAAGAAGATTGAGTAAAGATATCGAATCCTTAGGGTACACACTTCCTTTTCTCGGTGTTTCTTGGAGTTCTGCCTTGCCACATAACTGCACCTTTTGTCCCTCATGTTGGAATTGCATAGTCATCTCTTTCCAGTCCATGATGACCTTCCCCAAAGTCTGTAACTAAGCAACCCCTAAAATCATATCCATTCCTTTTAAATCCTGAGCATAAGCATCAACTTTCTAGTCTATTTCTCCCACTTGAATAGGAACCCCTAGATACCTTCCTTTCATAGTCACCTTATAGCCATCACCTAATCTAATTCCTAGTGCTTTATTCATCCCTACTGTCAACCCAAGGCCACTAGCTAGCTCAGGCGAGATGAAATTATGGCTGGCCCTACTGTCCACTAGAATCACAATAGGACCACTATGTAACTTCCCTTCCAGCCTCATTTTTTAAGTTTCGGGTATCATTACTTCATTAACCCTAAACACCCCCATGGTTCTACACTCTAAAGCTATCTCACCCTCCTCTTCTGTCTCTACCTCCATTGCTATAATTTCTCCATCTTCATTTAACGTTTCGTTGTCATCCAAAATTAGTAACCTCAATTGTCTCTCCACATATTAGTGTAGAGGGTGGAATCTATCCCCATATCAGAAACAAAGACCTTTAGCCTTTCTATCCATGAGTTCTTGGTAAAAGAGGTGGCGCAACCCCTTGTTCCTCTCCATCGACACTCTCTTGTTTCCCTCTGACCTCCTTATCAATGTCGCTATGGGTGGAACAACAGTTTGGTTCTACATATGGAATTCAGGTTGGGACTCGGATGTTTCCCGAGTCCTTTCCGGCCCAGATCTGCTAGCATATCTCCCTTCGACCTATTACCCTGCGTATGGTTGTTGTTTCTAGTAGCTGGAGGCAGAACAGAACAAGACAGAACGGAACAGAAACTGGGGACAGTGAGGTGTTTGGTTAGGATTGACAGAACAGAGTAAATTGTCTCCGTCTCGATGATAGAATGTGTTTGGTTGCAGGGGACAGAACACAAATATAGTGCAAATGACGAATATGCCCCTGGTCTTTAATATGATTAGAAATATGTAATTCATTGAAACTTTTATTATGAATGGTTTGTATTAGTGAAAAAATTAACTTAGAATAATAAAAACAATTTCAGATTAATCACGAATAAAATTAATAATAATTGTTATTATTTTTTTCGTAACAAAAAAATAATAACCAAACATAAATAAGTGAAAAATGTTTAATAACAATAAATTTGAATAATAATAAATACAAATTATTACACTTAATAATAATAATTAGACATAATAAAAACACTTAATTAGCATAATTATAATAATAAAGAGGAAATGGATGCGGTACTAATACTAATAATACATGTACGACTACTACTACTAATAATAATAATAACAATAATAATAATAATAATAATAAATTGATAATAACAATAAAAACAAAAAGTATGATAACATTAAAAATTAATTAATAATAAAAATATTTAATACAAAATTATTGTCATTAATGATCATAATAATAATAATAAATACAAATTTTATAATACAGTTAATAATAACAATAACTAATACAATATTATTGTTAATAATAATCATAAAAATAATAATAAATACATAATTTATAATACATTTAATAATAAGAATAATAATAATTGTAATAAGAAATATATTATACTAATATTGATAATAATAGTTTTTGGCCAATAATAATAATATTAATATTAATGATATTTAATACAAAATTAGTAACAATAGGGTCAACATACATTCAAATACATCATCTAAGCATTCATAGAAATAATTACATAATAGCTTCAACATACATTCATATAATTAATTATATGAGAGGTTCAACATTCATTGAAACAAAACATGTAAGCATTACTATTCATAATAACATAATTGGTTCATCATACATAAAGGCCTTATAATTTATTAATAATGTTTTGAATAATCATTCCCAAAATGACGCTAATGGCTATGAGTAAAAAAGCATGAGCCCATTCCATGTTTGTCTGCAAAGGGGCAACTGCATTGAGTTGTTCATTTGTTAGTTGTGGGACTGGAGTCGGCATAAAGGAGGGTGCATTGGCGGTGGATCCAATGTCTACATTGCGTTGACCTGGCGTATATGAGCTAATGGCATAAGCAGTTTGTGCTTCATCCAATGTCCGATACCCCTTGAATCGAGCATTCGGAAATCCCTCAACTGTTAATTTTACATCATCCCAATTGGTAAAAATATCAACTCACGTCCAGCAAAGACCACATAAAAATTGTATCGGCCCATATTTTAGAACCTGAAAAAGAATCATATTATCATCATCCATACACGCAAGAAAATGACAAACATTATATAGTAAGTAAACCAACCATTGATAAGTAAGATAGTTGCTCAAATATACATCATTCAAGATGACATGTACCCAATTTCATCACCATGCAAATTAAAAAATTAAACAGCATGTCATATGTTTGAATCTAAAAGGCTCCTAACATAATCCTGTTTTAGCTGTGGTGGTAAACCCCAGTAAATATTCATTAATTCAGCATGCCTCCCGAATATCTTTCCAGCCCTGACAATTTTGTCAATGGGGAAGCCGAAATTGACAAGCTCTTCACCCAACTTAGCTCTTTGCATTCCTGCTATAGCGTCCGAAATCACCTTAGCATTCTCTTTGCTAGTTTCAATAGGAACAACAAATGATGCTGCAAGGCTTTCCAGCGCTTCACTATCCCGCATCTTCCGTTTCCCTTTGTTTTGTAGACTTCCCGCAGTGTTGCTAGAAGAAGCCACGGAACCGAGGACATGGGCTGAAGTAGTCAGAGGAGGAGTTGTTTGCAAGGCTGGTTGATCACAAGGGTCAACAAAAGTTAGCTCAGCCGTTGGGGCTTCCCCTTCTGTTTCACCCTCATCACCAATATCAATAGCATCAGCAGCACTCTGAGCCCTTCCACCAGTGGCTCTGTCCCGCCCAAAAACAAATTCAAGTCTAGGGTAAAGTGAGAATGGCTTGACAGGAGTGTAGTACTTGTTCGGATGTCTCTGGAAAAAACATCAGACAACGTCAGAATGAATTACATATGATTATTCAGACAGGTCTAAAAACAATAAACAATAAGCACATAATTACCCTCTTCCATTCATCAAGGACTTGCTTGCTATCGACCTCAACGCATTGCTTTGACTCATTCCACCCAAAGCCACTGCAGTTTAACATGTCAAAAGTTATTTGATATTTGTCTTTTAACCTTTTGTGCTTATTTTTTACATGTCTCCTATCAATCCCACACTCAGGAAACTTCTCCACCATCTGACGAGCAAGAGTTTGGAAAGTACCAGGCTTGAATTGGCCATTATCTGCCCTCTGACCAGCTATCACAGCCTCCTCCATTAAGGTAACAAATGCATCTGTTTCACTGTCCGTCCAAATTCTTGACATTGCACCTACACCACGCAATGTCAAGAATCCCACAACGTGCCAAACCATTCAACAGATGATTCTAACAAAATATATCAATTGATAGCAAGTTGCAAATTAAAAAAGACAATATTGAATTTGCAGTAACATGCTATGAAATATCAAAGTCATCAATAAAAGAAGAGATGAAAACAATCCCTCAATTCAGTTACAATATAAAGCCTACCAGAATGAATCCCGCAATTCACTAATCTAAGAACTCACACTCTAAAAGGAAGTTCACATTTTAATTGTTGCTTCTCCATTCATCAAACATGTTCGTGGCTAATTCCTCTCTCCATTGACTCCATTCATCACTTGCCTGAACACGATCAACAGTTTCAGGCAAAGAAGCATCTTCCCCAACTGGGATTTCCTCGGCTTCAAAAGGAATATGCTCTGCAGGATCTTCTGCCATATTCAACCTAATAAAGTTGTGTAGAAGTGTGCATGCAAGAATTATATGCACATGAGTGGTTGGTGAATAAAAAGATGCAGTTCTTAGGATCATAGTGACTGTTGCAATGATAATGATGCTCTTTGTACTTAATGCATTAGCTGCCTTAACTCAAGTCATGCCTGATATTCAATAACAAAGTGAAATTGTTCCAAAAAAATCAACTTATGAGTCAATGCCTTTTCAGGCCAATTGTAAAGACAACATATCAATACATAAAGAGAATGCACATATCAGTGAAGTAAGCAATTGTATGTCCTTGGCTGAGCAATGTATGTATGTATCACAAGTTAGTAATGAAGAGACTGCATATGGAACTACATGAGAGGGAATGAAATTAATCCTCATTGAAAACAGCATGCAAACAAATACTGATTTGAATGAGGGGTAGCATGCCCACATTTTAGAGATTGGCCTGTTAACAAGTCATTTAAATGACTTAACAAGATTGTGATTTACCTCTATTAGACAAGGAGATAACAATTAATTAGTAAGTAATCAGTAGGGGAAAAATTTATATGGTTATCCCGTACCATCTCAAACATTAAGTTAAAATTTACTGTATATGTCAAGTTACCGGTGCAGATCATAATGACTGTTGCAATGATAATGATAAGTTGTGCCTTGGAAATCTTATTGCCTTGCACTTTAATGCAAATTAATTGTCAACAGATCACAAATTACTGTTTAGAACAAGGCTGACGTGTGACAGTCCCAGTTTCAAATGTTCATATCACTTACTAGTTTTAAATGTTATTTCCTTTACATAGTCTGATTTTTTATATTCATTTGGTCTGTGATGCAGGATGCTATAAAAGATATCGAGTAGAAAACAAACAGATTGGCTTCTTCAAGTCATCTACATAACAATGTAGTTGAAAATGCAAGAATTGCATCATGTAAATCAATGTGAATCAAGTTAATGCAATCAAATAGGAAATTGTCTTTCTCTTTTCCTTGGTGTTATTACTTGCTAAGTTTGTCCTCAAATGAATATGATAATTAAGTTTGGCGCATAAATAATTTTCAGATTTAGAGTTAAAAGGGTTGAGTTTGTAGTTGTGGGAGAGCTAATTAAGTTCAACAAATGTTGTTGGAATTTTGTTAGTTCATGTTTGATTGATGAAAATGTGTTTACGTTGGAGCTTTTGCTTAGGACATGTTATGGTCCCCTTATAGGAACTTGAGTTGATTCCTAGTGATGTAAATATCGATAAACTATGATGCATATGCTCTTTCCCTATTATTAAGGCCTCATCTAGTCTTTGAGTCTTATTAATGTTTTTCAGTTTACGGACAAGAACAGAGTTCCTACTTCCTCGTAAAGCTTGAGGTGGAGTCAACTGTGTCCATGAGTGTTTCTTGCTTTTATTATTTTATGTTGGGAATAGTCTCTTGTCTCCAAATTCTTTGGACTTTTCACTTAAACATCATAATCAGTACAATGTTAATGGGAGATCAACAGCCAAAAGGCCAGACTAAAGATGGGGTACTTGCTACATGAGCAGACATCTAGTAGGTAAGAAGGTGTTAGAGATCATATTCTCCATTTTCACATCTCTTACTAAAAGCCAATACCACTCCTTATCAGTAGGTTTTGGCTATGTATAGTTAATTAAAAAAAGGGCCATATTAGATTAGCTGGGGGAGAAGGAACTTGAACTTGCTTGGTCCAATCATCAATGTATGTTGGCCTGATAGGTTTCAATGAACCAAAGAGAAAAAAATCTAGTTGAGAAGTTGGTTACTTTGGTTGGAAATAGTTATATGGCTTGAGAGAGAATGCAGTGCAACTTAAATACTCATCAAAATTTTGTAGCCATTCTTAATTATGAGGTTAGAGCTCAATTTCTGTACTGGGTCTACATGCATGTCAGGATGTGCTCTAAAGTCATAAGGATGACTTAAAAATAGCTTCATCAGTAGCTCATTAACGAAAACAAGTTAACTCAAACTAATTTGTTATAGGGATGATTGAGTATATAGATATTCCTATAGCTTGGTACGAGAGAAGGAAAGCAGTGCAGTTTTTAACCCTTCTATCATTGTTTACAGAAGATAATACAACTGAATTAGTGTGGGTTTGATACCATGTAATAATTTAAAATCCTATTTTTCTGTGCCTAAATATACATTACACAATTGTACCACTTTCTCCTAAACAACCATACAAATCATACACTGCTTTGTTTTAGAGATGCAGTGCAGTGATGAATGAAGATCCAATTCATACACACACTAATTGCACAACCATAATGGGATAATCTTTGTCCATAAGAATGTAGAAGGCTAACAGCAATTCATATTGTTCAAACATCAACATCTTCCAACCAACAATACAAGGGTTTATGTCAATTACAAATCAAGCAGATGATTAAATTGAGAATATATCAAATACCTGCCGCAAAAACCGAAGATACTCTTTGGAGATGATTGCAACCTCTCACTGATCAACAACACCAATGAATCCTAAACAAAATCATAATAAGAAACAAGTTAACTTATTGCAAATGATCCAGTTGCTAATATGTTGAAGTAATGAAAGAATGACATGTATATAACTCACAACCCTATATAACTCAGAAGTATAGCAGAGAACATGTTCAAGTTGTGGAATGATGACATGCAACATTTTCTCAGACCATTATATGCATTAATCCAACCAAACTTATTGCAAGAACTAACATTCTTCTCACCAATTTCGCATACAACAGAACCTGACCACAGATCATAATACAAATCAAAACTCCTTCGGTACCCAAAGCATACAAATCCACAACCAAACTCCTTCCCCAAAGCAAAAATTTATACAAACTTCACATCCCACACATGAAGACACTTCAAAAACCCTGTGGGCATGCATTGCTGGATCCAGGAATAATGTGGGTTTCCGAGTCAACCAAATGAACCATACAGAAACTGGGGACAGAGAGTAGAAGAAGACGACAATATTGATATGGTTGCGATTCCAGAGTGTCCGTCAAGCAAGGAAGACCTTTAAGCCATAAAATCAAATCCTTACCCGACCCTGGAGAGACCAACGTCTTGGGGAAGTAGAGATCCAAAGAGATCCGGAGGGAACGCTGTTGCGAAGAGATCCGACGAGCAGTCGGGGACGAAGAGCAGCGTGCGCGAACCAACACAGACGAACAGTAGTCGGGGAGGAAGAGAGCCGGAGTGGGGGAAGAAGAGAGCCGGAGTCGGGGACGAAGAGAGCCGGAGCCGGAGTCGGGGAAGAAGAGCAATCGGGGATAAAAGAGAGTCGGAGTCGGAGACGGTAGCTGGAGTTGTTGCCCAAATGAGTCAAACGCAGCACATTTAGTCGCGGAGAGAGGAACAACATGTCCCTGTCCTACCTTTTTTGGAGGGACAGAATTTCGTGTCCCTGTCTTCCAGAAACAGGGGACACAAACAAACACGGGGTAAAGGGTTCTTGGTCTCGGGCTCATTTATGTTGCAGGAAGGATGGTAGAATAGGA
>JAOTIZ010000009.1:1513414-1523815 GCA_027123425.1 Erythroxylum panamense
TGGGCCTAATTTATTAGGCATTGAATAAATATATGTGGATATATTTATTGGGCTAGATTGAATTAAGTTGTCGGGTTTTTATTATATGAGATATAATATGGGCTGAAACTTATTGGGCTTCAATAATTTTAATGGGTTTAAGATTATGATGTTCTTATTCCTAATAGGAATAGGGATTAGGTTTTCTATATAAATAGAGAAACTTATGTCTCATTAGATAAGAGACGAAAACCCTAGCCACCTAAACCTAGTTGTTTGTTCTTCTTTCGAGAGAAAAATTGTGCGGCGTTCAAAAAGGATTTTAGAACGTGCTAGCACACATTAGCCACTGCCCGGATCGTTCATCCTCGTGTGGATATCGGTAGAGGACATTCGCGCACTGCAATGTCTACAAATCTGAAAAAGAAACAAATACCAATCCACGTCAAGAAGTAATTTCGTACGTGCTATAATTTTCAGTTATACTTCTTGTTGTATAGTATGATCCATTCCGCTGCGTATTGTGAATACCCAAGCCATAAGCGATCCAACACAAGTGAGTACTGAAACCCTTATAATTAAGAAAAATAAGACCTTGAATTATGTTATGCACTAAAATAATATGCAACATTAGATCTGATCCAAGCACCATTTGATACTAATTTAATTGTGCCTTCATAAAATTATCATGGTTTTGTTGCAGTGGTGTTCATATTATAATTATGTATCTTCATTACAACTATTAATGTTAGTTTGAAGTGGTTAATTAGAACATAAAATCTATTTTTAAATTTTAGGGTTTGATTTATTTTGAATTTGTGATTTGTGTAATTTTTATGATTTGACCTTCAATGGTACCTTGTAGATGATGTATTTATGCCCAAACATAGTTCTACTTCATTTTTGGCAGAGAAAACATAATGATACAAACGCCTGACAGTATAAATTGAGAATTTATGTTTTTATCACGTTGGAGTTTAGTTTGGACCCATTTAACTACATCACAAGGAATATTCATAAATAGATCATAGAAGTCGTGAATGTACTAAAATATGTTTTTTAGACATAACCGAAAAGAATATCTAAATTAAGATTTGTTTCTCAAATTTTAAAGAGGAAACGAAAATAATTCGTATGTCCAGAGCGCCAAAAAAATAATAATTCTTATAGTGCTAAAGATTTATGTCATCTAACACAATCTAAGATAAGTATTTAACCTACTAATTTATTACGTGTATTTATCCATTAAATATGAGATAATATTTTAAACCTTTTTTTATGATGGATTTAGCTTTTTAAAGTAACATTCTAAATGAGATACTGTGCATTCCCTCATCTTTTCCTATGTCAATCTGACCTAACTGGGTTGACACTTCCATCTCCACTTCTGATCGTGACCTAACTGGGTCGACACTTTCTTCTCAACTTCTGATCGTGACCTAACTGGGTCGACACTTTCTTCTCAACTTCTGATCGTGACCTAACTAGGAATGGCCTACTGTTCTTTATTCCGCAAATCCTGATTAGGAATTGTAACAACCTCCGAAACTTTCAACTTAAAAAGGTCAATGTCCTTCTTGACAAGTATTTAGATATATTTAATTAATAATTACATTCCAACAAAGAACATGAAAAGCTCACATGTCGACGTGGGATGAGTCAGTTGTGTTCTGAAACGTGGGTAGGGGAAGTGCCCACTTGACACATTATCCAAAAAAGAAGTGATCTCATCTCGTCTCCGCTCTCTTTCGTCGTATCGGTCGGAAACAGACATCGGCATTAGGCACTCAGAAGAAGCAAAAAGGTGTTATAATAATAATTATTATTAAAAAAGAAGAATCAAACCACCACCCCGCAGGCACATCATCATCAACATCAACGTCAACATGTTCGAACACCGAAAAAGGAAGCCTTTCCTTTCTCTCTCTACCTCTAACCCTAACTCTCCTCTTTCTGTCTCCACCAGAATGGCCAGTCCCAAATTATCAGTACCTTTGCCGCACAACCGTCTCAAAGACGTGCTTTTGCTTCTCTCTATTGTCTTCATTATTTACCTTTTCTTCCACTCGCCTCCTACTCTCCCACGCGCCGCCATAGCTCCTTTCTCTCCATCTTACGCAGCCTCCTCCCGCCACCACCTCGTGTTTGCCATCGCCTCATCGTCCGCATCATTCGTTGGCCGGATACCATATCTCAAACTCTGGTACGATCCCGACACCACGCGGGCCTTCGTGTTTGTGGACGGCGCTCCGGCGGGATTCGCGTCAGACCCCACCCTTCCGCCTCTGATCGTCTCCGAGGATACTTCTCGCTTCCCGTACACCTACAAGGGCGGGCTGAAATCGGCGGTTCGCGTGGCGCGTGTGGTGAAGGAGATTGTGGAGTTGAATCAGAGCGATGTGAGGTGGTTCGTGTTCGGCGACGACGACACATTGTTTTTTGTGGACAATTTGTTGGAAACGCTGTCTAAGTACGACCATAACGAGTGGTATTATATTGGGAGTAACTCGGAGAGTTATGATCAGAATTTGAAGTACTCGTTTGATATGGCATTTGGCGGTGGAGGTTTCGCTATAAGTTATCCATTGGCTAAGGTTTTGGCAAGAGTTCTGGATTCGTGTTTGATAAGATACGCAAACTTGTACGGTAGTGATGCGAGGATTTTCTCATGCTTGGTGGAATTGGGTGTTACGTTGACTCATGAACCTGGGTTTCATCAGGTAGGCCTTTTTTTTTTTGGGTCCTTTTTTGTTACCATTTTTGAGTTTATGTTGGTAAAAATGGACTGAGCCTTGGGATGCATTTGATTTGACCAGGTTGATATGCGGGGAAGCCTGTTTGGGTTGCTGTCTGCACATCCAGTATCTCCCCTGGTGTCTCTTCATCATTTGGATGCGGTGGATGCAATATTTCCTAGTATGAACAGGACTCAAGCTATGCACCATCTTTTTGAAGCTGTGAGCAAGGATCATGCTAGGATTTTGCAGCAAACTGTTTGCTATGACCGCAAAAATTCATTGACCGTCTCAGTCGCATGGGGCTATTCGGTTCAGGTGTTTGAAGGGAATGAGCCGCTTCCAGACCTTATTTTACCCCAGAGAACGTTCAGGCCATGGAGGAGAAGTAGAATGGGTGACTTCAGTCGACTCATGTTCAATGTGAGGGAATATCCTAAAAATCCTTGTAAAAGGCCAGCTGTCTTTTTCATGGAAAAGGTGTCTCTTATTGATAATGGCATTTGGAGTACTTACACGAGGCACAAGGAAGAGGATTGCTCTAGGGCTAATGCTGTAAACAACCTTGAACATATTAGAGTGTTCACACACACACTAGAATCTCATGCTGGACAGGTACCACAAATTTGAAATATGAATTGTGCTATTAATAACTATTGATAGGGAAAATTTGGCAATTATTTGATGGCATTGCCATTCCTATCCCAGATGATTGCTTCCCGTCGACAGTGTTGTGATGTGTCTGGATTCAATGAATCTATGGTTGTTAGCATTAGGCAATGCGGCATAGATGAGCTGATTTCGATGCATTAATAGTCTTCTTCCTTGGAGCTGTTCTGAAATGCACTCACGCATAGAGCTCTCTGACTGAATTAATGCTGTTGCTTAGTGGTAAGTTATTGCTTCTAAACTCTCCCATATAACTTTGCGAGCTTTCCTCTATTCTAATGTAAGCTTTTTGTTCACTATTCCCAAAAATTGTGTTGACATGTTAATATCCAAATTCAATATAGGATGTAACATCAGATCAGAAACTTTGACTTGCCCGTAGGGTATGCATCCTGTATAATGAGCTGTCCGTGTTTTCTTCTTGAGGTATCCTGACAGGCCTTGCAACTCTTACGTTTTTCTGAAAGAGAAACTTGATTAGAGCTGTGAATTTTAAGCCATGGACTCATTGTTAGCAGTTTATTCTTAAAGCTTTCTTGTCCATTTGCTGCTTCAATTTGGATGTGACATTTTCATAGCAAATTTATTTGACTGTGAGAATAGTAGCCTTTTTCTTACCTTAAGGATGGAATCTGGATTCTACTTGCAATGAGCTGTTATCCGCCTCTTTCTTTTATCTTTGAATCTGTGTTTCTCGCACACATACACATATACGTGTTACATAGACTGTGCTACGCCAGCAAACTGTGATGGAAGTTGATCCTGAAGGATGTGCATAATAAAATTAATACCTGGGAGTGTCAAATTTTGGGTTTCTCCCCAAGTGTGTATTTGTACTTTCAATTTTGTTTTATCTTTTCTTTTTCCCAAGTCTGTGGTCCTTCTAGGAGAGAGTCATTACCACAAGACGTTCCCTTGTCTTATCTGTGTTACTTTGATGTTGCCTGCTGTAGCATGTGAAACGAAACGACTATCTTAAACTGCCTGGACAAATTTGATGAATGCTCTTGTTAGTATGGCATTTCTTCATCTGCGTTTTCATTATATCTTCATTCTTTACATTGTATGACAGTTTCTTACTGGAAGTCTGTGGAAGATTATGTTGCCATGCAAAGGATTACGTCAAAGAGGGAACAAAATCTCTGAGTGAAAAACACTTCTATTCTGGTTACAAGGGTATGTTTCTTGCGTTCAGAAAAGGTGCATGGACAAAAGATTCTATAGCATTTGTTAGTTTTAAAGCATCAAGCTGATTTCTTGCAAATGAAAATGGGAGTCGGAGGAAACTGAGATTGCTGCCAGCGAACTGTCCAGTTGGTTATCTAACATAGAAAGGAATGTGAATGAAGGAGAGTCCAGAAATATACTGTCAATGATGACTGCCATTTCTATCATGGATGAAGATCTGATCCAGTAGATACTGTGTTTATATTCTGTTTGTATATATTTGAGCTGACGAAACATTAGAGAGCAGAGTGATTTATGATATTTTTTTGGATTGCTAACCAACCAGCAATTTTTATAATTGTTCCAACAAGTTTTAGCTTACAATATTACTCATAGCATTTGATTTATTGCTTCTGTAAATCTTTTGGCAGCTTAGGTCACAAATATATGGAAAAACTCAGAAGATTTGAATAGTAGAGGCTGTATCATCTCTCATTTTGGTAGTTTAATGTATCAAATTTTGATAGGGGACTTTGAATAGATTATAATGTACTGTGAGGTTTATTGAATATATGGAAAAACAGAAGATTTGAATGGTAAGAGGCTGTATCATCTCTCATCTTGGTAGTTTGCTGTATCAAATTTTGTCAGGAGACTTTGAATAGATCATGATACTGTGAGGTTTTATTGCAAATGAGATGCAGAGGTAACGAAGATATATACTGTTGTGCATAATCGGCATCGTTCTTTTAACGGTGGATGCTTTCGACGGACGTATAGAGAGTAGAGGTGAATTCATTTGTGTAACATGAACGCGATTGTTAAAAATAAACTAACGAGCCTAATGTAATGTCCGTTAAAACGGTTCGGTCGTCGAGATCGTCCGTTCTGGGGATTCGGTTTCCTAGTGAAACACATCATGAGACCATGTGCATTGTGCACTTTGCTTGATTTTAACACAAACTCCGGTTTTTGTGGCTTTGTCGGGGAATCGATCTTCTGTTATTCTTACCCAGTTGTCCTGTTTTCTTTACATCTAATGTAATAAATTGAATGATTGAGAACAAAGGAGTACCCTTCGGTTCCCAGAATCGATCTCCTGTTATTCATCCGTACTGCCACATATATCCAAAGGGTCTTTCTCAGTTGTCTAACAAAATCTAATAACAACCAATAAGATTTGCTTTCCCTGTCCCACTGTTGTGTTGTCAACTAGATGGAGTCCATTGTCAAGAATCATTTGACTTGTAAGAATTAGAACCACCCACTTTTAAGCCTTTGGTTGAAAAAACAAACCAGAACCTTTCTCCTTGTGCAAACGTAACTAACACGATCTTTTCCTACTTGCTTTCGCCTCAAATTGCGCCAAGAAATGGTAAAGTTTATGTATTGCGAATTTGGCAATGTAATAGTTGTACTACGCAACCCCAGCCAAGCACACCCCCTTGACCCTCTTCATCTTGCTCGCATCCTTGGAAAATGCAGTGTCTACAGTCACCTAGCAAATCCCAGTTACCTTCTCGTTTGTCAAACCTCGTCATAGTCGTATCTTCTGTTTGTTTAGTATACCTTCTTCTGTCACTCATTCTGGTAGGTAGTTCAAAGTACATAGATCTCAGCTCTGTTGCATCAGGAGATGTATACGATCCAACAACCCTTGAGCATATTGTTTTTGGGATTGCTTCGAACGAGAATTCATGGCCCAAGCGCAAGGAATACGTTAAGCTCTGGTGGGAACCTCGGCAAATGAGAGGGTGTGTGTTTCTAGAGAGCATGCCAGAAGATATAAGTTCATATAATGATAATAGTTCACTTCCTCCTGTTTGTGTTTCCGCTGATACCTCAAGTTTTCGTTATACTTTTCGCAATGGTCTCCGGTCAGCTATTAGAGTGGCTCGTGTGGTTGTTGAGACTGTGGCACTCAATCATTCTAATGTGCGGTGGTATGTTTTCGGAGATGATGACACTGTTTTCTTTCCGGAGAATTTGGTGAAGACTCTTTCCAAGCATGATCATGGGCTTTGGTACTATTTAGGGACTAATTCAGAGATTTACGAGCAGAATAGGATTTTTGGGTTTGAAATGGCTTTTGGTGGGGCAGGATTTGCCATAAGCTATCCACTGGCAAAAGTCTTGGCAAAAACTTTCGATTCCTGTATACAACGCTATCCACATCTGTATGGAAGTGATTCCAGGATCTATTCTTGCATGGCTGAGCTTGGAATCGGACTAACTCGTGAGCCTGGATTCCATCAGGTATTAGTTCTCGCATGCTTATGGTTTGTCCAAAAACTTTAGTTTAACAAGTGATTTGATGCTGAGAAGTTTTCAACTAAATTATTGCAGATGGATGTTCGGGGTGACATATTTGGCTTGTTGACTTCGCATCCTGTGACACCACTAGTGTCTCTCCATCACTTTGATTACGTAAATCCTATATTCCCCAACACGACGACCCTAAAGGCCCTGGAACTTCTTCTGAGAGCTGTAAAAGTTGATTCCCTGAGGATCCTGCAGAGAACAATTTGCTATGATCGGTGGTTTTCCTGGACTATTTCGGTGTCATGGGGTTATGCGATTGAGGTTTATGGGAATCATATACGTTTGCCTGATCTCCTTCCTGTTCAGCAGACTTTTAACCAATGGAAACAAGGAAACACGTTGGCTGGTGTCTATACATTTAATACAAGAGTAGATCAGGCTCATCCCGACCCTTGCCGCAGACCAACTATTTTCTTTCTTGATAGGCTAGAGGTAGACTCAGCTGAGGGTGTCATCACCAGTCATTACAAGAAAAGCTATGTCAATTGCTCCCACGATGCTACTGCTTCTCCTCGGAAACTTGATGAGATTAAGGTGCTGTCGAAGAAGCTTCATCTTAGTGTTAACCAGGTACGTATACATTTCTTTTTCTTTCAGTTTTCAATTTCTCAAAGTTGACTCAAAACTTACATCTTTCTTCAATTCAGTTGCGAGCTCCAAGGCGACATTGTTGCGACATTTTACCTTCTTCTGTGGGTAATGTGATGGAAATCGGAATCAGAGAATGCAGAGGAGAAGAATTGATTCACATGCATTAGATTCAGCGTCGCTAACACTAATGAATATTGGTATCCCTTAAACAACTTCACAAACCATCTTGTGAATTCAACAACGGTCTGAATATCGAATTCAATATCAAAGGAAGATGATGTGTTACTCCTTAAGTTAGGCTTACTCAAGAATGACATGTCTGTCATAGTTTCTACACAATAATTTTGATACAGTTGGTGGAAGAAGATTACTAAATAAAGCTTTTCTTATGTGAATGGTTAATTTCTGGAGAGATCTGCTGCAAATCCCAAAAAAAATGAATACATCAAAGAATCTATGTTTGGATCGGCACATATCAAACTTGACACCACTCTTAAATTCTTTTATTTCAGTCATTCATTGCCCTTTTCGAAAGCTCTGCAATTCTTTCACACCATAAATGACAGTGGGCAAAGCTCGATGGCAATGAGGTTGTTTCCCATATTTGGACAATGCGCTGACAACAAATTATTCACTTCCTGTTTAATGTTTATCATGAGCAGCCAAGACACTTACGCTTAACCTCTGATACTCATAATCTTTTTCTCCATCCTCTGTTTTGGTCTTCCTGAAAACCCATATTCAAGTAATCTATTCTGTTTCGATCACGCCCTGTCATGCAAGAACCCAGTTTTTCCACCTCTCTAAACATCAGGTGCAGAAAATTTTCAAAATTTTGGTATGTTCCTTTTTTGTTTCTCCGTATTATTCCTGAGTCTGCATCGGCGTCTCAGTCTATAATGAATGGAATTGCATATAATGTATTAGTTTATGAAGCCTCAACTGCTTATAATGGACCAATCTCCAACACAGCATATGCAAGCAATCTTTTAGTTCAACTATCATCAACTGTTGAACATCAAAGCAGATGGAAGAGCCACCAATTTGGAGTACTCACCAATGACTTATGTAAAGCTCTAGTAAGAGGTGAAGCTGTCAAAGTTCCTTGGCATGGTTTCAGAAAGCTTGTCGTAGAGTGTTGATCATGCTTTGGCTCACAATCAATGGGACATTAAGAACTTTGGATCGACTGAGGGCATTTCTTACACTAACAAATCTTCGTCTGTTATGCAATCAAGTTAGTGAAATTGTGGGCCGTCTCAATTTGGAACACCGTTAATGGATTGTGTCGTACTAAAATTCCCAGCTTGAGTTGTTTATGGTTTGACTTTTTTTTTTTTCATTTCAATCCTCGTATTATATAAACTACTCTTTATCCCTTTAATACTGTTTATTACACACACAACTTCCTCTGTTACAATGACTAGAACTGTTGTTAGCTAGCTGTTAGCCTTTTGAAAGTGGGTCTCAATATATAGGGTTTAGGGTTTAGGATAAGATTAGGATTAGAGATTAGGGTTTGGTAATCACTAGTTATTAACAGATATTTATACTTATTATGGTGCAGGTTGACCTTAATAATATTGAATATTTGCAATAGTTGCTATCACATGCAATATTTTAAATTTAGGTACAACCATTCTGTATTTGATTATTAAAGTGGTGTTTCTCTGTAACGGAATTCTTCGAGCGCCATTATATGACAATTGAATATGACAATCGTACTAAAGACTATGTTACGGAGTGGATAGGAAGACTTACCCCTCAACGAAGCTGGATTGGGATGAGGAGAATAGAGTTTCATGTGTAAATTATCAAATTAAGACATTTGAGAAGAAAGAATTGAAGGCTGGGACGAATCGTAGGAACATGCAAGAGTGGTGGAAAGAAGAGTGCTTGGTTAAGTAGAACAAAGCAGCATGAGAGGAACATTGTGTTAATTTCAGGAGTGGCAAGAGTCCTGGCCTAGATCGAAATCAAAGGGTTCGATCCAAGCTCAAGCTCGAGCGCCTAGATTAAACCTGGCTTAGGACTTGACTATTTTAAACAAAACGATGTTGTTTTACATTTTTTAATTAAACAAAATTGACCGAATTAAATCAAACTCAGATTTGGATCTGCTGTTTCGGTTAAGGCCAATTGAGCCCCTCTAAATTAACTTACTGCTTAGTTTGGTCGATTGCAGAAGATGTCCCAACGGGTTTTTAATTAATTTTCCATTTTCCTTTTTCCTATGAATTCTTAGACTAAACCACACCAAAATGTTTGTACTATTTTGTATTTAATTATAAATTATAGTTTTTTAAGGCTCATATAAGAAGCTGCCGAACCTCTTGACTGATTCATATCCGAATGAGGCTGAGCCAAGCATCAAAGCAAGCTATATATGTGAACTGGTCAAGTATGTGCACGAAATTACGTAATGGTTTCTGCCTAGTTACTATTTTATAGTGGCCAACCACCAACGATCTCCTATATTTTATTCAGAAACAAAATGCTAATTCATCATTCTAAGTCATATCCCGCTGGTAAGCTAATTAATAATGGGAATGATGTAATGATTTCAACTTTATTCCACCAACTGGTGATAATTTCATCTGGGGAGCTATGTTCTGACAAACTGTTTTGGATTTATGCCTGTAATGTCCATCCAAGAAACAAGAACAAACTAATTTTATTGTATAAAGACTTTGAATTGGTCTAATTTCTCCCTTTTCACATCCAACATGTTATTCCTTTCAATGATTAAGCACATAAGATTGGTCTCAGTAGTATCTGTACAAAAAGCAGCAGGATTAGGGTCCATTGCTTCTATTGTTATAACCGTATCTTCATGTTCTTCTTTTCTGCTGATGGATTTTCGCAAGTTCACGGGTCTCAAGTAGTACAGTATAATATCGTCCCACAGGGAGTAATTGTGTAAGTACTAGGCTTGGAT
>JAOTIZ010000009.1:1548204-1560117 GCA_027123425.1 Erythroxylum panamense
GAAAGTTTTCTCCTGCTAATGGGCCACGGATGTGCGGGCCAGGCCTGGGTTAACCAATGGGTGTGAGGCCCATCTTTGAGAGATAGACCAATCGACCCGCGGGCTGTTGTGATTGGACTCGGGCCCAATTCGGCCGACCCGACCACCATGAATTAACCTTAAATTGGATTGAAGCCTAAGCAAACTCAGACCTCTACAAAGATCAAGACATGTATTTGTGCACCACGTCAGGTGTTTGAGTATTTTGAGAATAGGACATTATAATTGTTTCTATCTATTCTCTTATGTACTTAGTTGCTTTTTCTCACATTGCTTAGGTATTATTTACCTTGTTTTTATTCAATCTATGCTATTCAACTCTTATAATTAATATATTTATTTATTTTAAATATAAATATTATTTATTATTGGAGTATTATGTCTAATTGAGACTTTGACTTAACTCTAATAAGCAATAAATTTAAATATTTCTTGGAATTATTTTAATCTTTTTAAGATATGAAAATTGGAGTATTGGTAAGTTTAACTTCATAGATAAAGATATATTTATTGTTATTTTATAAACATTCTATTATGTTTTATTTTAGAACTTACACAAAATTAATTGGATAATTTATCATTGATTATGTGCTTTTTCTTTGATTAAATCTCTACGTTAAATAGCTACAAGTCATTGTCTTGAATGGTTTCTTATATAACATTTTTTTGAGTGGTATTTGAAAGAACTAAAAAAAGTGTGGCAACTTAGAAAAACTTGCATATTGCATTCTTTTTTACTTCCTAGACTGATTTTAAGGGCATTTAATGGATTGCTATTTATTGATATTATAACAAATGAATTATATATTTTTTATATGTCAACACAACTTAAATATAATGGATATAATAACGCTACCCCTTTAATGATAATAATTTTATCTTTTCATTTTGTTTTAAAAAGAATAAGTTTTGTACATAGGCTGGAAAAATCCTACTTAACAATTGTATATAAGAGTATTTATTCCCAATACCCTTTAATAGTCCTTATAGCTAATAGCTAGCCATTACATCTGCAACTTCCTGCATGTTTGATCATCCTAACCTCATTTGATTCAACCTATATACCCCATTTGGTTGACCTAATTAACACTTAATCAAATTAATCTTCTTCATTCATGATCACGTGAACAAAGTAAAAACTCAATAGTTTTAATTTTTGTTGTCCCTCTTATTTTTCTCTACTTTTTGTTTCTAGCCTGTGATAGCATTAAAAAATATCAAAAAGATAATTTTTTATAAATATTCACAAATTACTAAGTTTCTTTTTATCATGCAGACTAAAAGTTCGGAGTCAAGTTTCCACTATTATAATTTGAAGATTGTTGAATAAGGCATGATCAAATGAAGAACGAGCCAAAGTTTCAAAGTAAAAAGGATCAAACATATGTTAAGAACAATGTAAAGTTGTTGTAACCCTCAATTTTCTCTTTTGAATATTCTTAGAGGCTCAAATTGCATATCATTTTATATTGAGCTTAACATATTATTTTTTCAATTTCAAAAGGAACATTTGTATATTGTTTAAACAAAATTACTCTTGAACATTTGGTTTTCAAGAATGAGGAATGTTTAATTGTGTTAGAATTAAGTGTTGTCAAATGAGTTATTAATATTGAAAATTTGGAAAATATTGATTTTAGAGTGTTTAATCACCTATAAGGAGGTTAAGTTGATCTACTGAAAATTTAATTTGGAGTTATTTTCTACTTCATCAATAGGTCAACCTATTCCATGCTTTTTCAGTTACATTGAGTACCCATATAGGAAATGTTATATATATATATATATATAGGATAGATAGGAAGAACTATATGGGAGATAGGTTGACCTATACAATAGATAGATTGATCCATATATGGGACATAGATTGACTTATGCCATGTTTTTTATTGGGTTGATAGAAATGTTTAGAGATCAAGTTGGATTGGGGTCCAAAAAGTTCGTATGACCTTTAGTTGCATGATGGGTCGATTAAATAGGGTATATAGGTTGATCACAACTCTTAAGAATTTGATTGCTATAATGACTAGTTTGTTCCTAATGGATAGAAACAAAAAATATGTAAAAATACTTTAAATTCAATTATAAAAGAATTCATTTAATAGGTTGATGAGTGTTTATAAGTTATGGGGTTTGTTCATTGTATTCATACATCAAGTCGAAACCTAATACTTTAGTTGAGTAAATGAAAACTACTGTATCATATCTGAATTCCTTTATTGTACTCAACGTTGTAAAATTAACAGAAAATGATAATTTAAATTCAAGCGTACAACAAGTGTATGAACTCCATCAATCTCGACTTGAGTTGTTTTTGATCCTCTAATCAAGTCAAAAAGGGTACATCTCATATCTGATGGAGCAGCTTCCGGTTCCAGCTTGGCCGCCGAGTTTAGCATCAATATCTGTCCGAACCAATTTTAACGCATACTTAAGACACTTCTTGCAGTCCGCTCCAGTGGGAAGATCCCTTGTGCATTGAGCCAGCCCATAAAGCTTGCCCAGCTTTTTCAGGTCGGTCTTTCCACTTGCTGAGAACTTGGGGTTCACTGAAGCCTCATCTATCAAATGCTCTAAAAGGTTGTTCCTTTGGGTATTAAATTTGTCTGGTTGGCCGGCACTTCTGTTGTTGAACAAAGCGTAGAAGTTATTGAAGTCGACTTTACCAAAGAAGTAAATGGACGAGTACTTCAACATACAGTCATCATACCAAATAACTGCCGCTCTATTCGACGGACATTGTCGTTGGATCTCAATGCTTGCCTCTACAACACATGTCTTGCAACTCTCCCTTCTGCTGTTAATAGTCTTACAAAAAGCAAGCCCATGTAGATTGGCATCTTCTGATGAAACTGTGGAAAAACCTGTAGTTGGTGTGCGAGTTCTGAGAGAGGCCATCACTTGGTTCAGGTCGGATTTGAATTTGTTTTTATCGCTGGGGGGAAGGTTTGAACATGTATGGTAGACGGGGCTAAAAAGTCCCACCACATTTTGAAGAAGGAGAGCTAAAGCCAACAGATACAAGTTAGATGCAAATTTTGGGGAAGACATGTCATTAAGGATTTGGTTTAATTAAGGGTAGCTCCAAAGTTTATAGTTTCCATGAATGAACGTTTTCTTGGACTCTGGTAATTGCCAACTAATTGATATAGTTGGCTGGAGAAAATGACCTGCCCAACAATAAAATTTGATAATAAATAAGAGTTTTTGTAGTTTAGACTGGTGTTGTTTTTAATGATCAGCTGTATTCTAACCTGTCTGTATTTTTACACCAATCGGTGTTGGAACAGTAATGGCCAGCGGGTTACAGTTGCATAATGTCTATTATTATTAAAAAATAAAATTTTATATTTAATAATAACCATTTAAAAATGTTGAACCAAAATAGGATATAGCAGGTATCCTACACACCAATTCTTATAATCAATTATAAAAGGGATAAAAGGTTAGAGAGAGACACCAACATGAAGTTTGTTTTGTTAAATTTCAAGATATATGTAATTATAAAGAAAAGGGTAAAACAATGTATAAGAACCGCAATCGACTATCTGCAGACAAAAAGGAGGAAAAGCCTTTCAGGCCACCAACACTAGAAAACTAGAAAACCCTGTAATAAATCAGCAAACCACAAAATGTCCAAAAACCAACTACAACTAAATGCTCCATAGTTGCCGCATAGCCAAACTTAGCCGCTCTTGCATATCATGCCTGATGATGACCTCCCTGATCAGGTTGATAATACAGTCCGCCAACGCATATTTGTTTGTATCCAACATGAAGTTGTTAGATAATAAACTTGAATTATGATTGTTAGAGTCCTAGTTAGAGTTATTAGTTAGAGTCATTATTTAAGTTAAATAGTAGTAGTTTAGTTTATTAAGAATTGGTTTTGTAAGCTTATATTTATATGGGCATATTTCATGTTTTGTGGGAGAGCAATTTTACCTTATAATACAGAAGATTATTTAGCCTCTATTCCTCTTTTTCTTTTGCTTCTTCCATATATTTTACTGTCCAAAAAAGTGGTACTAGAGCCAATGTTGGAATTTCTGTGTTGGTGTTAATTGATTTTTTATGAATAACTAGAGGGGCATCGTGGTTTTAAGGTAGAGAGATACTACTGGTTCATTTTTGGGTGTAAGGTGTGTGTTTTGTGTTGTATGGGTGTTAATTGGCTATTTTGATGTTGGTTGTACGTTAGTGAGACTTTTGGTGGTGAACTTCTTTGTTTTGTGGTAAGCCTTTGGTTGGAGGACCTAGGTGGCGTTAATCTTTTGTGTGATTGTGGATTGGATGGATGAGAGTGCATTTGTGTTTTGATTTCATCTTTGCGTGAATCAACTTGGGAATTTCATTTTATGCTTCAACGTCTTTCTTCTGTGAAAGCATTCCTTGAGATAGTCTATTTGGATTTATAGCTGATTGGTTTTTAGAAGAACTCCATCTTATGAAGACTCTTTGAGCATCTCATGACCAAGGGGGCTGAAGTGCCTATTGCCTTGAGTGTGCTTGTGGGTTGTCGATGGAGATTATGGTGTCATTTTGGTTCTGCCTTTTAGTATTATAAAGTGTAGTTTGAGTGGCTCCCTTTGAAGATTCACGATTGAAAGTAAGGCAAAATCTCAGCAGCTGACTATGACAATTGCTGCCGTTTAGCCACCAGCAGAAGATATACAAAAGTACCAGAAACTGTATTTTGAAGGTGTTCCACATTAAAAACCAAGATGAATGGAATGTTACCGTTTCAATTTCTAAAACTTAACAAGGAGAATTATGTTAACTAGTGTATCATAATAAAAGCATTGCTAGGATCATAAGATATGTGGGATATTGTAGAAAAAGACTACAATCATTCGGAACATGAAGAAACGTTAACGATAGCTAAAAAGGAAGCGCTATAGAAAGTTAGAAAGAAGGATTAGCAAGTGCTCACTCTTATTCATATATGCTTAGATGAAAATTTATTTGAAAAGGTGTCTATTGCAACTATGGGAAGGAAAGCGTGGGAGATTTTTATAGAATTGTTTTAAAGGAAAAGACAAAGTAATTAAAGTACATCTGTAGACTTTGAGATGTGATTATGAAAAACTCAAGATGAAAGATTCTGAATCTATAGAAGAGTATTTTGACAGAGTCTTGACTATTGTGAATCAATTAAAGAGATATGGAGAGCTGATGGAAGACATTCGAGTCATTGAAAAAAATTATTTGATCGCTAATTTTAAAATTTGATTACATTGTGTCTGCCATTGAAGAATAAAATGATTTGGATTCGATGTCTATAGATCACCTTTTGGGTTTGTTGTTTATTGATGATTATACTCACAAGATTTGGGTTTATTTTTTAAAAGAAAAATCTAAAGCACTTGAAGTGTTTAAGCAATTTAAAGCTCGAGTTAAGAATGAAAGTGGTTATCTAATAAAGCAATTCAGACTGATCGAGAAGGTAAATTCATGTCGTATAAATTTAATCAATTATGTGAGTATCTTAGTATTCGACATTCTTTGATGGTTCCTAGATCACCTAAGCAAAATGGAGTTGTGGAGCATAAAAATAGAACTATTCTTGACATGGCTCATAATATGCTGAAAAGTAAAAGGATGCCAAAGGAGTTTTGGGTTGAAGCAGTAGCATGTGTAGTGTATTTGAATAATTGTAGTCCCACAAAGTGTCTAATGCAAATGACTCCACAAGAAGCATGGAGAGAAAGAGGGCAAGTATTTCACACTTAAGAATATTTGAAAGTATTAGCTATGTGCATAGTCCTGATGAAATAAGAAGCAAGTTGGATGCTAAGAGTTAGAAGTTCATATTTGTTGGCTATCCTGAAAATTTAAAAGGGTATAAATTTTACGACCTTCAAAATGGAAAAACAATCATTAGTAGAGACGTTGAGTTTGATGAAGAAGGCTCATGGGAGTGGAATGTACCACAAGATGAAAATTATGAATTTCTTCCTTTATTTGATAAAATTTTTAATGCAGATAAGTCCCAAAATCAAATTGTTACTGAAGTTACACTACAAACTCCTCCACGTGAAGTTTAAACAACTCAAACGATTATGTCTCCACAAAACTCCTCCGAGAAGCCACATCGTATGTAGAGTTTAGAAGAAATATATGAAGTAACAGAAGAAATTAATGATTCTACTCTATTTTGTTTGTTAGCAAATACGAAACCAATGACGTTTGAAGAAGCTGTCAAAGAAAAATGATGGAGATTTGCTATGGATGAAGAGATGAAAGAAGTTAAAAAGAAACAATCGATTATTACTCTTTCAACTTGTGAAGCTAAGTATGTTGCAGCTGCTTCCTGTGTTTGTCATACTATTTGGTTGAGGAAGTTATTGAAAGAGCTGAAATTTGAAAAGGATGGAGCAACAAATATTTTTGTTAATAATAAGTCTGCTATTGCTTTGGGAAAGAATCCAGTTTTTCATGATAAAAGTAAACATATAGACACCAAGTACCATTTTATAAGAGAATGCATTAGGAACAGAGAGATTCAATTGAAGCATGTGACATCTAAAGATCAAGTTGCCGATATGTTTACCAAAGCTTTAAAATGTGAAGATTTATGCAAATTGAGAGCTATTCTTGGAGTTATTAAAGGTTGAATTACAAGTTTAAGAGAGGGTGTTAGATAATAAACTTATATTATGATTGTTAGAGTTATTTGTTAGAGTTATTATTAAACTTAAATTATGATTATTATGAGTCCGGGTTAGAGTTATTAGTTAGTCATTGTTTAAGTTAAATAGTAGTAGTTTAGTTTATCAAGAATTGGTTTTGTAAGCCTATATTTATATGGGAATATTTCATATTTTGTGGGAGAGCAATTTCACCTTATAATACAGAAGATTCTTTAGCATCTATTCCTCTATTTCTTTTGCCTCTTCTATATTTTTTTACTATCCAAAACTTTTGCCTCTTCCATATATTTTTTACTGTCCAACATAAGTTCCATGCCTTCTTTCTTTACTATCTCAAGCTTTGGCTTCACTCTTTAGTCTTCTAGCTCCATTTCGGCTTATTTCTCATTACCTTCTTCATTAACTTCTTTCCTTTCATCTTTACTCCTTCACATTCATTTGACCAGGGAGTGCTAACTCCTTAGGTTGGTTTCTTTCATCTGTTGATGCTTTGTTTTTGGTCCAGTTTTGGCCTTTTTGCCATATGTCCTTTTCATTCTCCCTTGACTCCTTTCCATCTTCTCCAAACTCTTCAAATCTCATATCTTTTCTTTGTCCTTATATTAAACTTCCAACCTGACATTTCTACCCTCCCTTTTGAATATAAAATTTTTACCATTTTTTAAAATGATCATTCCCAGTTTACTTTCTCCTGATAGCTTTTCACCTTTAGCTCAAGAGGTCACTATTGTTGGTTAGCCTTCTAATGGTTTAAAAACCCCTCAGGAGACCCATCGTCTTGCTCTTAGCCAAGTCCCTTCCCTAGCCATGATGACATGGAACCAAGTTATAAATGATAGCTCTCTGTCTCTAAAGCTTGAATAATGCCACTTCTTTCGAAGAACGTAGAGCCTTAATGACTTCTGATATTGACATCTTAAAGGAAGATTTTGTAAAATGGGAAACAAACCTCTTAGGCTATCTCCTAAACAAAAGGACCTCTTTTATAACTATCAATTCTCAGACACAAGTTCACTGGAAAGCTTTTGGTTTAGTGGAAGTTCTTCTGAATGATGACATTTTTCTATTTAAATTTAAGTCACCTTCCATAGCTTATAAAGCATTAGAATAAAGACCTTGGCACCTCAAATTCAAACCACTATTTTCGTAGGTCTAGAAACCAAACATCAATATATTTGAAATCAAGTAAAGGCACATTACTATATGGTTAAACATCTACCATATCTCACTTGAATATTGGAGCACTAAAGGGTTAAACCACCTGGCCAACTATGTTAGGAAGTCACTATATTGGGATGAAACAACAACAAATGTGAAAAGAAGGAACTATGCACTTATTTGTGTTCTTGTTAAAGATGACAAGAAAGTCTATGATAAGATACCACTAATGAGTCTTTGTAAAAATAACTACCTTATTGAGGATGAGTTGTTAATTACCTATTATTGGAGGCAGGAGCTATGTCTAAAAAATAGATATGGAAGCCAATAGGCATAACTTTCTAATATGATGAATATTTGGAGCTCATGGAGAAGGACCCACAATAAGAAAAAGGAAATTAAGGAAATGATCATAGTGTAAATGCCACAAAAGAAAAGAATGAAGCAAATACTCCTCAGGTGCAAATGGATAAGCTTATTGAAGTTCCTCCAACACTAATATCTCAAGAGGACAAGCCCATTGAGAGTTTTGAAAGTGTTCTAACCCCTAATGATAGGAGTTCTATCAACTGTCTAGACTTATCAATTTCAAGCTTAAGCACATTTAGTTCCAACGAAACCTCACGCTCAAAAAATGATGAGAATAAAATGACTATTCAAGGAGTGACTATGAGAAGCTCTAAGAGGAAGGAAAATGCCTCAACATCTAACCCAAAATGAATACACTTACCTAGAATAGTAGAGGGCCTAATAGTCCTAATAAATAACAAATAATTTTTGATTACTTAAATAACACTAATCGTTTATTGATAGGTATTCTAAAAATTAGGAACAGGGAGCATAATAAAGGTAACCTGATATTTTCAAAGAGCAATTAGGGCTGCATCACTAATCATGATTGCTACCACAGTCGGAGAATTATAGTGTCATTTGATCCAAACAAAATGCAGATTCTTCATTTTATAATTTTTGACCAACTCATCCATTTGAAAATAAAAATGAAATAAAGAAACAAGTTTTCTATCACCATTTTTTTATGTCTTTAATCTAACTTTCCAATGTATTCTTTCATGGAACAAGATAAAATAAAATAAGGTTTAATGTCTGAACCTTTGATGGTAATTTGGGGGCTTTAATAGCTCCTTACACTCCTTGGAAACTAAAGGAAATGTAGGACTGAGGAGCTATGAAGAAGATTTTAGAGACTGTGGGAATTATATATGATTAATAGATTTGTGCATGGAAGGTAATTTCTATTCTTGGAATAATAATGCAGTAGGTGGAAAGATTAAAAGTACAATAATATGGTTGAAAAACATACTAAAAAATAGGTTAAGACACTTCGAATATATATAGTGGGATGGATTTTGTTAATAAATCATTTAATGAGTTCCACTAGAAGATAAAAATAGTAATTAAGGCACCATACTATTCATCATAAACCATAATAAAGTACAATTACAAGAAGGATAAACTAAACACTCACTTGGTATGCTTGATGCATGGAATTAAATGTTGGACTTCCGAAGAAATTTTGGGTTGTGGCAATTAACACTTTTGCTTATCTAGTGAATAGAAAAATTCCTTCGTTGGGAGGCTTGCGTTTATCAGTTTGCACCACAAATTAATGACATGAACAACGCAACAATTGCCTTAAGGATGCCATCTTTTGGAGGATTGTTGACACATATAAGGCTACAACTCCTGATGATAAGCATCATCCGTCCAGATTTAATCTCACATTGTGATCGATTATATAATTAATTATCTAAATAAGCGACACAGAAATGAGACATTGATCTAGGTACAATTTATGGTTAAAACGAACATATATATTGCGCTACCTTAGGCATAACTTTAACCATTGAACCTATACATCCGTTATTACAAAGATGTCTTTCTCAAGATCTCCCACAGCATTTTTTCTATTATCATTTGCTGTTCTTCAAACTGTTTTTGGAGCCGACCCAATTCAACATGATTGTTCAGGCCTCAAGTTCTTTGGGGAGAGCCCATACGAGTATAACCTAAACCAGCTTTTGGACAACCTCAAAGATCGTACCCCTCCATCAGGTTTCGCTCAACACACGGTTGGCAGCTTTTTTAGCAGAGTTCACGGGCTCGCTCTTTGCAGAGGTGATCTTCAGGCCAAGGACTGCGGTGCATGTGTTGCAGAGGCAAGCAACGAGATCAGGAACCTCTGCCCTAACAGTAGAAAGGCAATCATCTGGTACAATAACTGCATGTTGAAGTACTCGTCTCTGTACTTTTTCGGCCTCGTTGATTACATACATTATTACTATAAGTACAACGAATACAATAACGTCAAGTACGAGTCCCATTTCACCCAGATCAGAAACAATTTTCTAAGTCAACTAGTAAACCAAACTCAAACAAACCCCAAACTTTTTGGAACCGAAGTGATGAAGCTGGGAAACTCAACGCTCTATGGGTTGGCCCAGTGTACGAGAGACCTTTCTAAATCTGATTGTAAACAGTGTCTAGTAACAGCAGTTCACAGATTTCGACAGTCCGGCCACGACAAATCTACTGGATGGTTTGGTTTTGGAAGCTGCAATGTTAGATACGAGACCTACGCTTTTCTCAAGAGCTAGCAGAATGACAAGAAGTCCATCATAAGGCATTTCGAAAGCCTGCGAAGCCGAAGGAGTTTTGGTTGTTTCCCGTGTATTGGTTTCCTGTCCAAAATAAAAGAAAGATGTGTAGTTCCGTTTCAAGTCTTTTAACCCCGGATGAAATAACAAAGAATTTACAATAAATGCTTGCTTTGGTATTGATTTATGTTGCTTTTGCCTATGCATACTCTATGCCAGTTTATGCCCGGATCAATCGGTTATAATTTAATAATAAAATAATTTAAAGACATTTTTTATCCACTACAGCCATTTTTGCCAAGAAGCTTTTTGGGACAAATTCTCAATCGTTGTAGAAAGTCAAAGTTTTTGCAACATTGATTAACATTTAGTGACGGCTTGCTAACTTCGTAGTCAGTTTTACAGCTTTTTGTGACAATTGATGTTAATCGTTGCTAAAACCAACTTTTGGCGACGAAATTGCAAATCATCACCAAAAGTTAATAGTAAAGATTTTATATCTTATCTCTTTCTTAGAAGACTTTTGGTGAATTTTTGTGTTGGAACCCCTCTTCGGTGAGTCGGGGGTCCGACGTCCTATGTGACGTCTGGGCGCGTATCTCATGAGAGAGGAATTCCTCATCACAAAAAATAACTCAAATCGAACTTAATTTAACGTCATCCGAATAAAACTTGATAAATTCGCCTTAATTATCCACCAATGAAATTGATCTGCTTAGGGCCCATCATTAAAATCCGATTCCTAAGCTAAAATAAAATTCCATGTCTCTAGGTCAAATAGAATCAGAAATCTCCTTAATTGGATCTCTATAGATCGCAAAATCGTCCAAAGACGGAAAGATATTCAATACCGTCACATAATTGGCTTTCTTTAATAGTATCCATAAATTCTCACTAAAACCCGAATCTCTAATTTTATCAAAAAGGGGTAGAAACATTTTTTTTTAGAAAATTAACGCTTCGAAAACCGAGTGAATCCGAGGCCAAACGAAAAAGTTACAAGCAAAAGGGTGAGAGGAGGACATTCAGAGATTAGGCGTGGGCACGTCTAAGAGATTTAGAGACTAGACGTGGCAACGTCTAAGGATGAAGTCTGGATTTGCAGGAAAATTTTAGCGTTTACAAACATCATAACTTTTGCTCCTGAAGTCCAAAATTCATAAATTTGGTATCAATAAAAAGGTAAGAGGGAGCTCTACGACTTCCTAGAAGGATTGATAAACTAATGTGGCCATTAAGGGGATTAAAAATTGCTTCAAAGTTTCAGCCCAAAACTCAAATTCTCCTACACAATGTCAAAAATTTGAACATTCATATCTTTTAGCACACAGGTCGAAAAATGACACATTTTACCTCATTGGAAAGGGAAAAAGATAATCTACATGTTCTATGAAGGATGGAAAAACCAAAACAAGCTCTAAAGGGGTGAAAAACCCTCTCAAAGGTTC
>JAOTIZ010000009.1:1594589-1612735 GCA_027123425.1 Erythroxylum panamense
TCTCTCTTCTTTCACCCTTCCACGACAACTCTCCTCTCTTCTTCTTTTCACTTCTTCTTCTTTTCAATTCTACCTCTTAAGTATAAATGGAAAGACAAAGACCAAATACCCCTCCTAACAAAGCTCTAACTTTTCCAACTCAAATGACCTTCCCAAATTGCCCTCAAACATTTTACCCTTTTATTCTCACTTACCCCTCATTAAACTTAAATAAACCTCAATTATCCACTAATACTTCCAATTCAATCCAATTATGCCATAAATCATACAATTAAGACAATTCATGCTTAATAACATCAATTAGAAAAATTTTGGGGTCCAACACTAGTTATTAGCAAAGGTAGGAATAAGAAAAGATATAATCAAAATATGGGCAATTCTAGATTTAAATTTAAGTTTAAAGTTGTTTGATACTTTAATTTGTCTCTGAAAATTTAAATTTATCAAACCAATGAACTAGTTGCAAGAAAAAGCATCTAAAAGTAAATTTACGCTATTATATATATATTTAAAAATTATAAATGCTTAATAGATCATATTTTTATTCCCGTATTTAGTGTGTATTGATTGTTTATTTTATACTTTTATACTATTTTCGATACTTATTTAGTTTTTAGTGTGTTTTTCGGTATCACTTACCTTTATATAATTTAAAAGGAGAAGAATTAGGGTGAAATTGAGACTTAAAACAAAAGAATTAGAGTTGTTTTGGAGGGACACACTCGTGCTGATTAATGTACACGATTGTATAAACGACTATGGAAGTCTCTATGAGGCGTACATCTTCGAAAATGTTATTTCGCTTGTGTGAAGATGGAAACATCTGTGTAAATCATAAACACAATCATTTACTTTGCCCTTGTAAGCTTCTAGGAATGTATCTTCACACGATTTATGAAGGAGATTGAGGGTTAAAGTCATACGGTCGTGTTGGTGATTGTTTCCACTCTAGAAATCCTAATTACAAAGTATAAAGGGAAATTATGAAGGCTAATAAAAGGGAATTGAAGTTTTATAACAAAGTTAGAGCTTTAAACATTATTCCTATGATGGCAGAAACATAAGGATTACATTAGAGATCAAATAGATGACACTCTTCCATTAAAGTTTAAGGGGATTATATGCGAGAAAAAGGGATATAAAATGGATTCTTTTATTTTTAATTATTCTTCTAAACTTTTGATTATGTTTTCTATTTTTATGAACTAAATTTGTTTAGTTCCTAGATAGGATGAACACTAAGTTAGGATGGACTTTGTGATTTAATTCTTTATTTAATGTACATTGATTGTTAATTCATTATGATTCAAATACGTAATTTATTCTTGAATTAATATGTCTAAGATATTATTTCAATGTATGATTTCATGAAATGGAGATTGGAAAAACTTTTTTTATCAACAGGTTTACTGTAATTGAAAGGAGTTATTTGTAGACTAGATATAGGTCAATATAAATCCTCTAGATTGGGGTTAAACCTAATAGTGAAATTCACAAATCTATTAAAGCAATCTTAGAAGTTTTAACTAGAAATATGTTTTAATTAATCAATTGGGGATTAGTTATTAATGGTCTTGAGAAAGATATTAACATAGAATAGGAAGTTTCACGGTATAATGACCTTTAATTGAGTGGCATGATAAAGGGTTAATACTTAAGAAATCTTAGGGGGATTCATTACTTAGGTACTACTTATCTAATTTGGTTAATCTCTTATGATTCAAGTTCTTGGTTATTATTTGTATTAAAATTTTGCTTTTTTATTTTTTAATTAAATCCTCATCTTAATTTTTTTGTTAGATAATAAAAAAAGATCATTTCTAGTAGTTGTTGTCCCTGTGGGATCAACACTCGATATTCACAATCTCTATATAGTTCCGAAGGTGCAGTTATCGTTGATATCTATAAGGTAGGGATCTTGATCATCACCAAAACATCACAAAAATAAAACTAAAAATAAAAAAATCTTAACATAAAATAAAGAAATAGGCTAAAGCAAGTTGTTGAATCTAAGTGCCTTCATCATTTTAATGCTTCTAATTTACCAAATATGTCTCAATATGCATAATAAAAGCAAGTGTAGAATTATCCTACCATAAATGATATCACACACGTGAAAGAATAACAAGAGCTTTGAAAATTTTATGAAATTTTCTCTTTAGACTCAAAAGATAACGAAAAAATAGGTATATATGTGAGTAAATAATATGCAATTTCTTTCAACGTGAATATTTCAATGATTACAAAGAATATAACTTAGGAAACTAATTTTATTCTAACCATCATCCTTATGCATTCTAATTCAAATCAATATTTAACAATAAAGTACAATATTAATAGACATATTCAACCAATTGAGAATATCTGTTAATAAGAATTATAATCAGGACTATAATAATCTTGAAGAAAGCAGTTAACGATTCATTAAATCCTCACACTTAAAATTATACAATGTCCTCAAAGTATAGAATTTAAGTATATATGAAAGTGAGAGGGTTGTTTGGTACCTTCCTGATTGTAACGATTTTTTGATTTCACATCCGTCCAATATTAACAACATCCTTGCAAAATATGAAAAACTAGATTAAAAAAAACAAAAGAAATAAAAATAACAAAATATAAAAGGAAATATAAAATAACATTAACATTAGCGTTTAAACAAAAGAAAAGGGATTAAAAAAATACATAAGTGAAAAGGAAAAGAAAAGATAAAACAATTAAGCATCTGCAAAATTATGTGTTGAGACTAAGTCCTATCCAAAGGTGTAAGGTCCTCGAGTAGAGGAGCTGAAGATAAAGAACTCGTGCCAAATGATGGAGGTTGGAGAGTAGTGCCTTCACGATTCACCATCAACAATAGTAAATCTTCTATCCTTCCAAACGAGGTCTCAACCCAACTCATATATTCCATAAGTTTCGCTTACTATCTCACCAATTGAGATATCGTCAGTTGGTTCAGATTAAGGTCCTTTGTTGCCATCCCTATCATCTGGGATGACAATAACTGTGGTTACAGATGCTCCTCCTGTGGTCCACTTGTTGTTGCTGGGTCGTCAGGGTACTCAGTGAGTTTGTATGTGTCACTTATGGATCTTTGATATTTTCAAACCATGCACATTTGTTGTAACATAATAAGGTTCAATGCTTCCATAGTAGCCATTTTTTTCATCAGGGGTTAGTCTATCAAATATTCCCAATCATTGTGCAAGTCTAATCAAGTAAGGTTCAACACAGATTGTGCCGACCTTCTTTCCCTCGCTATGTTGCCAAATGAATTGGGCAAACGCATGCCTTAGATGGATTGGTGTCCTCTCGTGCATACTTCACAAATATAACATAACCATGTTCTTGACTACTCCCTAGCTATCACCTTGACTACTAAAAGTATGACTCAGGATACCGTGAATGTATCTGAGTGCTAGATGATGTAAGGTTAAGGCCTTGGACTTGCTTGGGTCAAAGTCCTCTTCAATTTTGATGGTACACCAAAAGTGTCATGTAGGAAATCCGTATGGAAAGTCTATCCACAGCATAAGGTGCTCCAGGGAACCCATAAATTCTTGGTTGTAGAGACCCATCATGATGGAGAAAGTCATATAGCTCATCTAAATCATTTCTCTGATCAAGCGAAATTGGATCATATTAGGATGAACCCCATTATATAAACCTCTCTCTATGGAAAATGTGGAGAGCACCTCTAATGTCAACTCCCTATAGAAGGGCTCCATAATCTCAACCAATCGAGACTAGACACTAATGTCTACAAGGTCTAAAACTTGTTCGGCTAAGCCCACTTGCTCTAGCGCCTCCAAGTTGATAAATCATCCAGTACCGAATTTTTTGTCCTTCAGTAACTGGTATTGCTCCTATTGGGCCTTGGCACTGAAACATGATTTCTACAGAGAGCTAAGTTGTGGATGAGGAGCTTTCTCCTTGTTGTCTCTTACTAGGGGTCTTCTATACTCGTCGTGATCTCTACATTGTACCTGAACTTAAAACAAGTGCAAAAACTTATTAACTAATTACATGACTATCCTTTTCCCCACACTTAAAACTTACTATGCTCACTTAATTATTAAATGCAAAATCACAACGATAACAAAAATTAAAAGACATAAAAATAAAAATAAATTAAATTAACACAAATAAATAAATACATAAAAAATAAGTAAGAAAAATATTGGTAACCTAATTGAGTAATTACAAATTCGACCCTAAAATTGAATCAAGAACCCTAACTTCATAATTACGTGAAATTGACGAAATTGAACACTAAATTCAAGCAATTGACAAAAACCTAATCTTCAATTAATCGTAAAAAAGAACCAATTAACATTAATTTAAAAAAAACATCACAAATTAACAATTAGTTAGTTGTAATCGTACAAGACATAATTCAACTTAAATTTTCACTCAATTAATATACAATTAATTGAATTTCTTAAAAAAAAATTGGGTAAAGTTAGTATTCAACTATTGAACCATAATTAAGCATGAAATCACACAAATTCTCTAAGAATCCCCAATTCATGACATTAATGTTTTTAGTGAAAAAATCCACAAATAACACAAAACACCCTATGAATCATGCATAACAAGTTAAAGAAACAAGAAAACTTACTCCGGTGTCTCTAATTTGGTAAAACCAATGCAAAGATTTGGGTTAAGAGAAATGGGAGGCAACAGTGAGTGAATGAGAGAAGAGAGGTTGTGTATCAAACCATGTAAGTCAAATAATTTCAAATTTTGTGAACCTACACGATTTGGTGTATGGGCATGTCCTGTATCAAAACATGTAAGTCAAATAATTTCAAATTTTGTGAACATAAACGATTTGGTGTTTAGGCATGTATCAAACTGTGTAATGGTGTTTGGGCATGTATCAAACAGTGTAAGTCATATTTTCATGTTTCGGGAGCATCCAACTCTTTGCAATCATGTATAACTTCAACAATATATGAACAAACTTAAAAATTTTGCGCTTTAGAGTTATAAACTTTATCATGCATGCCCCAAAACTGAAACAATGCATGATTTGTGAAGATGCTTAATGTTCTACTCCTAAAGCATATTAAAACTTAGGTAAATCTTAATCTAAAATGGCAATAAGAATTAAATAACGTAACATTTAAAATAAACTTAAACTAATTCATGAGTTGCCTTCTATGACGTGCTTGTTTAACATCGTTAGCTGTACATAACCTACATAATTATCATCATCCTAGATCAATAATCAGCGGCTTGCTTCCCCCCTTTTCTCCACAAAGTGGTTTCATAACTTGTAAACAAGCCACAAATTACAAGATGATCAAAAGTACATAATGTATTAAGTTTGTAAAACCAATTAACTACAGTAATGTCCTTTTCAATGATGAACTATTAATAAAATAAGGGATAATAAAACTTCTTGAATCATCGACTAAATAAAACAGTTTATCTTTGAGGAAGAGAGAACCCTCCGTACTTAAGGTCACTACCAACACCTCATCAGTAATTTCCTTACTTAATTCCTTTGCCAATTCTTTGTCAACTATCTTTGTCCACTCTTCTTCTTGTTCTTGCACAGAGGTTTTTGACTCATCTTCTTCAATTATTTCTTGACACTTTTCTACTTTCTCTTATTAGATAATGATTTCTTCATCTTTTTCCTTAGGAAGTTTTTCTTGGAATGTCGCTCCATTAACAAAGCTAACCTTTGTCTTTTCTTTACTTTTGAATTTGCATCAGTCAGCTTTCATTTCAACCTACATTTCTATTATTTTTCCTGTGATACTCTCTTCCTCTTCCTCTTCCTCTTCTTCTTCTTCTTCTTCTTCTGGGAGTTGTTTTTCAATAGTAAGCGTGATTACCTCTCAGTCAATAGTATTAGTTTTAGTTGATTTGGGCCTTACATCTCATCAGATATTATCTCTCCTAGTTGGCCTGTTTGATTCACCAAATTTTGTATGTGAGCCTCTACTTCCTAATACCTTATGATTGACTCTTAAATGAAGGCAACCATTATATCTTCCAGAGTTAGTCATTAATTGGACGTGCTTAATGTTGTAAGTATTTAGTTGGACGTACTCACTCTATCCATAGGTGTACAAATTACTCATTTCAAATTGTATTTACTCTTGTATAATGCACCTTGAGGTTGATTGTCCATGTTCTGTCACTCCCACATATAGATCAGTGCTCGACATTCATGATTATAGTGATAACTACCACCAATGTAATGGCACAACCTGGATATCAGTTGAACCTCCAAAAACGTTTGAGAACACCTCTCTCTCCTATATAGCAATCTTACAAATCATGAAGATATATGTTGGCTCCCATAAAAATACTGTTTGCAATCGTGCTTTACCTAGAACCCTAAGTTTTGCTATAAAACTATGTGAATGGAGGCTTATCAATGGAGCAAACTTTAAGAGGAAATTCTAAACATCGAGTCATTACCAAGGAGCAATTTTGGTCAAGAGAAGTGGAAAACACGAAGAATTCATCAAAAGATCCATTGAAATATAAGATCAAACCTCTACATCGTAAGAATACTTGAAAGAAGACAATCAAGGAGATTTAAAATTATGAACCCATTGTTTTCAATTCACTTTTCTTTCTTTGTATGTTTGATTTCATTTTCGAAAATATGTAACTAAACATCTTATTAGTATTTAGGTTAGATGAACCCTATATTAATACTTTGATATGATTTGATTCTTTTATTAATGCAATCAGTTTGATTGATATATTGTGATTCGATTAAGTGTTTAATATTTGTTCTCATAAACCTAAGAATATTATATCATACTCTGATTTCATATATAGAGATCGAGAAATCCTATAGATGAAAAGATCTACTGTAATTGGAAGGAGTTGATCGCAAACCTAAAGACAGGATGACATAAATCTTCCAGATTAGGGTCAAACTTAATAGAGGGATTCACAAATTGACAAAACAATCCTATAAAATTTAACCTGAGTAATTTGGTTGAAAACCTTATGATTAGTTATTAGTAGACTCAAGTTCAGCTATTAACATACCATAGAAATCTCCACGGTCCAATAAATCAATAAAATGATTGTTTAATAAAAGATCAATCTGTTAAGGGCTTAGGGATTTGAAACCTAGATAGTAATTTTTGATATTGGTAATTTTCTAAGTGAATTATTAATTATCTTTTCAATATCTTTGACTATTTTATTTTACTTGCTTTAGTTTTATTTCCTTTTATTAAAATTCAAATTCAATCTTTAGGCTAGATAATAGGATAATGGTAATTACTAGTATTCATCATCTTTGTGGGATTGACCCATACCTGGTAGTACTAGCTATAGCTACGCTATACATTTGTGGTAATTTATAATTGATTAACTTAGAAAAAGTCAATTGTAATTTCTTCAAGACAGAATATTGATGAAACAGTAAAACTAGCACACATTATGTTTCTTTCTTATGAAGAAAGTAATTGATCACAAATTAAAGTATGAAGATACTTAAAGATGTGGGTGCTTATTAGAGAATAAGTTCATTAAACTAACTCAATTATAAGGATACCAAATCGAATATTACTTATGTGTCTATAGATTTTCTCATTATAATGTTTTATAATTAATCATTAGACTTAAGACTATTATGGTATCTTATATGGAAATTACTGTGTTTTGATCGTAGTTATGACCTATCCTATTTAAGGTAGCTCAGTCAATAGTACTTAGATATAGTATAAACCATATAGACATAGTTATGTAAGTCATTAAAGCATTCATCAGTCTAAAGTAATTAGGAAGAATGTTCTACTATTCTTGATTAGTAGTGATTTAAGAAATTGTCAGCCAGAATAAATTGAGATTTGAAAATGATGTTTCTAGAAAAATTATAAATGAATTACTAATTAGCAAGAATGAACTTGATTGGATTTAAAAAGAGTAGAAACTATGTCCATACTCTATCTCTGAACATTAGATGATGAAGGATTAAATTATACATCGAAACTATACATAGACATATTAAGTTAAACTACTTTGATATTCTTAGTATATAGGTGGTCTTGACATGTTACTAGACATCGATCTTGATCTATGAGTATAAATTATTTAATTGCAGAATTAAAGATTAACTAAAAAGAACTTTTAATTTATCTAATTCAATGAATTTGAATTATAATTTTTAATTATTGTCTACATATTAGGAACCTAGTAAGTCATACATAAAGTGCAGTTAGCAATTTTTTTATTTAAATTAAGTTGAATTTAATTGTGAAATTTGAGAAAACTCAAAGATCAAATATGAGATATTGAATTTTACTAAAATTAAATTAAATTATAATTACAGTTTGACTTTAATTATAATTAGAGTATTTAATTTTAATAAAAAATAATATTCTAATACATTTTTTATTTATAGAAAATAATTGTAAGGGAGTTAGTACTCATGCTTATTTTATCTCAAAAGTTGAGCTTCTTTTGTCTCAACTTTTTGGATATTTTTAGACTCATGGTTAAGATATTGAAAAAGTTTCGAAAAAGGAATTTCAAATTAGGTATGATTCCTTTATTTTATGATTCATATTTTTTAAGTTGTTCAATTATTAAGATCCGATCGAGAAACTCCAAAAATTTTATTCTTTGAACATGAATAGTTTTCCATCATAAACTACAAATATCAAGAAAAGAAATATCAAAATCTTCTTGATCCTTTTGTAAAAAGTAGCCATATAGTCTAACTAAAGAGATGAATATTGTTACTTATAATGGTATGACGATCCCTAACTCATGTCCACTTTTCAAGTTAAAGTCAACAATTTTAAATCCACTATTCCTCGCTAATGTATAAAGAGTGTTTTTAAAAGTTTAAGACAAACTTTACAAGATTCAATTACTTAGAATTTTCTTTCAAACACTCGTAAGGCTTATAATTTTCACAAACAAACTCATGTTAGTCATAACTATCTCACTGCACCAAGTTTCTTCTCACTACATTATATTAAGATAATTATAACCCAAATCTGTTGTTTCTTATTGCACTTGATTCTTTTCCTTGTACTTTCTTACGATGTTTGGACTTTCTAAAGTCATTATAGGTTCATTGATGTTTTAAACTATTGCTAAAATCATTGCTTTTCACATAAGGCAAAGTATGATATTTTGTATCCTAAAATGTGAACCTCGTGTTGGACATGGGTCCCTCTCACATGGAAGGACTCCATGTCCACAATTGCGGCATCGAAAAGTGAGGTTAGTATTTTTAGGTTGGGAAACATCTTATGAGCCACTATTTTGGTTTTATCTCTGTATACCTACTATTTGTAATAGTGGAAGAATTATTATAAGTTTTGTTCGTGGGCGTAGTCTAAAGTTAAGGGTGAACTATGTTAAATTTTCTGTGTCCATTTTGCTCATTTTATTTTTCTTTTTCACAAAATACACCTGTTGCACCCAACAAGTAGTATCAGAGCTCTGTTTTCATTGAAGATATTTTTTTAAAAGAAGCATGTCACCGGGAAGACTAAATTACAACGAATTTTTTGGTGTGATCCGTTCGAAAAGTTGACGTAAAATGAAAAAGGTGATGAATAGTACTCTAAATGTTTTTAATAAATTTAAAAGGTGACGGCATTATGCAGCAATAGTAACTAGGTCCTACGACACTATTTGCGATACTATTCATAAGTTGCTATTTACTAAGTCCCGTGGCACTATTCTAGTGGGGTCTGACGATACTATTCTGATGAGCACTATTTATAAGTTACTATTTATCGAGTCCCGCAGTACTATTCCAGTGGGGTCCGAGGACACTAATCCGATCCCACGGTTAAAATTTCAAAGATATCTTTTCTGCCAAATTTTGACGTCCTGGTTCCATCTTTGAGGTCAGTTTTCTCAAATTAGGCTTAATTTGGCAAATGGAGGTGAAGATGAGCAAAGTGATCAATCTAAACGGTATTAACTACCGTATATGGTGAACTAAGATGAAGGATCTCTTGATGATTACAAAGATGCATTTGTTGGTATTTTCAACAACTAAACCGGAGGAGATCTCTAATGAAGATTGGGAATTTGAGCATGAACGATCGTGTGGTTATATTCGACAATTTGTTGATGATAATGTGTATAATCACATTTGTAACAAGACTCATGCAAGAACGTTGTGGAATAAGATGGAGCAGTTGTATGGTTCAAAGACCAGCAACAACAAATTGTTTTATTTGACAAAATTGATGCAAGTAAAATACCAGGAGGGTACTTTTGTAGCTGATCATTTAAACAGTATGGAAGGGATGGTTGATCAGTTATCAAATATGGGTATAAAGTTTGATGATGAGGTGATTGCTCTAATGGTGCTAGCTTCATTACCAAAGTCTTGGGAGACTTTGAAGATGTGTTTGACAAATACTGCACCAAATGACATATTAAATATGGAATCTGTTAAAAGCAGTATACTAAATGAAGAGATGAGATGTAAATCATAGTCTGCAGTCTCTTCATCACATTCAGATGTTCTGCTTATAGAAAATAGAGGAAGAAGTTAATCCAGAGGTCCAAAGTCCAGAGACAAGAGCAGAGGAAAGTCAAACAGATATGCAAATGTGAAATTTCATTACTATAAGAAGAAGGGACTCATTATGAAATTTTGCCGAAAGTTTAAGAAGGAAAAAGGCAAAGATGTGAAGAAAAACGAAAACAGTGATGATGAACAAAGTAACATTGTTGATGTATTCAACCTTGTTATTGATACAGAGATAGTCAGCCTGGTGTCGCAAGAAACAAGTTGGATAGTTGACAGTGGAGCTACTGTTCATGTTACATCTCAAAGACAATCTTTCTCATCTTACACACCTGGGAATTTTGGCGTTGTTAAGATGGAAAATAGAAATCTGTCAAATGTTGTTGTCAAAGGAGATGTTTCTTTAGAGATAGCAAATGGTTCAAAACTGTTGCTGAAAGATGTCAGGTACATTCCTGATGTGTGTCTGAACTTGATTTCTGTAAATAGGTTAAATGGTCAAAGTTTCTGAAATACTTTTGGAAATGAAAAATGGAAGCTTACTAAGGGCTCCTTAGTATTGGCAAGAGGTCAGAAGCACACAAGACTATATATGATGCAAGCAAAGCTCTCTAGTGATGTTGTCAATGCAGTGGAGAATGATACTACAGTTGATTTGTGACATAAAAAACTAGGTCACATTGGCGAGAAAGTGATGACTCAGCTTTTAAAAAGGAATATGCTATCTGGTCTAAATTAGATACATCAAAAGAAATTTGCAGATTGTTTAGTAGGGAAACAAAACAGGGTTTCTTTCCATAGTTCTCCTCTATCCAGAATGAAGAATGTTCTAGATTTGATTCACTCAGATTTATACGGACCATTGCCAAAGTCACTTAGTAACGCACAATACTTTGTGACTTTTATTGATGATCATTCTAGAAAAACGTAGGCCTATACTCTGAAGACTAAAGATCAAATGCGAGATGTGTTCAAACAATTTCATGCCTCAATTGAGAGACAAACTGGGAAAAAGTTGAATTGCATTCGGACAGATAATGGCGGAGAGTACATCAGATTATTTGATGCCTTACTATAAAGAGCATGGTATTCGACATCAAATGACACCACCAAAAACATCGCAATTGAATGACGTAGCTGAGAGGATGAATAGGACTTTGATGGAAAGAGTCAGATATCTACTTTCACATTCAAAGTTGCCTAAGGCATCTTGAGGTGAAGCTTTACTTGCAGCTGATTATGCATTAAATAGTTCACCATGTGTTCCTCTCCAGTATGAAGTTCCAGAAAAGGTGTGGTTAGGAAAGGATGTTTCCTATGATCATTTGTGGGTCTTTGGTTGCAAGGACTTTGCTGATATTCCTAAAGATGAAAGGAAAAAGATTGATGTCAAGACACGACAATGTGTATTCATTGGCTATAGTCAAGATCAATTTGGCTATAAGTTTTATGATCTGGTGCAAAAAAGACTTATTAGGAGTCATAATGCTATGTTTGTTGAAGATCAAACTATTGAAGATATCAACAGGGTGGAGAAGGAAATTCAAAGCTTCAATGATGACTTAACAAGCTTCCGATTGAATCCTCCAATAGTGGTGCCTAGACAAGTTAGAGATGAAGTGTAGAATGATCAACTAGAAGCTGATAATACAGATGCCCCCAATGAAGTTGAACTAGAGGATGATGATGGTGTTCACATTCAACCACCATCTACTAGATATCCAGTTGATCAGTATGTAATGCTGACTGACAGGGGAGAACCAGAAAGCTTTGATGAAGCCATGAATGATGAACAAAAGAAGAAATGGAAAGAAGCTATGCAAGACGAGATGAAATCCTTGCATGAGAATAAAATATTCAAGCTGGTGAAGTTTCCAAAAGGCAAAAGAGCATTGAAGAATAAATGGGTGTTCAGAATCAAGCATGAAGAAAACAACAACCATTATCGATTCAAAGCAGGATTAGTAGTTAAAGGATTCAACCAAAAGAAGGGTATTGACTTTGACGAGATATTTTCACCGATGGTAAAAATGACATCCATACGTACAGTACTAGGGCTAGCCACAAGTTTTAATTTGGAGGTTGAACAAATGGATGTCAAAATTACCTTCCTAGATGGGATTTGGAAAAAGAGATATATATGGAGCAGCCAGAGGGTTTCGTAAAACAGGAAAAAGAAGACTATGTTTGTAGACTAAAGAAGAGTCTATATGCTCTAAAACAGGCACCAAGACAATGGTATAAGAAGTTCGAGTATGTTATGCAAGAGCAAGGCTACAAGAAGATTACTTCAGATCACTGTGTATTTGTGAAGAAATTCTTTGATGATGATTTCATTATTTTATTGCTCTATATGGATGATATGTTGATTATTGGTAAGAATGTTTCTAGAATTAAGAATATGAAGAAACATCTAGATAAGTCTTTTTTCATGAAAGACTTCGAATCAGTAAAGCAGATTCTTGGCATGCAGGTTATCAGAGACCGAAGTGTCAAGAAACTATGGTTGTCACAAGAGAAGTACGCTGATAAAGTACTTCAGAGATTTAAACTGGACAAAACTAAACCAGTTAGTTATCCTCTTGCTAATCACTTTAAATTGAGTTCCAGATAGTGCCTTTTTACAGATGAAGAGAAGGAAGAAATGTCTAGAATTCCATATGCCTCAGTAGTTGAAAGTTTTATGTATGCCATGGTTTGTACACGGCCAGATATTGCTCACGCAGTTAGAGTTATGAGTCGTTTCCTTTCAAATCCTAGAAAGGAACATTGGGCTACATTCAAGTGGATTCTCAGGTATCTTCAAGGGTCATCCAAAATATGCTTATGTTTTGGAAGAGCAGAATCTGTGTCAGCTAGTTACACAGATGCAGATATGACTGGAGATGTTGACTCGAGAAAGTCTACTTCAGGTTACTTGATTATTTTTGCAGGGGGAGCTGTGGCATGGCAGTCAAAGTTACAGAAGTGTGTTGCATTTTCTACAACTGAAGCGGAGTTTATTGTAGCAACGGAAGCCTATAAGGAGTTGCTATGGATGAAGAAGTTCTTTAATCAACTTGGTATCAAGCAAGAACAGTATCAGCTGTTTTGTGATAGTCAGAACGCTATTCACCTTGATAAGAATGCCTCTTTTCACTCACAATCAAAACACATTGATTTGAAATATTACTGGATCAAATATGTGATGGAGACGAAACGATTACAGTTAGAAAAGATCCATACTGATGAAAATGGATCAGACATGTTAACCAAGATTGTACCAAAAGGGTAAGTTCGAGTATTGTCGATCAGTAGTAGGCTTGATAGAGCCCTCTATGTAATCGGAAAGGGGAGATTTGTTAGAAATGGGTCCCTCTTCATATGGAGGTACGCTGTAATTGATCAAAAATTGAGGCATCGATTTCGGTGCTGCATTAGTTGAAAGAAATGTAAGAAGACAACTACAAGGCAACTGTCTCACATGGTGGAGTGCATATATAAGGCACTCCCTGCCTCATCAAAAATCACAACAAATACAGGAGGAAAACCAGAGCAAATCAAATGCTTTGAAGTTAGGAAAATTTTTCCTAAAGGATTGATGAGTGACAAAATAGTGAGGTTAGTACTTTTAGGTTGAGAAACATCTCTGTATACCTACTATTTGTAATAGTGGAAGAATTATTCTGAGTTTGTTCGTGGACTTAGCCCAAAGTTAAGGGTAAACCACGTTAAAAATTTTGTGCCCATTTTGCTCAATTTATTTTTCCTTTTCAAAAAATACACCCGTTGTGTCCAACATTCTTTAAAATGAGATCGTTTGTTTCAAGTTTCCAATGCCATTCCTGTATGTGAAATATATGTTGGCATAGGGATGACAAACTAAAGTTGAAATAGACCATCTCAAGCCATATTCATTGTGAGACTTACACCTTGGGATTGGGTTTTGATTGGTGGAGGAAAATTATATTACTTTGCCTTTTGATTCTGATTAACTAACTTATTGTATGGACCTGATTTGCTCCAATGATGCCTCACACTAAACGCATCAAAGTCAGAAATCAATTGTGGCTTTTGATATAGGAGATGAGTGATTGTGATTGAAAGAAAGAAAAAGGTTCGTGCCGCCTATCTTTCAGATGAGAATGTGTGTTAAAGAACCCAGTTTCTATCTTATGGAAGAAGCTTTTATCCTCTATCATTTGGAGTTATTTCGTACATCCGTGTAATTTAGAGAAATGGTTTTGTAGTTAATGTTGCAGTTTCATGATTATTTTATTCTTTTGAAATATGACATTTTACTTTCAGAAGTTTTTACTGTTAAGGGAATACTGATCATCTCTTAAACTTAACCATCTTTGTATATCGGATTCTTAAGTAGGAAAAAATTTTCTAGTTTCAAAATAAATTGCTAATGTTAAGCCCGTTATCGAAAGAAATTATTCCTTTGTTCAATAAATGGGAGTGTTTAGTTAGTGTTAAATCCACCAATATAATGAGTATTCAAGTGAGATTGCTAGTGAGAGTTCGTGAAGCATGAGTGGTCTCCAAGTGACTACAATTACATTATCCAAGCGCTATGGTAGAGGGTGTTGTTCTAGAATAAATAATAAGAGCATAATTTTGCAAGTGAATAACAGGCTACACAGGGTACTACAATGGTTAAGTATGAATTGGCAGTCAGGATCATCTTCTATATTAGGCAAATCATACAAGCGAACTATGTAAATGAAGTTTTATCGAAACTTAGGGGTTTAAATGTTGTTGTCATTTGCTTTATTGTGACCATATATACTAGCGTATGTTAGAGTTTAATTTCCTATATTCTGCCTACTCCTAAATGTTGGAAAACTAATCGTGAACGAATTACAGGAACTGTAGGAAAATTAATTTTTTACGATTTTTGATCGGTAGAACTCGATTAATAAAATATGAAATTGTACCTGATTCGATATTCCTACTGAAATCCTTTCGAAACTTTTTCAAAGTTATTCAAACATCCAACCTCTTATAATATCCATAAAGTAGCAAAAACACTCAACTTTTTCATAGAAAATTAGCAAGAGTGCTATGTCCTTTATGTTTATTCCTATTTATAAAAAATATTAGGATTTTAATTTTTAATAAAATTAAATATTTCAATTGTAATTAAAGTCAAACTTTAATTATAATTAATTTAATTTTAATAAAATCAATTATCGTGTATTTAATCTTTAAAGTTTCTCAAACTTTACAATTAAGTTCAACTTAATTACAATTATTTTTCTTTTCTAACTAATCTTTATTTGTGACTCGTTAGGTTCTTAATATGTTAGCAATACTTATAAATTATAATTTATAATTAGAATTAGATAAATTAAAAAAAATCTTCCATTAAACAATTTATAATCATAAATCAAGATTGACGTTTAGCAATATATATATATCATGACCACTCAAATATTAGGAATGTAAAAGTATTTTGACTTAACTTATCCATGCATAGTTATATATAATGCCTAATTTAATCCTTTGATCATCCAATGTTTCAGTTGGACAAATTATGAATATAGTGTCAACACTTTAATCCAATCATGTTTGTTCTTGCTAATTAATAATTGATTTATAATTGATAATTGAAATATCTTTTCAAATATCAATTCACTCTTGCCAAGAAAACTACTACTAATCAAGATCAATAGAGCGATTTCTATAATTACTTTAGAGTGACGAATCCTTTATTAACTTACTTAACTATCTCCATATGGTTTATACTGTATCTAAGTGCTACTGGCTAAGCTACTCTAAATTGGACAAGTCATAAGTAGCATCATCACATTGTAATTTTCACATAAGATACCTTGGTAATCGCAAGTCTAAGGATCAATTATACAAGCTTCATAGTAAGGAAATTCACAGACAAATAAGTAATATTCCGTTTGGGATGCTCATCATCGGGTCAGTTTAGTGAACTTATTCTCTAATAAGCACTCACACTTTAGTTTAAGTATCTTCATACTTTAATTTATAACATCAATTAATTTCTTCATAAGAAATAACATAATGCATTTAGTTTTACCATTTCATCAATATCCCATCTTGATGAAACTATAACTAAGAATAATTTGAGAAAAATACATAAATGTAAATCTAATATCATAGTTATGATATAATCATAATTTTAATTACATAGTAATTATTCAAAGAATTTTACTTTTAGTATTAAAACATCAAATATAATAAATAAATAAATAAATATAAAGAATGCCTTAATTAATTTAATAATAATGTCATAAATAAAATTGTAATCAATTGATTAGCTGCAAGGGCATAAACTAATAATCTCTCACTTGCACTAAAGTCAATCGCCTATATATCTATTACCATATCCTTCCATATATTTGTCTCTTCTAAGACAATGGCTTATTGAGAGGATCTACAAGATTTTCTTCATTGGAAACTTGCTCCAATGCTATGTCTTTCTACTCTACTATCTCCCTGATCAAATGAAACTTCTTGAGTACAATTTTGGATCATTGATGAGACCTTGGTTCTTTTGCATGTGCAATGGTGCCATTGTTGTCATAATATAACACTATAAGATCAACAATGCTAGGAACCACTCCAAGTTTAATGATGAATTTCACGAACCAAACTGTCTCCTTTATTGCCTTTGACATTAGAATGTGCTCTGCCTTGGTTGTAGAATCTGCAAAAGTTGGTCATTACCTTGACTGTGATCTACTATCATTTGGATCTGACTAAAAACTAGCATTTCAATACCTTGAAACTTTTAGTTAAGCTCCTTCATATATCAAGAAAACATTTTTAGTCCTTCTGAAGTACTTTATGATGTTTTTTACATCTGTCTAGTACCATTCACCATGATTGGCTTAAAACCTGCTTATTATGCTCAAAGCATAAGAGACATATGGTCTAGTACATAGCATTGCATACATAATTGATCCAATTTCTAAAACATATGGAATATAATCCAATTTATCTCTCTCTTCTTATGTCTTAGGACATATATTTTGCGAGAGAGAAATCTCATGTAACATTGGTAAGAATCCTCTCTTGGAATTCTCCATGTTAAACCTCTTTAGCACTTTGTCTATGTATATGGATTGGGATAACCCATCAACCTGTTTGACCTATCTTTATAGATCTTTATTTCCAAAATATAGGATGCTTCTCTTTTATGGAGAAGTTCTTGGATAACAAAATCTTTATAGACTGGAGCATTAATATATCATTTCTAATCAGTAATATGTCATCCATATACAACATTAGGAAAATGGTTGCACTTCCACTAACTATATGACGTTTGCTTAAGTCCCTAAATAGACTTTTGTAACTTGCATATTTGATTAGGAAATATCTTGGATTCAAAACCCTCAGGTTATGTCATTTACACATCCTTAAGCAAATTCTTATTGAGAAATGTTATTTTGATGTCCATCTACTAGATTTTATAGTCATGATATATGACTGTAGTCAATAAGATCCTTATGGATTTAAGCATACCTACCGGAGAAAAGGTTTCATCAAAATAAACTCTTTTTTTTCGTTTATAACCTTTAGCTACTAACCTTGCTTTGTACATGTTGTAGGAAAATCCTGGGAGGTACATCACATGTACCAGGTGCGGAAAACAAAAATTTTTGTCGCCGGGACCTTCCCGAAGGCCAGGATCTAT
>JAOTIZ010000009.1:1612835-1622915 GCA_027123425.1 Erythroxylum panamense
AACTAACTCCTTTAATTTCATTAACTCACTACCGAACATCTTTAATGCTAACTCAGACTAATTAATTTCAACTCAATTAATGCTAACATAATTTACTTAATTACTCTAATCATGCTTAATTTTAAAAAAAATTTTGGGCCTAACAGGGAAGATGCTGAATATGACGGATTATCAACTGAGACCCTATCCTAAAGAACTTCACGTGGAAGAGCTGCATATGACACCTAAAGATCACAATTTTGTCCATAAGGAGGGAATATAGAGTCGAGCCAGTGACTCTAAATAAAGGCACTTCTTAGGAAGCAACCTAAGGGAAGTAAATTTATTTTCTTTACATCGTATTTCCTTTTATATGTATATGTGTCCTTTATTGGTTTGTTTCTTGCTTGTTTTAAGTTTTCAATCACAATAAGAGAAAGAATGAAACAACAAAACAAACATTTTCTCTTTCCTGTTAATTTTAGGATTATATAGTTGTGATTAGAGTGTGAATTACTAGAGAATTTTGTAGCAACTGTAGCGTATATTTTTACTCTTATGATTGGTCGATGTGCATTATCTTTAAAAGAGTAGTGATTAGTGGTAGACAAAGCCGGTAAGATTTTGAGCCATATTTGACTAACACATTTATATCAGTCTCATTGTCTTATGATAATGTGTGACCTTCATGACATGTACATCCTCATATTGCCTTGAATTTCTATTTGAAACCACATTTTTATCACATGCATTAATATGGATATGATAAGGCATTCTTTGCTTTTCCAAACTACATTAGCCAAATAGCCTACCCATTATATGATTTTCCTTTTAATAAGCCCCTTTGAGCCTTATTAGCCTTTTTTTATATCAACCACTTTACATGCTTTAAACTGAACTAAATGTCCTACCTAAGTCATAAAACCAGCGGAACATTTGTAATTGTTGAGTTTGTGGATGTACAAAGTTCTAAATGTGGTGGTGTACATATGTGTGGTTGGTTATAATGTTGGGATGTTATTTTATGCCTTATCATTTAAATTCTCATGTTAATGTAGTCTATTTTAATTTTTAGAAGGAAAATAAAGAAAGAAAGAAGTAAAAAAAGAAAAAAGTTTAAATAAATGTATCAAGGAGGAATTGCATATGTGTTGAAAAGTTGCTTATGATTAATGCATCCTCTTAAAGTTGTAATGAATGTGTTATTGGAGTATGATGAATATGAGGTAGATTTTGGCTTAGAACGTTATCTCTTTTGTGTTTTCAATGCATTGTCATCAATTGTATGAGTGATTCCTTCAAATTGGTATATGTTTTATGTGGTTTGTGTGTGAGAGATGAATTAGGTTGCGAAATATAAATGTTGCATTCGTTATAGCTGACGGTACCCAGTTTTTTTATGAGTGTTAACTTGTGCACTTGATGCCACATTGAATGTTGTTTTGTTTCACTAGCTTTGATGGCTTTCAGGCTACTTGACCCAAGTACATCTCACTTTACCTTTACCTACATTACAACTTTGACAAGTCCTATGATCCATGATTTTGCATGCGAACATTAGTGGTGGAGAAATGAAATGAAATGTATAGTTGTGGAATGACTTGAGCATGAATGGTGTTGAGTGTATCTATAGATCTATTTTAGTTAAACACATTTTTCAAGTTTACCATTAGATTGCTCAGTTTTTGAAGATGATGAATGATGATTGATCATGAGTAAAAGCTTGGAATGTTGACTTCTTGTTTTGATCTTTGAAAGTCATTCATTTTTGTTTATAATTACATAGTCTTGAAACCTATGGGAAATGAGTTAATACTTTTAGGTCTATAAGCTTAATTTTAATGTTTTGCCTGAGGACGGCCAAAAGCTAAGTGTGGGGGAAATTGATAGGTTTTTAATTGATTATGAAAGTCTTCATAACACTTAGCGATTATTGGCATGAAATTATTTAAGATATTCACTTTGACTCATATGTTATTTTAGGTATGATTCAGAAGCCAAGAAGTTAAAGTGAGACAAAAGCTCAATATTTTGGCCATTTTCAAAGATTTATTTTAACTTGTCTTCATGAAGAAAGAAGAAGAAAATTAAAAGACAATAAGGAAAAATTACAAAGAAGATTTAAAGTTGGTCGCTACTATGCATGTCCCATGTAAGAATGTGAGTTCAAATTTAATGAAAAGAATTTAGATTAATTGGTAGAGCAACATGAAGGAGCAGTCCACACCAAAAGAAAACGACACAACTAAGGGAATGAAACACAGAAGCATAACCAACAGCTTAACAGATAGGTAGCATGCCAAAATGCAATGCAGGAGGAGTAACCAGGAGACAAAATGGGGATGACGTCTGCAAGGACATATGCATTTCATCATTTGCATTTAATGCAAATGCTATTGTTCATGTTAAAAGGAGGAGCGTAGGTTTTTAAAGGAGGGGCGTGAACATTATGCTTAGACAAAGAATTAATTTGTCAAATTAGAGAACAGTAGTGGAGACCTTCCAACTAGAGAAAAGGAGGCAGAGTGAAGAGGCACTGCTAGGGTCTTCGTTAGGGGTTATTAATAGGGCTTAACCATTTTTTTGGGAGAGACCTATAAAGAGCTAGACGTCCTAATGCCAGTTTGAAGCTGACATCGACATCGACAACTCAGGTTAAGTATATTTCACTATTTTTGTTGTTTCTTTCTCTCATTAGGAATAGATTATGTTATCTTGTGATGATTGTTTGTGAACCGCAAGTGTACGGTTGTCGAAGTGAGTAATAAATCAGTAAGAATCGAGTCGCGTCCATAAGAATTATGAGGAAGTTTAAATCTATGCTAGCTAATAGTGTTTAAAATCAAGTTGGGTGAAATTTTGGGAAATTAAAAACAATTTAAAGAATTATTAAATATTCAAAGGAAGTTCTAAACAACTACCCACTTTAATGCAACCAAAATAACTATGAATATGACAAATCCATGCAATAACTAATTAAGAAAAGGGTGCAACAATTGACTAATTAAAAGTATTAACTTCAATAGGGAATGACTTTCTCTTAGGGAATGATATTTTTGTCAATCTTAATATTGAATTAGCTATCCTCCACAAATGAAAAATCCTAACCTTGTATATGAATTTTAAGAGTAATTAATCCCCTTCTCCCAAAGGTAAACTAATCTATCCACTCTAGACATCACTTAGTAATCCCTTACTTAAGCTCTTCCTAGAGTTTCTTAAGTTCCAAACCCAAACCTTCTATTTTCACTTTCTAAGTTTCTTAGATCTCCCAACTCCCAAGAAAATCCTATCTGAAATTCCTTTAATCTTCTAGCAAAACCCCTTTTTCTAAATGTGAATTTATACCAAGCAAACTTCTAATGATCCAAAGTAAGAACAAATAAAACCCAAGAAAAATCAACAAGTGTAAGAATATTCAGTCATGAATTCCAGCAAATTTTAATATTAAAGCATCATCAAAACATCAAATCTCTAAGAGAAATTAAAGTTCTAGCCAAAAATCATCTTGCCAAGTAATCCACAAGCAAAAACCCTAGACAACCTCATGAAGAAACTAAATAAAAACACGTTGTGAATGTAGTGTTGTGTTTCCGTGTGTGAATGAAGTGGGGGCTGCTGCTTTTGTAGGGGTCCGTGAGTGGGATCGAGTCCAATTACATGTTACGTTTTTGTCTGGTGAGGCTGCTGTTTTGGTAGAGAAATGGAGGCTAAATTATGCATGAGTGAGTGGAGGGTTCATTAGTGGATGGGTGTAGCGACTGTGTTGATGGGGAGGTTGCTGCATTTTCAGCGAATGGAGGCTTCTGTGCTAGTGAATGGCATGGAGGTTGTATTGTTAGAGGGGCTTATCTGTGAGTGGGGTGAGGTTGCATGAATAGGATGGAGGCTACTGCTTTTATGAGTGGAGAGTCTATGTGTGAATTGAGGCTGCGTCAGGGAATGAGTGAGTGGAGGGTTATGCTTGCATTGTTGTGAATGGAGGATGGAGCCAAGTGGGGGCTGCTATTAGTGGAGGGTTTTTGTTGTTGTCATTTTGTTCTTTTCTTAAAACCACACTAAACCCTCTCCTCCTATGTTAACTCCTTAGCCTTAGCTGCCTTTTTTTTCTCAATCCCATTAGTGGAAGCCATGCGATTAAATCTAGGCTACTACCCTCTTTTCTTCTTACAAAATGTTGGGTTGTGTTGCATTCTCTTTTCTTTCTAAAACATGCTAAACCCTCCTCATTTTTACCCTCCTTGCTGTGTAGCGTCTTTCTCTAATTTAGTCATTTTTGACTTCTTTTCTCCAAAACAAATCCTAACATCCAAATATAATAAAAAAATGATAATTTATCAAATATCTACCCTAAAGCACTACACAATTGACCTAAATTAATACATCAAATAATAGCCTATCAGTATCTCTATCAAATACCCCCATACTTAAACTATTGCTTGTCCTCAAGTAATTTAAACACAATAAAAAATTTTCATCAATTCGTTTACAAAGAAAATCGAGTGTGTACATTCATTCAAACTTTAGCAAACTCAAACTTTGAGCTACTACACATGTCATAATTTTTTTCATTAATTCACATAAACAAGGTCAAAAGTAAACACCATGATCAAAGGCACAGATAAAATTCAGATGGATTTTTCTCACGTTTTCACTCGAATCACTCAAGTGTTTAAGGTTAGTGTTTCCCATAGGCTTGCATATTCACCAATTCTCTACCACATAAAATACAAACCAACATAGATCAAAAGGACTTTTATTTAGGGTTGTAATAAGGTTTAGGTTATGGTAGGATAAAAAGGTCACGGGTTAATTCACAAACATTAACAACGTAGTAAGTAAAAGGGACAACTAAATACAAACTTTGAGATATGAAAATGAATACATGCGAAGACTACTACTCATCACTAACTAATGATACTTAGTTTGCTTCCTTTTCTTTGTCTTTCTTTTTTATTATTATTATTATTTCTTTTTTTCTTTTTTTTCTTTTTTTTACTAAAAACAAGAGAAAACAAAAGTAGCATAAATCAATAAAATATGAGTAAGAGTACCTCTATAAACATCTCAGAGTAACAAGTAAGCTCAAAAGTCCCAAACTATAAACCAAATGATCACTTAGCACTTCATTATACTTATAATCGGGTAAGGCTAGTGGATTTATGGGTTTAAGTGTTTATTTTGCAATCAAGAAAGGTAAAGGTACAAAAGGCATTGCAAGGGATATATATAAGGTGGGTCATTTAAGCTAATGGGTTTAAAACAAAGAATGCCTTGATCATTTCCAATAAGCATACATCTCATAGTTTCATTCAATGCAAGTTCTAGAGGTAATCTTCCTAGGGGAGTATCACACAAAATCAAAAAACAATGAAATGAATATAAAATGCATTCATGTAGGCTCAAAACCTCACATGTGCTTATGTGAAAATCCATCAAAATTGTATACATTACCTAACCATTCAAGTATAAAATTATTGCCTGAGTTTATGCAACTAACTACTTCAATCAATCCATATAATTCACCTTCCACTCAAGCTGCCTATTTCAAATTTAAGCACACAACTCAATCATCAGTCAAACTACTATGACAAAATGGCATGGTTCAACCTTCATCACAATTCAAGTGCAAGATTGCAAAACTTTTAAAATTGGTCCCACTCCCACAATTAAATGGGACATTGTCCCCAATGACCTAAAAAAAATTAAAGAGATGAGAACATAAGGACTCCCTGGATCAAAGGGAGCTCAGTGACTTGAAATCAGAATTCACATCTCCAATCTTGCATTCCAAAAAAACAAATAGATAAAAAGCAAATAAGGTACTCAAATGAAAGCAATAAAAAGAAAATGAAACAACAAAGAACAAAAAATGAAAGGATAAGATTGGGGTGCCTCCTAATAGATGCTATATTTAACATTAATAGCTCGACGTAGCCATATGATCACAGGTCTTCAAGTGAAATGCTTGCAATGTTTCTCAACTCTTGACCATAATAATGCTTCAATCTTTGCCTATTCACTTTGAAAGTTTTCCCATCACTTCCCTCAACTTCAATTGCTCCATAGAAGGTAACATTTTTCACAACAAAAGGCCTTGACCATCTAGAGTACAATTTACCTAGAAAAAACTTCAATCTTGAGATGAAAAACAGAACTTTGTTTTCCTAGGGCAAATTCTTTCCTCAAGATGTGTTGGTCATACCATTTTTTAGTTTTCTCCTTGTATATTTTGGAGTTCTCATATGCTTCATTTCAAAATTCTTCTAATTTACACAACTAAAGAGACCGATTTTTAACCTTTTTTCCAATTAAGTTTTAACTTCCTAACTTCCTAATAAACCTTGTATGCTAACTCCACCGGAAGATGACAAGCTTTTCCAAAAACCAAACGATATGGAGACATGCCAATTGGAGTCTTGAGGTCACCATATATGCCCAAAGGGCATCATCAAGCTTGAGAGCCCAGTCTTTCTAGTTAGGTTTCACAGTCTTTTCAAGAATGTCCTTGATCTCTCGATTTGATATTTCAGCTTGGCCATTTAACTGTGGGTGGTAAGGTAAAGCAACCTTGTGATAAACTCCATATTTGGTTAAAAGATTACCCTGAAGCTTGTTACAAAAGTTGGTACATTCGTCACTAATAATGGCCGTTAGAGTACCGAATCTTGTAAAAATGTTTTTCTTGAGAAATTTGAGAACAATCTTGGCATCATTTGTTGATAAAGATATGGCTTAAACCCATTTTGATACATAGTCCACTGCCAAAAGGATATAAGATTGTCCACAAGATTTGGGAAATGGTCCCATGAAGTCAATACCCCACAAATCGAAGAGTTCTACCTCAAAAATGTTGGTCAAAGGAAGCTCAGGTAATCGTGAGATATTACTCATTTGTTGACATCAATCACATGTCGTAGTGAAAGAATCGTTGTCTTTATGAAGCATAGGCCAATAGAAACCCGATTGGAGAACTTTTGCTGCTGTTCTTCTTGGGCCAAAGTGACCTCCATATGGTGATGAATGATAATGTTCCAAAATTTCTTGGATTTTATCTTCTAGGATACATCTTTGAATCACTTGATTAGGGCCTCTCTTGAACAGTAAATGTTCATCCCATAGAAAACTTTTCGCATCAAATAGGAACTTTTTCTTTTGAGATGGATTTAAATTCGGAGGAATCAAACCTGTAGGTAAATAATTCACCACTTCAGCAAACCATGGAAGCTTTTCATTGACTTTGAATAACTGCTCATCCACGAAAGTCTCTTGGATAGGTATTAGTAGCTTTGATTCCTCAAGCTCTAATCGAGATAGATGATCGATAATTGCATTTTTTGCTTTATTTTTATCTTTGATCTCCACATCAAACTCTTGCAAAAGCAACAACCATCGAATGAGTAGTGGCTTGGCATCTTTCTTTGCAAACAAATATCATATTCTCGCGTGATCTGTGAAAACCACAACCTTGGACCCAATGATACATGACCGAAACCTGTCCAAAGAAAACACAACAACTAACATTTCCTTTTTTGTAGTAGTGTAATCCAAAGTCTGACTAGAGTAGTAGATAACTCTGAACACTTTCTCTCACCTTTGGCCTAAAGTTGCTCCCACTACGAAGCCACTTGCATCACACATAATTTCAAATGGTTGTTGTCAATTAGGTGTGATAATCACAGGAGCTTAAATTAATTCTTTCTTGGTCAACTCAAAAGTCTTCAAGCATTTCTCACTGAATTCAAATTTCATATCCTTCTCCAAGAGATTGCAAAGGGGTTTAGTGATCTTGGAGAAGTCTTTAATGAATCTCCAGTAAAATCCCTCATGTCCAAGGAAACTACAGATACTTTTTACATTTTCAGTAGAGGAAGCTTTTCAATAGTTGTTGTTTTGACTCAATCCACTTCAATGCCATGGGTGGATACTTTGTGACCCAACACAATTCCTTCCCTCACCATAAAATGACATTTCTCCTAATTGAGCACCAAGTTGGTATTCTGATCTTTTCAACACTAGAGATAGATTATGTAAGCACTTATCAAATGAATCACCCAAAATAGAAAAATTATCCATAAAGACTTCCATAATATTCTCAACCATATCAGAAAAGATAGCCATCATGCAGCGTTGAATTGTAACAGGAGTTTTGCAAAGACCAAAAGGAATGCGCTTAAATGCAAATGTGCCAAAAGGACAAGTGAATGTGGTCTTTTCTTGATCTTTAGGTGCTATGGCTATTTGGTTATATCCCAAGTACCCATTTAAAAAAATAGTAAAATGCATGTCTAGCAAGTCTGTCCAACATCTGATCTATGAATGACAAAAGAAAATGGTCCTTCCTAGTGGCTTTGTTCAACTTCTTATAATCCATGCAAACCCTCCATCCAGTGACTGTCCTAGTGCAAATAGTCTCATTATTATCATCTTTGACTATAGTAAATCTACCTCTTTTAGGAACAACCTAAGTAGGACTAACCTATGAATTATCAAAAATTGGGTAAATAATTCCAGCCTTAATCCACTTTTGAATTTCATTCCTAACCACTTCCTTCATTGTTGGGTTCAATCTCCTTTGGGGTTCAATGCTAGGAGTGAATGACTCCTCCATAAGAATTTTATGCATTACAATAGAAGGACTAATTCCCTTAATGTCTGAAATTGACTAACCCAATGCATTTTTTAACTCCTTTATCACCCTAAGAAGTTTTTCTTCTTCTAAAGGAGTCAATGAAGATGAAATAATGACAGTAAAAGTTTGATTAACACCAAAAAATGCATATTTCAAATTTCAGGAAAGGGTTTCAAATCAATCGATGAGTGAACATCTTTCACATCACCAACAACATTAGTATTAGTCATAAAAAAACAAAGGCTTAGTTTGATCAAAAATTTTCAAGCATTTAAAAGAACTTAATGTTATCATAAAACAAGTATTCTCATCATCTATAGCATCTTTTCTAAACATACCTTCCAGACATATCAATAATGAGTCTTTAGATATAATGGAAGGAAAAGATGTTACCACATAAAAGGATATGACATCCACTCAGTTGTAATTCGGTGTATCACTTGGATGTTTGAGTGGTCTGTATATGTTGAACCTCACCTTCTCACCATTTACATGCAAGGTTAGTTCCCCTTGTTGCATATCAATCACTGCACCTCCGGTAGCCAAGAATGGTCGCCTAAGTATGATTGGGATCTCCTTATCTTCTTCCATGTTGAGCACCACAAAGTCTGCAGGGAGAATAAATTTGTCTTCACGAACAAGAACATCTTCTGCAATGCCTCACAGATAAGTGAAGGAATGATTGGCTAGTTGGAAGCAAATTGTCGATGGCTTGACTTCTCCTAATCCCAACTTTTGGAAGATGGAAAGAGGTATGAGATCTATGCTTGCCACCAAATTGTAAAGCACTTTACTAAAATATGTGTCGCCGATCTCACGCGAAATTGTGAAGCTTCCCGGATCTTTCAATTTCTGCAGTAACTTTCTTTACAAGACTGCACTACACTCTTCGATCATCAATACTGTCTCATAGTCTCCAAATCTCCTCCTTTTGGTAATAATGTCCTTGATAAATTTTGTGTAATTTGGTACTTGCTTAATAGCTTCAATTAAGAAAATGTTGATCTCAAGTTTCTTAAAGACTTCAAAGAATTTTGAATTGATCATCGATTTTCTTCCGTTGAAATCTTTGAGGATATGGCAGCTTAGGGATGATTTTTATTTGCAGTTCTCCTTCTAGTTTCTTCTTCAAGTTAACTTCCTTCTCAACTTGTGTAGGTGCACTTATTTCTTCAGAAGTATTCTTTCCTTTGTTATCATTGGATTAAGTGGACCCTTTTCTTTAGGTTTCACCTCTTCCAATTCTTTTCCACTTCAAAGAGTAATGTCCTTGCACTACTCTCTTGGGTTAGTTTCAATATTACTTGGAAATATCTCCTGAGTCAAATTGCTAATAACATTTGCAAGTTGTCCCATTTGAACGTCCAAACCCTTCACTGAAGTTCCAGTACTAGTGTAGCATCCCACTCCCGCAAGACCCAAACTCGACATCGAAGGTGATATCCGAGCCCGTGCCTCACGAGGGTGGT
>JAOTIZ010000009.1:1639822-1660648 GCA_027123425.1 Erythroxylum panamense
TGTCTATTATGCATAAGTCGAGTTGTCTGTATAAGTTGAGTAAGTCGAGGTGTATGTTAGTGTAAGTCGACTTATGATTGGGAAAATGGTTTTCTTTCATTTTTTGGCTGTTTTAAGAGTAAATGTGGGGAAGTTTAGACAGCAGGATTCCCCTCCAGGGTGTCAACAAGGCTCAAGGTCTCGGGAAGGGGCTCCTGTCCCGGGACAGTCGGGCTCCGGGAGCAGGGTCCGACATCTATGGTATCAGAGAAAGAGTAAGAGTGTTAAGTTATAAGTAGTTGGAGTCCGGTCTCCGGATCGGGTTCCGACAGTAATTTTCAAATGAAACCAATTTCATGCAATTTAGTTCCATATTATGCAATTTGCACTAAAAACACTACAGAATTTTCCAAACCACGACAGAATCTACAAACTCAACTTCGAGCTAGTGTTTAAAATTCTTAGAGATAGAATTCAATTTCTCTTCCTTCATGAAATATAACCATACATCTGTAGTTTAATATGAACTTAAAATCATCCCATTTAGACGTCTATAGACCAAGATATGGCAAAAATATAGATGCATGTTCAGTAGAAATACTACATCTGTACATGTCCAGCACACTTTAACAATGTTCATCTCTAACTCTAATTCATCTCTACATTAATTTTTGAATCATTAACGATCATACACGCAAAAGAAAGACATCAAAGTATTCATTTCTTTACCCATATTCCAGCATAGATAAATCACCATTTCATGCCCATTTAACCTGTAACTATCATCAATTATACTTCCTTCAGTAAATCAAGAAAAGTTCATGCTTATACTTACTTGTTTAGCCTCATTTTCTTCAAATCACCAAGAAACCCTAACTCCTACACGATCATCATTGTTGAAGGAGGAATAGATTGGGTTTTTTATCAACAAGAGGAGGATAGCAAGGTATTGAAGTGGCTAGTATAAGATTACAGTAAAAACTCACTTAGTGGAGGGTGGTAGGAGTTTCGTATAAGGAGAGTAGTAAGGAAGATGAAAATGTGTTTAATGAAAATGAAAGACAACGATAAGGAGAGTAGTAAGGAAGATGAAAATGTGTTTAGTGAAAATGAAAGGCAACGAAGTTGTCTTTCAAATGGGAAATTAGGTGGGTTTTAAAAACTTGGTGGGTGTCATGACATTTGTTATGACACCTTCCACTCAAATGGTTTATGCTAAATAACACATAGTTGCTTAGTCCATTTGTCTCCAATTTCTAATCCAAATTTCTCCCAATCTTTAGTGTCACTTGTCATTAAATCTTAATGCCACGTATAAAAATTTTCACTATCATTGGACTTTTATTTGTACTACTATTCCTCAATTGTTTTATGACTTGATATTTTTTCTAGTCCAAAAATACCCTGAATTCTCAGAAAATTCACAAACTTCACCAAAAATTCTAAATCAATAAAATACACTATATAAATCAGTTTCTAGTATATAAAAACCACAATTCTCAATATAACACATTTATAATTCAATTATACCTGAAAAATGTCAAATGAGTGCATATACAGTCATTTTATTGTGTAGAAATTCAAATTTATGTACGTGTATGCTACATTATGCATGAGTATAAAATGCAATTTTCTTAATCTCTTTTTTATCTCACATGTATCAAATTTTTAGGGTTAGTATATAAACGAGATGCTACATTTCTCCTCTCCTTAATAAATTTCATCCTCAAAATTCTTATCTGATTGATCAGGAAGGCTGAGGTATGTTTCCTCTTATGCTCCTCCATTTCCCATTTAACTTCATCATTCAAATAATTTCTTTCAATTGACTATAGTCAATGTAATCAATCAATCCTACACTCATTTCTTTCGATATCATACTACCTTAACTGTTTCCTCATTATATTTTAGATTACTCACAATTTTTTACTTCGTAAGTGTTATTGTGGGTGGAGATTCTGAGAAACAAGAGAAATGACAGCAGCCTACCATATCAATTGTCTCTATTTTGCAAAGTCAATTAGCAAAATCATTTGGAGAGACAGAGATAAAAAAAGAGGTTAGTATTTGAGAAGAAGAAGCCTCAACAACAACTTTCTTCCAAACCAGCAGAAGAACAAAAGAAGATGAAGCTTAGTCAGAAAAAGGTTTCTTCATCTAATGTTCAATAGAAGGCACAGACAGTTGAACACCGATTAGTACCTTACAATCCTTCTCATTCAATCAACGAAAAGGATTTGAAAATGAAGATTATAGAAGAATCAGTACCTGTTCAAAACAGAAGTTCAATTATTATAAGAGAACTTTTTAAAAAGATAATTAAGGTACAAATGGAGCCTATACTAATAAACGATCAGACAATACATCTTCTCAGTCATGAAGAACAAAGACTATATGGTATTTTGCGAGATGAGAAGATAGAGTCATATCCAACGAAGATTTCAAAGGATTGTTATACAATCTATCCGATTACAAGCACAATAACAATAAAGATTGTTCCAGAAGTACAATCAAGATGTTCAACCCCCGTAATAAATGAAGAAAAAGGGAAGAAAAAGATATTTCCTGAAGGGTATGAAGATGATCTTATAGAAGAACAGATTCAAGTGGTTGTGAAGAACATAGACGATGCATGTAATGCAGCTCAACTTGTAGGTGTCTATGTATCACATCACATATCAAGGGCATCAGGGGGTCAATTTGGAGTTTCTACTAAAGATGAAAGTTTCAAGGTATCTGGCACTGTGATAGAAGGAAGGTATAGAAGTATCACGATTGAAGGTATCAATTTCAATTTAGAAATCTTTGTCTACTTAATCATGCAGTTTAGACCCTTAAGTTTCATATCTTCAATCAAAAATGTGTTATACCTTCTTGGGCAACCAATTCTAAAACTACCCAGACCTAATGATCTTGATCTCCCATAAGGAAAACAAACCTTTAAACTACCCTCAATCAAAATCATAGAGATAGACATTTTACCTACAGAGTCATCTATTGTTGAAAACCTTCATCCACTTAGTGAAATACAATAAGATCCTACTGTTAATTTGGAGTTCTTGAAGCATTTCATCAATTGGATGGAAGCTAGTCACAAAAAGAAGGAAGTTCAAGAAGCCTTAGTGAAAGATATTGAAGAAATTCATACTAAGGTTGATGAATTGTGTGACTTAGCGGATGATCTTTATGAGGAAATACCACTTTTATGTGTTTCTATTGAATAAGACCTCAAGACGATCCGCACTGATATTCAACATATGTTTTCTAAAATTCTGAAGTGTCTACGATTAGTTGTCTTTTTGATTAATAACAAAAAGGGAGAGAAGAAGGAGAAGAAGGAGAAGAAGATTAGAAAATAGAAAAGTGAAAATATTAGAAAGAATTGTATATTTTATTCATTTATTTCTTGTGTTTTTACTTTGATTATTATTCGTCTGAATATTATTTTATCTTCTAATATTATAATTATTTATTATCATCAAAAAGGGGGAGATTGTTAAGTCAAGAAGTCTTTACTTTTATTAATTTTGATGACAATCAAAAAATAATAATCTTAGAAGTGTGTGAATTATTTTGATAAATTTGTTAAGTGCGTAAAAAATGAAAATGGCACATAGTCAAAATCAGAAGATGCGTGGTCAACACCAGAAGATGCGTGGTCAACATAAGAAGATGCATATCATCACAAGAAGATACACGTCATCATAAGATGATTCACGTCATCATAAGAAGATACACGTTGACACCACAAGAAGTGTGATAACAAAAGAAGCGCAATACCAGAAGAAACAACACCAGAAGAAGTATAGTACCAAACGAAGAAGAAGGAAACTATTTTAGAACGTCAATCAGTTAGTTAGTTAGAGTTAGTTATAGGACTCAACTAATACGATTTCTAGAAGATTCAAGAAGTAGTTTCTTAAGAAGACAGTTGAAGACTTAAGCTATAAATACTAGTTCTAGTCATAAACTAAATAACATTTTTACAAGAGAGAAAATCTTATTGTACAATACTTAGAGAAATGTTGTACTCAAAGAGTGAAAGAAAGAGAGCTAATACTTCTGTAACGTGAAGCTCAAAAATATCTTTCCTAGAGAGAAAAAGAAAGACTAGAGCCTGGAGAGGCTAAAAAAGCAGATAAAGAATACTTTGTGAGAGAAACCTGAAGAGGCTCTGCAAGTATAGAAAGAATACTTGTAAAGTTGAAGAGTATACTAAAATCTTAGAAAAACTCTGAGGACTAGACGTAGCCTAAGGTTAAAGGTGAACCAGTATAAAATCGCGGCGTCTATTCTCTAACCCTTATCTTTTAATTTCTTGTTGTTAGAAAAGTAGATAATAATTCTTGCGATTGCATTACTCATCGAGCTTAGTAAATTGAGTTTGTGATCATCTGAATTTTATAAAGAAATTCAAGAAATTCCTAAAGATTAATATATTTGAAAATTTTACACAATTCAACCCACTTTCTTGTGTATTTTACATATACGTAATTTCTATATTAACAAGTTATTTACTTCATTTCGTACATGTTTGCTATAGCCTTCAGTACTCCTGTAGTTGTTATCTCCTTAACAATGTTAAAGTTAACGTGTCTCGCCAACGACAAACGAATCAAACCTAGCACCTGCCGGTCTTTCAGATCCCGAACCTTCTATCTCATAGTTTCTAGTTTCATCCCTGACAAAGATTCATGGAGGTTTCTCTGATACGGATAATCTTCCATCTGCATCTTCCAGAAACTAAAATCGTTTACATCGAATTTCTCAATTTGAATCTTAGTGCTTTCCATATTTTCAAATTGTTGTGATATGAACCAAGCTCTGATATCAGTTGTTACGAATGATCAATTACAATAATCAAAGAACAAGTACAAAAGTCACAAACACACATAAATTTTGGTTCACCAAGATTTGGCTAAGTTCACGGGTGGCTAGAATTTTTATTTCATAGTGAACTGTTTTCAACATCGATACACTAGGAGAATATAACAAATTCATACACCCAAGAGAATACAAAAGACATAGCGTAGTTGGATCTGTGATTGTGGGTTTGGTGTAAAGTCCAAAATATATTATCAGGCTCCATATCTCAACAAGCTTTCCCCTTATGTCTAGAACTAGAGGAAACTCGCAACCACTTGTTCTTTAAAAGTAGTTTAGTAGCCAACATGTAGAATATATTGAAAAAGAAATGTTTGTGGACCATTTATGGGAGCTCATTAACTATCTAATGGCTCACTGAACAGACAGTATTACCAAAAGCTCATTAACTATATCTAGGTATCGTTTCCATTCTTTTAAGCAGCGTTACTGCTATCTAGGGATTGGGATATATATATACATCCTGAAGTCAGATTGTACATCTGTCTAATTATATGTACACTTTCCAAGCTTGTTAATTTATATCATTATGGTATGTCCTACGTTGAATTCTTTTTCTCTATAGGATAACTAGAGAAACTAATGTTTGTGTATGTATCAATTTATGACAAAGAATTAGTGTTACAAAGAGATTCTTTATTAACCTGGTTCTTGTGATCTGTTGATGAGGTAATTTTAGGGTAATTTAGGTCGTTGATCAGCCTATCTCAATAAGCTCATTATAGTCACCTCTTAAAAACTTCTTGCCCATAGTTTTTCATGCTTTAGATGTTGACTTCCATTGATAGGTTACTAAAACCTAAGCCTCTACAAGATTATCCACTTCCGTCAATTTTAACAAGGGAATAAAGTATAGAAGTTCTATTCTAAACTCCATCTCAATTCAAACTCTCATATGGAGGGTTCTCTTCATACGTTGATTTAATAAAAAAGGCCTTTGATTTGTTTTGAATGTCAACACATATGAATTAAGCGTAGGGCTCAAATTCATTAAGATTGGAAATCACCAACTGAAATAACAAGAATTTAGGTAATAACAAGTATAGCATGGTAAAATTTTAAAATTGCAAGTCTTATGATTTTTCAATACAGTAAAATAATATTTTCTTTCATAAAAATATTTAAGAAAATGAATAAAAGAAATGAATACAAGCTATTATAATGAGCTTGTAATGAGCTTGTTTATTGGAAAATTAATAAAATAAAGTAATCCTTCCGAGCAGGCATAAGGCATTGAAGATGTAAACGGCAGGGTTTCATTCTACTTTTAAGCGTTAACAAATGGATAACTTTCGTATCTAATACTGCAACTTCCGCCGACGACCCTTCCACCTTCTTTCCCACTACAGCAGCTTGGAAGCTCACTTATGGCACCATCGATGCACCTCTTGCAATCAGCAGCAGAAAGATCCCTGGTGCATTGAGCCAACCCATAAAGTTTCTTTGACCCCTCGAACTCTAACTCTCCATCCGCATACATTTTTCTCGAACTAGAAGCTTCACTTGCAAGTTGGGTCAGCAATTCCTTCACCTTTCCATTAAAGGCGATTCCATCACTTACGTTTTGCACGTTCAACAAGTAGAACTTGTTTTTGTTGTCTATTTTGCCAATGAAGTCCTCATTAGAGTATTTCAAGAGGCACTGGTCGTACCATATGATGGCTCCTTTATTGTATGGGCAGCGTTTGCGAATCTCAGTGCTGGCGCCAACAATACAGGTTCGGCAATCTGAGACGGAGACATCTGCCCTGCACATTGCCAGTCCATAAGGTCGCTCTCGCTCTAGACCCAAACTACCAACTGCAAAACCTCCAATAGGAGCTTGATTGTAGAAAAAACGCACGAGCCTATTGAAGCTCGTATGATAAGGGTCATTGGCAGAGAAATTTTGATTACTTGTGCAGAAATGTAGGAGAGGGTCAACTCCTAAAACAGTTTGGATCATTACTGTGGTGGCTAACAAATACAAAGCAAAGGCAAATCTTGAGTACGGCATGACTTTCTCGGACTCCGGCAAAACCTGTGTTATGCTTGTGGAATTTAAGCTTGGAGGTTAGGGCTCCTAATAATATGTATGTATGTATATATCTATATATATACGTATCAGTTAATTAATTAAGAATGGAAATCAGCAGAGAGGACTTTTTCCTCTACCTTTGCCAAATTCTAAAGCAGTCGAGAACTCTTCAAACACGGCTTATGTCGTTACAATAACTCTGGCAATAAACGGAGGGATATTTAAACTAATCCTTCGTCCGCCAGCCAACAAATGAAAAATCCTTCAGCAATACGCTATGAAGCTCACGGGAACAACTACATAACCACCCCTGACTTTGTCTTCTTTAACTAGCTAGCGCAATTATATCTTTAAATTATGGTTCAAGGTGTATTTTACTGACTAATCAGTGTATATATAATCTTACAGCAAGACTGTTTCTAACATACATACCCAAGGAGTTGGTCTTCTGAACGATTCTAGTCATGCTGATATTAATTAGTAAATCGAACATTTTTGTTTAATTTTGACTAATTTTCACTGCAACGTTGAAGACAGGATAAATTAAAGGGGAAATGGGGAAAACTTGAAAGAAGTAAATTCTATATTTATGAAAGGATAAGGATACACATAAAGAGGTGTTTATATATATATTTTAGCAGCTTATGACAATTTTTTTTTCAAATATTGTGAAATATTTTAACAGCTGATGACAATAATACTCAAATTGGATTATTTATGGTGAATTGAATATTTTCACAATACAATTCCAATGATTTAATTTCATCAAATGCATTTTATTGATACTTTATTGGATATAATAAACATGAATGGGTTTAAAGATCCAAATAGAAGTATTTATTTGATAGAAATAAGACGTCAATATTTAAATCAAATAAAATCTCAAGAATATAGAGAATATTCAAACATTCAAGAAGAGAAAAACAATTGAAGAACAATTCTCACAATTTTTTTTGAATCAAACCTTGATAATCTTGACTATAACAAAGATTTTAGCCACTCACGGCTTGAAACAAAAACAATAATTCTGAAAAATCGAGAAAAGCTAAAGATGCCTAAAATAATGAAAGGCCCTCCTATTTATAGGAAAATAGGCTGTAAAAACCTAGGCTAAAATAGGGAACAAATCTCATTAAATAAAACTAAAATAAAAGAAAATCTGATCAAAATTAAAAAATAAAATCTTGAAATATATCTTGTCTCTCTTGTGCAGATTTTTTAGGATTTATTGAAGATATTCCAATTTAAGCTTCGAGTGTGCCCAAGCTTAAGTGCAGAAATGCGATTTAAAACCAATTTGACAAGCCAATCCAATTTTTGCTCCAATTAATCTTCAATTTCTTTGAGTTTGACTTAGTCTTCACCAAATCCTTAATTTTGAACCTAAAAATTAATTATGAAATTGATACCTTCCACAAAAGATAAAACCCTAAAGGTGCCATATTCACCCAATGATTTGAGCTATACGTCCTAGTTTCTTTTTTTAAAGCTCGGAAACCTCATAACAAAAATAATATGATTGATTCTCATAATAACAAATAAGATTAAAAAATGATAGAAAACAAGTGAATATTCCCGTACTATTTCTTATTAATCTTAGGGGACAGAGGAGGGTAGGTTAGCCAAAAGATGGTTATAAGTTTATGGATGCATGGTGTCCCTTCATTTTAGGATAAAAAGGGGTAGGGAAAACACCTCAAGCCCTCGACGTAAAGCAAAATGTTGAAATAAGAAAAAAGGGATTTAACCCTTACTTACTATTGCATTACTTACCAATGATATATGCACTTACATTAGTTATGAGTAATAGATTAATAACAGAAAAAACTGAAGTAGTAGAAATAAACTGTCACATGTACTTGTCAAACCTAATAGTAGATGATCTTTGATAGGTGTAGATTGTATTATGTTTTGCTAGATATTTAAGTATGTTTTCAAGTATGTCTTAGATAATTATCATGTGTATAGGCTTAAAACTATGTTATTGTTAATTTTTGTATGTATTCTAAGTGTTTCATTGGTTTTAGAGCAAAATTTCGATTTTAATTTTATGTTTCAAGAGGTGTTTGATATGTTTGTAAGTGTTGGAAATTAGGAAATTGAAGAATAAAGAAAAAGTAGGATGCATAAAGGATTTCATGATCATGTTAAGCATTACATAGGGTTGCAAGGCTCTTTATCCTGATCGTGATAGGGCACCCGAATGTGACAGAGAAGAAGAATAGTGTTAGGCACGATTGTGTCTCCAAGTCACGATTATGTCGTGAGAGACTTTTTTTTCGTGTTTTGAAGTTTGGGACTATTTTTGGAATTGAACAAAGTGGGGAAACCATAGAAACAACCCTATAATCCTAATGCACTATAAAAGAGTATGAAAAACACCAAAAAAGTTAACAACCACTACATGAAAGAAGATTAATAGGAGAAATTGAGAAGAGCTTTAGAGAAATTCGAGATTTCTAGCAACTATTTTTAATTCTTTTCCTTTTATTTCTTTCACTATCTTAGATGTTTCTTTGGATTTATAAGATGCTTAATATGATTATGAGTTTCTAGATCCTTATTATGGATTATTCTAAAATTATTTTGTGAACCTTATTTCTTGTTGAATTCAATACATTGATATATGTTTGTGAAAAGTTTTGTGCATTTACTTAATAATAAATCGATAGAGGGAGTCAAATAATTAGTGTTAAGGTGTGCAACGATAGTTGGCAACTTAAAAGGCCCATAATTATCAAATTAACAATCAATAGAAACACCATAAGTATTCTTGCTCTGACTTTGTATTAATTGTTCTTTATTTTGTCTTTATTTGTATTGTTTATTGTCCACATTGAGGGCAATGTGTTGTTCAAAGGTGGGATGTGTATATGTAATTAAATATCATGTGTGTGTGAATTTTGCATTTGTATATATCATGTGTTCACAATTTTATAGTTTTTGATTAGATTGGCATAGTGATGTATGTATTGTGTTAATGTGTCAATGGAAAGAATTTAATGGAATTAGTTTAACTCTGAACATGGTCATTTAATTTGTAAAGGCATACTAACTTGTGAATTTTGTGTTTTAAGTGTCTTAGGGATGAATATGTATGTTAATTATGATATGATGCATTTTCTTTCTCTATAGAGAATATGTTCGTATACATTTATAATTATAATCAATTGAATTGGTTAGCATTATTAGTATCCTTTCATGAGAGTGATTGACTAAGAATGAATGAGGTAAACTAAAAAATTAAATGAAAAAACTATTTTCCTTTTTAAGAAAATTAGGTCAAGAATAGAGCTAGTAGCCAGTTAAGAGTTGTGATATAGCTGAGTAACCAGGGCATCAAAAGTTTAGAATGATCTTCCAACCAAGGTAAATAAAAAATGAAACCTAGTTCAGTAACTAGGAGACATTTATAACAAGTTGTTTACGTTCATGTCAAAAGATTATGTTATAGTTTTAAAAATCTAAAAAATGGTGTTATAATAAATTAAACCTATTGATCTTTTAACAATAGTAATAGTTTTTATAATTCTCTAGAAAAATAGTAATAATTTTATGAAAGGTTACTTAGTGATAGTTTGCCTTTTTGATTAATTATTAATAATAATTGCATGCTTAAAATTGTTGTAGGTTTGTGATAAGGGTGCTAATATTTTGATTAATATGTATATTCAAATACAAGTACTTAAACATGAAAGGACTAAGTTAGCATATTGACACATTTTGAGTGATTAATGTTTGAGGTTAAGTTAATTTTCTAATATTTGATGCCATTGTACCATTATTATATTGTTGTATAATTGTGTGTTCATATATTCACATGTTTTTGTTTTTAGTTTTGCTTAAAGACAAGCAAAGGTTTAAGTGTAGGGATATTAATATGTGTAGATTGTATTATGTTTTGCTAGTTATTTATGTGTATTTTAAGAATTTCTTAGATGATTATCATGCGTATAGGATTAGAATTGTGTTATTATTAATGTTTGTACGTATTACAAGTGTTTGTTTGGTTTAAAACAAGAATTTGATCTTAATTTTAGGTTTCAAAAGGTGTTTGATATGTTTATGAGTGTTGGAAATTAGGAAATTAAAAAATGATGTAGGATGCATGAAGGATTTCACAATTGTTTATCATGATTGTGATAGGGAGCAAAGTTAGCGTGACGTATGATCGTGCTTCCAAGTCATGATCATGCAAAAAGGGTTTTTAGGCATGATTTTTTTTGTATTTTGAGGCCATTGCTATTTTTGGAATCTAACAAAGTGGGAAAACCCTAGACACAAACCCAGAACCCTAATGCACTATAAAAAATATGAAAAACACAAAAAGGAGCAATAACACTACATCAGAGAAGATTAAGAAGAGACATCAAGAAGAGCTTTAGAGAAATTCCAGATTTTCAAATCAAAACTCCAACTAGTTTTCTTTTTTTCCCTTTACTTCTTTTGATTTTCTTTGGATGTTTATTTGGATTCCTAAGATATTTAACATGATTATATGTTTCATGATCCCTATTATTTTGCGAACCTTATTTTTTGTTGAATTGAATACATTATTGAATGTTTGTGGTAAGTTTCGTGCATATACTTGATAATAAATCAAGGGAGTGAGTTAAGTAATTAGTGTAAAGGTGTGTAATCAGAGTTGCCAATTTAATAGACCCACAATTATTAGATTAACGATCAATTGAAAAGTGATCTTAATTGTGAAATTAATTCTCTATATGATTACTTTATATTTAATTAAATAAGTTAGGTGTAACTTTGTGAACTGAGATATTACAAATTTATAAATATCAAATTCAATTAGGATTACTTAATTAGATCTTAAGAGAGAGTAATCAAAATTTTAGGATATCTTTGATCAAATATAAATTGAATCAATAAGATTAAGAGAAATAAGATAAGGATATAATAGTTCTTAAGGCTTTAACTTTGGCCAAAATTAATTTCATTGGTTGCTTGCTTATCAATTCTTTAATTATTTCATTTTATTAGTTGTTTTACTTTTAATTATTTATTTTAATTCATATTAATTCTTAGTAACTTGGACAAAGTTCTTTTCAAGTTGTTTAGGTATTTAAAAATCCTAGTGAAAGCAGTACCTTTTGATACTACAATATACGATTTGTATACTTATGGTATTGAAAGCTTTATTATATATGAAACTCACTTAACAACCTTAATATAGTTACTAAGCTGCCTCTAAATCCCACATCAAAGTAGATCATATATTGTTCACCGTATTATGTTTTTTTTAAATTAATGCATATTGTAATTGTCCATAATACTCATCAATGTAATGGACATAATGGGTTCATCCTTTCTTATATCTGATATACATCATGATCACTTTTATGTTGATTCATATTGCCTCTCTAAAAATATTTATAACTATATTTGGTGGCCTTAGAACCTCATACTCTTCCCACATATATTAGATTTTTCATGCTCCAAGTTTCATAATTGTCATATTTATATTTTCACTTTTGTTAAACTTAGGAACAATAGGAGTAATATTCTACAACATAGTAGATAAACTTAAGGGTTAATTATAAAAAAATTTTAAACTTTGCCTAATTTTGCAATTATAACCCAAACTTTAAAAAGTGACGTTTAAATACATAAATTTTTAATTTTTTCAATTCTGGCCTGACGTTAATGTCTTCGTCAAGTTTGCTGATGTGACTTATCACGTGTTCTAGAATCCTTAAACACTTATATATATCAGACCTAATTAAACTAACTAATTAAGTTTAACTAAATTATATCGTTTAATTAAACTAACATATTAAACATATCTGGGCTATATCATTTTGAGGACTAAAATCCCTAAATCTAAGTCACTTGCCTTCATTCTCACCTAGATGTCTACTACAAGGCCACTCATTCTCACATCACATAACTAGTTCTCACTTAATGCCACTCGTTCTCCCATGCAGGGAATCGACTTAGATTAAGGGATTTCAATCTCCAAAACAACATAGCCTAGAAATGTTTAATCTATTAGTTTAATTAAATGATGTAGTTAAGTAGAACTTAATTAGTTAGTTTAATTAACTCTAACCTGTAGAAGTGTTTATGGTTTTTAGAACATATGATAAACTTAATGAAGACACTAATTATGGGCTAGAATTTAAAAATGATTAAAATTCGAATATATAATAATCATAATTTTTAAAGTTCAAGTTACAATTACAAAATTGAGGAAAATTTGAATTTTTTTTTGTAATTAGGCCTATATTTAAATCACTAAATTTCTACATCATAAATCTCCGAATAATCGTTCATATAAAAATTAAATATCAGTTACAATAATTAAGTTTAATTTGCATACATCTAGTATGTAATAAATAATAAGATTAGAAAATAGCTAGTTTATTTATATATAAATGACAAAAAAAAAGATGACCGAATAGTTCATAAATTATTCAATACAGCACACTTAAACCAAGCGAACAACATACATACACTGACACATGACATAAATATAAGGAACTTTATGTGAAATACAACTAACTAGTACGCATGATAGAGCAATTGAAATACAATATTCAGTAACTCTACTTATCTCAATAGGAAAGCTTATAGGGTGTAAACTCCTCACAATACCAACTACGATCATATTTTAACAATACTTTTCATATATAGCAAACAGGTAAACCTTGGTCGATTTATGCGTTGACGAAAGGGTAAAGCTCATATCTAAAGTTGCAACTTGCACCCACAACCCTCCCTCCTCGTTTCGCATCGCAGCAATTGGGAAGCTCGCTTATGGCCTGGTCAAGGCAGCTTTGACAATTAGCACTAGATAGATCTCTCGTGCATTGAGCTAAACCATATAGTTTTTTTGATGCCCCTAGCTCTAGCTTGCCAGTGGCATACAACTTTGGACTTGCATGAGCTTTACGTGACACTGCGCTCAACAAGTACTTCACTTTTGCATTGAATTCTACTGGATTGCTTACTTTTTGTACGTTCCACATGTAGAATCTGTACTGGTTATCGATTTCCCCGAAGAATTCCAAATTTGAGAACTTTAAGAGGCAGTAGTCGTACCAAATAGCAGCACCCTTGTTTGTGGGGCAGCGTTGGCGGATCTCTGTTCTTGCTTCGGTTACGCAGGTCTTGCAATCTTCAGTTGAGACATCACCACGGCATAGAGCTAGACCGTTTACGCGGTATTGACCTTTACCATTTGAGCCAAGGGAAAATCCTGTTGGAGGTGTAGTTTTGGATAGGGAGTTGAGCAAATTGTTTAAATTAAAGCCATAAGGGGTATGGGCAGTGTAATTTCCTTCGCTGAAACAGAAATGAAAGAGTGGACTTGAGCAAACGGTGCCTCGGAGTCGGAGTAGAAGACAGAAACATATTAGGAGGATTGGTTTTGAGCAAAACATGGTTGAACTTTGTGAATATGGAGAACGATAGAATCTCTGGTTTTAATGCGTTCACTTGTGGCCCCTTTAAGTAGAGGGAAATGGATTTATCATGCATAATAGTTCGCCAAAGAATGAAGTTGAAATTGCTGACTTTTTATAGTTTCTAGAAGTAAAGTTAGACTGGATCCAGCTTGACATTCTACAGTATGAGTTTATTGTCAACTGCATGCAATGTATTTCACTGACCCCAATTTAATTTTTCAACTCTAAAAATTGAACTTTCATTTTCGAGGTTGTTAGATAATGTTGGTTTCTTGATTTCTTGCCAATTCCGATACACAATATTTTCCAAACTAGTAAAATTACAATTTAACAACAAAAATTTTGATAGCTAAGATAGCATGTGATTGATGATCTTAATAATAAAAAGTCATTCTTGTAATATTTTTAAATAAGTTTATCCTAAATCGTCTTCCATACATCAACATTGCAGGGAAGGTCTAGAACTTTTAGATATAAAAGTTAAACCTTAGTGTGTTTATTTGTTTTGCCATTTTCTTCAAGTTATGCAGTGTCACTCCTATTACTAACCACATCCATCAAATAGTTTTATTAGATATTAGAAAGAAAGAAAAGTCAACGTACATAGTGTACAAAGTTCTCTGCTTTGTGAGAGTCTAGAGAGGATCATAATGTACGTAACTTTCTTTTTGTACTTTTTAAAAAAAGACTATTTCCGTAACTTCACTCAATATTAGAACTACTACTAAAATGTTTGTTTCTTTTCATTGTACAAACCATTGAGCTACTATTATATACTTAGGATTTATGAACAATCTATAGCTTGAATATTTTTTATTTAAAAAATGTTCTGTATTAAAAAATTATATTCATATAATGAGAAAACTTAACTCTAAAGTTGCAAAGCTAGATAAAACCAAAAGTGAAACTCAAAGATTACTATGAAAAAAGCTCAATAATTATGACCCAAATTATTCAAAGTGGAAAAGAGTGGAAAGGAATGCACAAAATACAACTCTATCAACTTGATTGGAATATGCCTAACCTTTGATGAAGTGGACATTAAGCAAGTGGATAGCTACCGAGGAAAAGATAAACGGTTGTTAGCCCACTAATATGTGGAGTAGACTTGGTAGCTATCAGAAAAGTTGCGTTGAATTTCTAGAACTTATTTGAGCGACCAAATTGAAACCCAATACGATCATTATAATTGGTCAAAAACAGCTGGAACCTCAGTATTTCCAATCACAACCATTATGAAAAGGAAATTAGCATTTTCGAGCCAAAAATTTACATGTTTAGTAGTATTCAAAAAGAATTTTAATGTTATAGATTTCATTTTATTTGAGCTTCAAGTAGTCAAAACTTTAAACTTCCATTTTAGTTCCTTAAAAAAACACAATAACATTTTCTAATATTTTTATTAATATTTGTAGAAGTCATAGGTAATTGGAAAATATATATGCAAATATGTAATACCCTTTAATGAAACTCTTCTTTGAACCAACCAATTTTTTTTTTAACTTTTACTTTGAAAATAGATCTACTATTGCTCTTATGGATTATAGATGAGCTAACTTTATTGTTGAAGTATAAAATTGTCTTTTAGATAGATCTATATCTTACATGTTATCTGTGGTTAAATTACTTGGTATTTGGCTCTTTTATAACATGATTGATATGAATTTATAATATTATCATGTGTTTAGTTCCTTCTCTTACATGTGATGTTGAGAAAAAAAAAACACAAATTTGAGTGCAACTTTTGTCATAGTTATCCAATTAAAGAGATTTCAAAAGCCATTTGGAAAAATAGGAAGATCGACAACAATTTTATAAAATACATGAGAAGTCAATTTTAACTCGAAGGTGTTGAGAAATGGAGAAATTTGTGAAAAAAGCCATAATAAGAGCCAGACTTGCCTAATCAATGTTAGACACGAGATGATTTTAAGCGAAGTTATAAAAGAAAATCAGCATTGGTTACAACTCGGTGTTAGGCTTGAGTTACAAACTAATTCATAAATTATAGAAGTTTAAAAAAAATTGATGTAATTGTTGATGTTGGCCCAGAATCATTTCTTATATATAATTTATAAGGATGCCCTAAATCACAAATTTAAGCATTCTATTTTGTAACCTTAATTATAAATAGAATTTAAAAGATTATATTTATGAGATTTAAAGGCTAGTGAAAACCTCTTTTATCTATACGCTTTTAGTTTTAAGGTTTGCATCAAGAAAGAATTTAGATCAAGATTGGACGAGTCGTGATAACTTTTCTTTATCCTTCTTCTCTTTCTCCCTTTTAAGTTGAGATTACCTTGTTTTAGTTTTGTTTGTGTTATGTTCAATAGTTAAAACTCTAGTTAGGGTTAAGGTTTTTTTTTGGGCATTAGTTTTGAATTTTCTTTTGTTGAATTCATTCTCTTTTTTCTTAATTATAACATTTATGACTTATCATCATATATTGAAAATTTGTATATGAAGGTCCGATAGGTGAAATATAATTTGTGTGTTAAGAGAATAAACACTTTAGTACCATCGAACGAATATATCCTATGTCAACAGGTAATGTTATCTAATTTGATATACATGTGTGATTCAAGAGAGAGTATAGATAATGTAGGTTAATTATTATTTCAATAATCAATCTTGTATGACAATTGGAATTCTACATAAGTGAACCCCAAAATCCTAGAAATAAATTTTCTAATTTCTCTTTGTTTAATCATCTCTAATTCATTAGTTTAGCTATTTAATTATCTCTTAATTAAATTAAAAATGGGACCAACTTATTACTTAAATTTAAAAAAGGACCCACTTATTAATTAAATTAAAAAATATGATTTTAATATTAAGGTCGTGGGATCCACCATTTAATTAAAATTTAAACAAACATTAACCTTAAGGATTAGACGACCCATTAATTTTTCCTTTTGAATTTTAACTTATTTTTTCTCACGATTATTCTTATGATTAGTTAACTTTGTTTTTATTCTCTCTCTTTCTCTCTCTATATGTTGTGCTTTGTATTGTGTGTGTATATAATTACTGAGAACAACTCCAATGGATCTCCAAAATGGAGAAAAAAAACCAAAATGGAGGAAAAATCAGCTTTAATCTACTGACTATTTTTCCTCCATTTTGGAGAGATGCTACGGTGTCACACCAAATTCAAATGAGACTGGTAGTTAGTATTCATGCTTTTATATTTTTTTCAACTTTCCAGCTTTTTTTTCCTTTTTTCCTTTTTTTTCTGCTTCAACATTTTCTTGCTTCCTTTCTTCAATCTTTCTTCATTCATTCATTCTTTTTTAGTTCATTCATTCTTTATTTTGTTATTTAAACAATATTCTAATACTTCTAGTATATGTTTATTTAAGTAATTATAACTTTATAGTAATTTTAACGTTTAGTCTCATGTTTATAAAAATTTTCATTATATGTTTATAACTTTATAATTATTTAGTTATGAATAAATATTTTGAATAAATAATTCAAAAATATCCATTAGAAAACATCAAATAAGTAAACCACAAATACATTCACATTAATAGTCAAGCAGTAAAACTAAATCTTATAAAGTAATTTTATTAGTAAAATATGAAAGGTAAAAAAGAATATGCTTAGAATATTTCTTTTTGGTGCGAAAAGTAGAATTATGAGTTCGAGTCAAAAGTACTAATAGTATCTCCAAAACAGAGGAAACTATGCTCCATTTTGGAGGAATGAGTTGGAGATGCCCTGATAAAGAAAGTGATTGCAAATAACCTCCTCGTCCACCACTTATAGTACCTAACCATACCCAATCCCCATCTGCTAATCGGACAGTCACACCGACGACCATTGTTGTTGTCCTCAACCCTGACGATGTCCCGCAATTGCCACTACCAACAGTAGCTCTACCCCTGTAACAACAGAGAAGGTTCTCCCAAACGGCGATCTCTATATCGGAGGTTTCTCAAGCAATGCACCTCACAGATTGGGAAAGTATTTGTGGATCGATGGTTGTATGTACGAGGGAAAGTGGAGAAGGGGAAAGTCTTCCGAGAAAGGGAAGTTTTCATGGCCCTTAGGTATGACTTTTAAAGGGGAATTCAAGTTAGGTTGAAAGGAAGGATTTAGTACTTTTATTGAATCTGACGAAGACATATATCAGGGGACCTAGAGCTCCAATCAGAAGTATACATACGGGCAAAAAGAGTATGCAAACGGAGATTTTTATGAAGGGTATTGGAAGAAGAATCTTCAAGATGGACATAGGAGATATGTTTAGAAAAATGGTATTGAGTATATAGGAGAGTGGAAAAATGACGTTATTTTGGGTAAAGGGGTTTTGGTTTGGAAGAATGGGAATAGGTTCAAAGGGGTATAGGAAAGTGCAATGCCCAAGGGAAGTGGGGTATATACATGGCCAGATGGGAGTTTTTATGTCAATAATTGGAGTAATAACAAGGACGTGAAGAATTATCCTATAGATGCTAAAGTTCACACATTGATTATTTAAAGAACCTAGCAAATGCTTGAAGGCTTGAGGGACCATCAACCTAATCATCTTCCTAACCCTTCTGCTCCATATAGTAACTATTAGGAATGGAAGTTTGTCCATAACTTGTCCAACAAGTCCACCAAAGAATTGTTAAGAGGAAGAAATCCTGAAGTAGCTTGGCATAAAATAGTGTGGAGCAAATGCTTATTGCCCAAAACTTCTTTTCTCCATGGCTAACCATTAAAAATAGGTTGACTACTACTAAATGATAAAGCTATATAGATTGAAATAAAGCTTTATTACAAACGATCAATCACAATAATTAAAGAACAAGTACGAAAATCACAAACACACACAAATTTACGTGATTCACTAAGATTTGGCTATGTCCACGGGCAGCTAGAGTTTTTATTTCACTGTGAATTGTTTTAGTTATCAGTACACTAGGAGAATAGAACATATTTATACACCTAGGAAAATACAAAAGACATAATGTAGTTGGATTTGCAATCATGGGCCTAGTGTAAAGTCCAAAATATATTATCAGGCTCTATATCTCAACAATTCTCCCATTTCGAGACTGATCCAGTCAACCCAACCATTTTCATTCTCCATTCCAATGTACATAACAAACTCACCTAGCCACAACATCTCCCATGCTATGGTAGAAGACCAACAGAGGCGTTGCACAGTCCCAGTTTCCCGGCATCAACACCTTTAGTCAACATGTCTGCTGGATCCTTAGCACCATCAATCTTCTTCAAACACATCTCATCTTCTTCTACCAAACTGCGAGTGAAGTGGTACATGTGCGGATGTGCTTACTTCTAAAATGATACACTGGGTTCTTCACCAGTTGTATGGTACTCTGACTATCAGTGAAGAGAACCTTGTCATGCTGCTTCTTACCCAACTCTTCCAAGTAATCAGTCAACTATATAATCTCCTTACTAGCTTCAACTATTGCAACATATTTAGCCTCTATAGATGACATAGAGACATACTTCTGAAGTTTAGACATCTATCTCACTACTGTCCCATCTATCACTACAAGAAAACTCACGATCGCCGACGGAATTTTCTGTCGGAGAAATTGTTATTTCCGTCGGAAATTATATTTGCCGACGGAACGCGACGAATGAAGAAACCGTCGTAAACATGGCCGTCGTTATAACTTACCGACGGACATATACCGTCGTGTTTTGTCAAAGGGTAACCGACAGAATATTATCCGTTGTTGTTATTTTGCGACGGATATTGATTTAAAATGGCGTCGGTGAAATTCAGTAATAACCGACGGAATATATCCGTCGGTATAATTTAGGGACGGAACCACCGTCGCAACGTTTCGTATGTAAGTGGAGGCGTTAACGACGGAATTTTGGACGTCGCCAAATTTAGTTGAGGTTATATGCCGACGGTATTCACAGTTCCGTCGGTAAATAATAACCGACGGAATTGTGTATTCCGTCGGTGAAATTAAAATGGTGTAAACCATTAGGTACATATATAATTGGACATCCACACATCAACCAGTATATCAAAGCTTTGAATAATGCCAATTGTTATACAATTAGATGTACATAATTGGACATCCACACATCAACCAGTACATCAAAGGTTTAAATAATGTCAATTGTTTTACAATTGGATAAAAACACATCAAAGTGAACATAAATTGTTATGTTTGTACCTTAAAATAATGAGTTCGAATATCTAAAGTTGTGGTGATCGTTGGTGGTCCTGTGTAGAACTTCCCTTCGACTGCTCGAACGGTGGTTGCAACTGAGCCATCTGCATAATCTCTTCTCTCATCTTCGCCATCTGCTCTCTCATCTGTAGCTCCATCTGCTCCCTGATTCGTTGCTCCTGCTCCCTCATCCGTTGTTCCTCCCGCTCTGTCTGCTCCCTCATCCGTTGTTCCTCCCGCTCTGTCTGCCCCTCTTCCAAATGAGCAATCTTGTCCATTAATGTTTGTACTGTAGCCCGGAGCTCGATGACTTCATTGTTGTTCGATGGCCTAGTGGACGCTGCTGTACTGGACATGGAAG
>JAOTIZ010000009.1:1698993-1713372 GCA_027123425.1 Erythroxylum panamense
CCTTTCCTTCTTTTTCATATTCCTTATATAACTTTTGTGTTCTGGGTAGCCTTATGATTTTTTGGGGGGTCGAAAGGCCCAAAAAAGTCCTCAAATTTTGACTTTTCTAAGTGTCTGCACATTTGCCCGACATAGGCCACGATCGTGGGCTATGTTTTAGGCTTTTATCATTATTGTGGCAATTGGGCCATGATCGTGGGTTGTCTCCAATGCTTTTGTCATGATCGTGGCATAAGGGTCATAATCATAGGGCGTTGTTTCGACCTGAATGTCTCTAAAACTTCTTCCTTCTTAAATGTTGGCCTTGAAACACTAACAACCACATCAAGGTACCTTAAAGACATAATAATTAAGCTCAAAACGTGTACTAACCCAAAAAAACTCAAACACAATTAATTAAAATACTAACACAATTCTTACCTAAACACATGTTAAACGATTAAGTTAACAATTAAAAACATATCGAACTAAGCCCTAAAATATGATGCAATTCACACTTATTAAATAATAGGATTGAACTCAAATAGAGTAGATATTATAACCATAATTTGTGTCTAATTGGAACACTGTATGATGAAAGGAATAAATTATATGAAATCATACACGGATAGTTAATCATAAAAGTACTTTGGTAAAAAAAATAGCCATTTGATCCTATGTGGTCAATGACAAATATGGCATAGAATTAAGCCCCTACTTTTCTTTTCCTCTCAAGGAGAAAGGAAATAGACGAAGTCTAACAGAATCATCATTCACTCCATTTATTTTGAAAGTGTCACAATTCTTTAAGAAGTTAAAGAAGTGTGCATTAGGGTCCTCGTCTCGATGTCCTTCAAATTGGACTGATTGTTGCACCATTTGAATGATGCTCAGTTTGATCTCAAAATTGTTCTCTTATAAAATCAGCCTCACAATGTTGGATTCCTTTCCATTCAAGTCTGGCCCGGTATAATACAACATTTTTCATGGTTAGTCCGCTATATTATATGATTATTTGGTGTCCACATAACCTTCCAAATCCTCTATTCGACGATCTACTTCAAATTCCCTAAGGTTTGTTCTACGACAATTCCTACGCACAGTTCTTTCTATCTTAGGATCTACATCAAATAAGTTCTCAATGTTAGTTCAGGTCATGAACTAACCTAGAATCTAACCTAAACTAAGTAAATAACCTACCTAACTCAAATAAATTAAATAATATTAAATAAAAAGAAGCAATTAAAAGAATCATGTAAAGTAAAAACAAATAATTAAAACAAGAGTAACAAACAAAAGTAACGACTAGTTTAACAAAACTAAAGTGTTCCTAATATCACTGTCCCTACTAACGGCACCAAAAACTTAATTGACCTAAAGCTTGTTAGCCAATATTTAATACCACAAGTGGTGTAGCTATAGCTAGTACCGGCAAATATGGGTCAATCTCACGAGGACAGTAAGTATTAGTAATTACTATTGTTGTATTATCTAGCCTACTAATTTATTGTGGTTGAATTAATGAAACTAAATTAACAAATAAGGTAAACAAGTAGCAGGACTCAAGCAAAGAATTAGTGACACTAAATTAATTACTGATATTAAATAATTTAGTACCTAGGCTTCAAATCCCCCTAAACCCTTAACCAATTGATTATTTGTCATATTGCTCTTGATTAAGTAGACCATGGAGATTCCTAAGGTATGTTAGTAGCTGACCTTGAATCTACTATCAACTAATCCTATGTCTCTAACCGAATTATTCAGGTTAAAACTAATGGGATTGTATTACCATATTATGAATCCCTTTATTAGGATTGACCTTAATGTAGAAAATTTATGTCGTCCTGTCTCTAGGATTGCAATCAACTCTTTTCAATTATCATAGATCTATTCAAACATAGGATTTCTCAATCGCTACGTAAGGAATCATATTAAAATCTAAAAATTATATTAATAGATAATAACTAAAAAGAATAATTAGATCTCAATAATCAACAAACAATTGCATTCATAAAAGAATTAAAACATGTCAAAGTATTCAACTAGGTTTCGTCTGACCTAGATACTAATAGAAAAATTAGTTATACATCGACAAACATGAAATTGTATCCATATATATAGAAAATAGAATAGAAAACATCATAATCATAAATTCTAAATCTCCCTTATTGCTCTCTATTGTGTAATCTAACAATGTAGATGTCTGATCTTATGTTTTGATGGATTCGTTGATAAAATTTCCGCATCTTCCACTCCTTAAGCTCCAAATCACCTATGGAATCACCTCTGATCGTCTTAAAACAATGCCAACTGATTCCTTGCTTTTTCATTTGCCTCTGAAACGTCACTTTTATATGAAAATCTAGGTTTATGTGCACACGACAATGCATAATTTTAATTCCTTTGATTTAAGGACCTGTTACCTTTTCTTGTGTGAATGAGGTATCCAATCCTAAGAAATTATAAAAAGTGGAAAGTATGGGCACGAAGTAGAAGAAACATCGATTTAGAAATCACAAGGCAAGAATGAGAAATATGAAGAGTTAAACGCCAACAAGAGTTAGAAAGAATGATGGTGGAGGAAATAAGTCATGAAGAGCAAAGGACCCTTATTGACTTCATGAGGTCAGGGTTTAACGCTTATTATCGAGGAATTACAAGACCACCAATGTAAGCAACACATGATTTATTAGAAGAGGTGACAAATAATAGCCATCTTTGGACATCATAATAAAGTAGAGAATAGTCAATCTTTCCAGATATAAAAGGAATGATTGTTGTAGATTCAGTGATAGCATTGTAAGCTAAGATTGCTAACCTAACCAAGTAATTGAAAAGCTTGAAAGACTCCTCTTTCTCTCCACTCAAAGCAATTCAACACAGATGCAAGTTATGTAGACAAGAGAGCCATAACATAGCTGATTACTTCTAAGTGGAAAATTATAACGTGCAATAATTCAACTTCATGCGAGCACAATATGGTCAGGGAGGTAATGATGCTTATTCAAACATATACAAAAAAGGGTGGTAGAACTACCGGAATTTCTTTTAGTCTAATAATGTAAGGACTCAATTGAAGAATAAAGGGATTTCAACAAGACAAGTCCAATATAAATGATTCAAAATTGGACAAGCTCATAAATAAGCTCATGAGTGTAGAAAAGGCCCAGAAGAGGATGGAAGGGAAATACAAGCAAATATCAAAGACTTGTGCCTTTTATATTCACAATCTAGAGGTTCAATTAGGCCGGTTTGCTAATTTATTATCTAAAAGAAGTGTAAGGAGCCTTCTAGGCAATATAGAAGTAAATGCAAGGGAAAAATTTAAGGCTATCACACTTATGAGTGGGAAAGAGCTAGAAGAACTAGTAGAAAAACAAATTAAACCCTACCTTTTTTAAGACCAAGAGGAGAAGAAGAAGGATGAAGATAAGAATAAGGATCCTCCCTATATCCGTCCTTTGCTCTACTAACCAAGAATATCATTCCTACAAAGACTTCATAAGAACAATTGGGTATACAATTTGCAATATTTGTAGAAAAGTTGAAGCAATTGCAAATTACCTTACCTTTTATGGAAGCTTTGAAAAGCATACCTACATACACGAAGTTTCTCAAAGACATCTTATTAAGCAAGCGGACTAGGAATGATAATCAAATGGTCGCATGATGGAAAGTTGCAACTCTATAACAACCAACCACATGCGCTCATTGTTGATAAATCTAGGGTGTTTTCCTGTGTAGTTAGTAATTTAGAATTTTCTAAATGCTTATGTGACTTAAGTGTCATTATTAATCTTATACCTTTATCAATTTTTAGGAAATTAGGGTAAGGCATTGTGAAGCGAACCTCCATGCTTATTCAATTGGCGAGTCAATTGATAAAGAACCCATTTTCTATATTAGAGGATGTGACTGTAAAAGTGGAAAAGTTATCATTATGGTGGATCTCATCATGCTAAACTTTGAAAAGGAGCGAACTTGCCCATTAATTCTTGGTATAACCTTTTTTAAAAACTATAAAAGCTTTGGTAGATGTCCACAAAGACAAACTCATACTTCGGATTGGTGATGAATAAGTGAAATTTAATATGAATCAAGTATTAAGGATTTCAAAGGAGGGTAGCTCATTTTTTAGAATCGATGTAGTCGATTCTTTGAAGCATGAGGAAGAGAAATAAATGATAGATTATATAAAGCTTGAAGAATATAAGGAAGTGTCTGTTCAAGAAGTAGATAAAGAAGAGGGGATGAGAGTGATTGTTGAAGAAGATGAGCAGTTAACCTTCTTAGAGGATAAATTGTTGGATTCAGTCAAAGATTTAGGTAGTTCCATCATTTTCTATTTTATTAACAGTTTATTACAAAAAAGGACTTTACTGAATTTACTAGGTTTTCTTAATTTGATTAATTATGTCCAACTGATTATCTTGTAATATGTAGCATATTTGCAGAGTATGAATATGAAATTGGGCAACATGGGTGGAAGCAAGTCACTCACCATAGACCCAGGTTGAGCGTAAACGTGAAGAGCAAATCAAGCTAATGGCATTAACAAGTCCCACTTGGAAGGCAACCCAAGAATTAGGATATTTTATTTTTATTTTTAGTTTATTTATTAGTATGTTATTATTTTTTTCTTTTTTATGTTTATTTTATAGTGAGTGAATTATTGGAATTTTATGACAAGAGTGTCTCCAAATTCCATCACCCACACCATCACCGCCTCAACCTCAATAAATATTCTTGATCTAACTTTGTCTTTGTTATTATTTATCTTTCTTTGTCTTGTTTTTTTCCCAAGTTGAGGACAATTATTGTTCAATTGTGGGGATGTATATGCAATTGCATGTCATGTATGGGCCCATATCAATTACGTGTGAATTTTTACAATTGTAAAATAGTTTTTATTAGGTTTGCATTGTGATATGTGCATTGTATGAATCTGGCAATAGCAGCAATTGAATGGAATTAGTTTAGATTTGAACATGGTCATTTAAATTGTAAAGGCATGGTAACTTGAGAACTTTATGTTTTAAGTGTCTTTGGGATGAATATATATGTTGATTAGGGTATGATACTTATTTTTTTCACTTTAGGAAATTTTTTAATACGTTTATTATAGTCAATTGAATTGGTTAGCATTATTAGTAACCTTTCATGAGAATGATTGACTAAGAATAAATGAGATAGGTTAAGAAATATTTAAAATATATATAAATAAAAATAAAATAACTATTCTACTGGTCCTTTTTAAGAAAATTGGGTTAAGAATACAATGGGTAGCTAGTTGAAAGTTGTAATATAGTTAAGTAATCGGGGGCATTCAAGACAAAATGTTTGCCTTCACGTGAAATGGCTAAAATGACGCTCCAACCAAGTTAAATAAAAAATGTTATCTAATTAAGTACCAGTGACATTCATGATAAGACGTTTGCCTTCGCATCAAAAGACTACGTTATCATTTAAGAAAATCTACAAAAATTAACGAAATGGTGTTACAATAAGTAAAATCTACTGATCTTTTAACAATAATAAGAATTTTCATGAAAGGTTACTTAGTGACATTTTCCCTTTTTTATTGATTAATGATAATAAATGCATATCAAAGCACTTAAATATAAAAGAATAAGTTAGTGTGTTGGCACATTTTAAGTGATTGGTGTTTGAGGTTAATTTCATTTCATAAGATTTGATGTTATTGTACCATTATTGTAGGGATTGCATGAATGTGTGTTTATGCATATATATGTTCTGTTTTGTGTGTGTTTTTAGTTTTGCTTGAGGACAAATAAAGGTTTAAGTGTAGGAATGCTGATATGTGTAGATTGTATTATGTTTTGCTAGATTTTTAAGTGTGCTTTTAAGTATTTCTTAGATGATTATCACATGTGTAGGCTTAGAATTATGTTATTGTTAGTGTTTGTAAGCATGCTAAGTGCTTGTTTGGTTTAGAGCAAGAATTAGATCTTAATTTTATGTTCAAACGGTGTTTGATATGTTCATGAGTGTTCGGAATCAAGAAATTGAAGACTGAAGTGGATGGAGGACGCTTGAAGGTGTCACGATCATGCATGACAAAGAATGAAATAGCAAAAGCACGGTCGTGCCTCAAAAAGCACAATTTTGACAAGAGATTTCTATATGACTTTTTTCACGTCTTTTATGGTTTGAATCTATTTTTGGAATTGAATTACGTGGGAAAACCCTAGATACAACCCCAGAATCCTAATGAACTATTTGAGAACAAGAAAATTACAAAAAAAAAATGCAGCCACTATATAAAAGAAGATCAATAGCAGATATTAAGAAGAGCTTCAATGAAATTCCAGATTTCTAACTCAAGACACAAACTAGTTTTTCTTCTTTTCCCTTTATTTCTTTCGTTGTCTTGGATGTTTATTTGGATTTCTAAGATGTTTAACATGATTATGGGTTTTTAGATCCTAATTAGGGATTATTCTTCAATTATTTTGTTAGCCTTTTTAATGTTGATTCAATACATCTTTGAATGTTTGTGATGGTTGTCGTGCATACACCTGAAAATAAATCGAGAGAGCGAGTCAAATAATTAGTTTTAAGGTATGCAACAAGAATTGACAACTTAATAGAACTACAATTATTAGATTAATAAACAATTGAAGAAAGATCTTAATTGTGAAATTAATTATCTATAGGATTGCTTTAGATCTAATTGACTAAGTTAAAAATGGTTTTGTGAATTGAGATATTACAAATATATAAATATCAAATTCAATTTGGGTTACTTGATTAGATCTTGAGAGAGTAACTAAAACTTTAAAAAATCTGGGATCAAAATTAAGGTAGTCAAAACAGGGATATAATAGTTCTTAAGCCTTCAAATTTGATCAACCTCAATTTCATCGGCAACTCACTTATCAATTCTTATTTGTTTCGTGTTATTAACTTTTTTACTTTTAGTTTTTTATTTTATTTCAAATCAATTCTTAATAGCTTAGACAAAGTGTTTTTCAAATTGTTAAGTGTCTATAGTTCTTACAGGAACGATACTTTTGAATTCTGTAGGATCCAACCCGTACACTACTAGGTATTGAGAGTTTTATTATCATATAAAACTTGATCAAACAAGTAGAATAGCAGAGCTCTAAAGCATGACAAAATCATCAAGTTTTATTATTCTTACGTGAAAAGGAAGATTCGCAATAGATTTTATTAACACAAGATAAAAATCATCAAGTTTTATTATGGGCTCTGTTGCCAGCCAAGTGCCCCAACTAGTAAAAGGGTCTATAAACAAATATTTAAAAAAAAGTTATGATGGAATATTTAATGAGATTATGGTTTAAACTATACGTTTTGAAAACATTAAAATCTATTCTAAATATTAAAAAATATTTAATTTTAAATTAAATTGTTGCAAAAATATTTAATTTTAAATTGATCTTTTCATCTTTATTATTTGTTTAATACAATTATAATCGACAATGCGTTCATTATCCAACAAAGAGACTATCATGTTAAACATTTCTTTTGGCAAGAACGTGAATGTGAAAAGTTGTCATGTAATTGTCCCCTTCCTTCAACCACTCCACTATTGTTAAAAATAGTGATCTTGTACCTTTGGCATAATACATTCAGAGATGCTGAAACTAAATGCAGAGTCATCCGTTACACTTGGACCTACAACGGTGGCACATGATTGAGGTAATTTTTACAGTAAAAAGTGGTTTGCGACAACCATGTCAAACTTCCTTCGGATAAGGATTCTGCCAGTCTGATGATTGCTTCAAGTGAACAAGTTTCCTATAAAGTTTTAAGTCAGTGAGTGATGAAGCCAGAGGCAGTAGGCAGTTCTCTAAATTACATGCTTTGATTCTGCCTCTCTATTCCACCATTAGATTCACTAGTAAGCAAGTGAGTGCTGAAGTCCCCAGCTAAGATCCAAGCTTCTAAACATGGTTGATAGACGAGATGTAATTCCAAACTTTTACCAAAGTAAAATTTTTAAAAGGTGATAGTCATAGAGAAAGTTAATCTTAAGTGAATTAATAGATCCATGGCCATCAAACCAGAGGTAGAAAATATACTGGGGGTTCAAGTTATTAATAAAAGGCCAGCTCTCACACCACTGCAGCTTTAACCTTTGTTTCCAGGTAACCAATAATTATTGTGACCTTATCGTGTCAGCGACGCACATGCCCGGGCGTGCGTGAAGTGCAAACTTGTAGCAATTTAAAAAGAAAAGGAAAGAGACGAGATTCTCAATCAACAAATAAGAGCACCTGGTATGGTCAAAATGTTTTCTTAGACATGTTTCATTTTGTCCCCTTTCCAGGATTTTACTTCACTGTCCTGTTTTTTTCAACTAAACCCTTGCAGATTCCTGAGTAAAGCTTGTGACCCCACAACTAGAGCATTGAAATTTCATAAGAAAGAGACGTCCCCATGAAGACAAAAGTGCCTCGGATTCTCCAAATTTTCTTGCCTTTCAATATTTACTCCCAATAGCTTTTCCACTAAACGAAAAAATGATGATTTCCCTGTTAATTTGGTATCCCAATCAGCTTGGGATAAGACGTCGTGGTTGACAATTTGACACATTTTGATGTTCAATGATGTCGGACTCCGGTTTAGTTTTTTTTATCCAATTTAATGTTCAAGGAATGTTTATGATAAACACGATCCTCAGCGACACAGACCACAAACATAAAAAGCATCAGCTACCTATCTTTATACGATGTAAGCCCATCGAAAGATTAAGAAACACGATGATTCAAAAGTGAAAAATTGGACAGAGTAATGAATCCTAAGAAAGCAGCAAAGGATTGTCATTAAGCATGTACAGGACCTGGTGTTGCCGGCACCGTATTGCTCGGCGGATTGTTCGTAGGTGGTGTCGCTCCTGTTGCAGAAGGCACACTCGGCGGAGGCGGAGCAAATTCTGGCTGCGGTGGTGGAGGTGGCAAAGATGGCGGGGGAGGAGCAGATACGGCGTCAGGGGGTGGTGGAGGACTTGGGCTGGAGGTGGTTGGAGTAGGTTGGTTCGGAGCAGGTGGACCGGGTGGGGTGAACCCAGAAGGAACATGGGTAGGAGTAGGATAAGGGTTGGGAGAGTTTGGGCTGGGGAGAGTGAGTGGGGGGGACTGGCAGTAGTAGTCGTCGGAGCACTTCTTGTCGTGGGACTTGTGGAGACCGTGACGAAGAAATCCGAATCCTAGGACAACTCCTAGAACAACCACCGCTGTTGCTATGAATATAAAGATCTTTGTGGCCTTCCCCACATAACACATTTTGATGAGAGACTAAATGTGGGTAAAACCAGAGAAGATAGGAAGTTGGATTAGTAGTAGAAATGGGTTGGGAGTTTGGGTATGTAATTTTCGCCTCCTTTTCATGATGGTTTCAGCGCAGACGACGGAGAAGAAGAGTGGAAGAGCATTTGTGCTGGGGAGGAGAGGTTTTGGAGCTCTGGGTTGTCTGTGTAAGATGTGAATTTGCGGGCACGTGAAGGCCAATTACAAGGTGGGTGTAGTAAATGCGTCTTTTGAGAAAAGAGTTTTATGATGTCTTAGCTGTACCTGTTCAGCCACAACTCTGTTTTTGCAGCTTTCCCAGTTACAGTTGCAAATTTGCCTCCGCCGCCCATGGTGTTTAATTTTCGTTAAAATGTAACTCATCCATTTCGCAAAGATTTTTATGATGGATCAGGGAAATAGATCACTATTTTATTTCTAAGTGAATAAATAAATATTCGTAAAATAGGTAATCACAAAATAACACCAACAAATAACCTTGACTCGATGAATAATGGATAGCTCATTTACTTATAAGAGTGGAAACTACATCCATAACATTAAAAGTGTGCTTGTTTGGTGGGTATAAAAAAAAAGAAATAAGTATGAAATAAAAGCTTGAATTTAATAAAAGATTATGATTATAGAGTCAATATTTTGATTACCGATTTTTAGGTAATACCGTATTGTTCTCCTAATCTAAAGAAACAAATATTATTGTTATATAAGGGTGTGCTTGTTATAATTAATTAAAATATAATATTTATTAATTAAAATATTGTAATTAATTAATTAATTAATTAGTTACAATATAATTAATTAATTAATTAATTACAATATAATTAATTAAAGTATTATTAACAATTAATTAAGTACAATATAATTAATTAAAATATAATTCATTAATGAATCAAAATATTGTAATTAATTAATTAAAATAATAAATTACAATATAATTAATTAAAATATTATTAGTATTAATTAAAATATAATTAAATAATTAATTACAATATAATTAATTAATTAATTAAAATATAATTGATTTGTATTTCTCAATATTTTTTAAAATATTTGTCACAAACTAACCACTATCAATGGTAATGGTAATCATTGCTTTAGCACTGTCAATGGTAATGGCAATCATTGCTTTCTCTTAACTAACCATCATAATTATAATGATAATTTTCATTCTCATTCCTACTATATTCATTCCTATTCCTATTATCATTCTCCCATATGAACCAACCGCCCCCTTAGATTCTAGGTTAAATTTTATCTTGGTTAATGTTCGTCTACTTTAATAATCCTTAATATTCAAAAGTAGAAATTGAGTTTTAAATTTTAATAAAAAATTTAGTCAAACTAGTTTATTTAATTTTAAAATTAAGGATTAAAATTATATATTAATATAAAGTAAATACATTATATTATTAATCTGGAAACAACCTCTCTACTATGTAGGGGTAAGACTGCGTACTATTTGACCTCTCCAGACCCTGCTTCACTGCGGGATTTCAAACTGGGTGCGATGATGACATTATATTATTAATGTTAGAAATAATCAAAATAGAACAAAATCACACAGATCATATTAAACAAGATCATTTGCATATGCATACAAAAACAAAAATCACATACTTGGATTGTTGTTATTATTCCACCAATTAAAGACAACTTTTATGCAGATTTTCTAATACATAGGTTTGTGTTAAAAGATAACAATTATCTTTTTGTTCTTTGGTTTTAAATTAAAAAAACCTTAATTACCTTTGGTAGTTTCTAAAGTATAATGACCATGATACCCCCCATGGGTGAATGTGATTCATTATCTTCCACTCACACATGATGTGTTTTAATCTAATTAAAAAAAACTCTGCAGTGCTCATACTTATTCAATAATCGGTGTGAGCAACATACAACAAGAGTACATTGCCATATATCTGTTAGGAGCATGTGACATCTCGATTAACAAATTGATCCTAGGACTTATGTGTCCTTAAGTAGACATTGTATGCTATACCCTAGGTCATATCTCGCATTTGCACTTTTCTTTTATCTCATTTAGTTTCTTGTGTCATGACTGTATTCAAGTTCTCTACTAAAGAGATGATGGTCATCTATGAATATTTTTCATACGAGTCATTGATCTAAAAAATAAATGACCTTCCTCTGTTCCCAATCTATTTTGAATTAAATTTAATTTACTTTCCTAGAATTATTCCATAGGATCGCATCTTGCATGATCTTTTGGCAATAACCTAAAGTAATAAACCTTAAATTCAATTCTCAAGAATGAAACAAGAGTCATAAGGATATATGATGAGGTTCTTCTCAACCTCAAGGGTCTAATACAATATAAGATGAGATTTGATGACTTATATTAATCCCTTTTTATGGTCAGTTGTGCATAGATGGTATGAGTCATGTACTACGGTATTTACCCACTTTATTTAATTTGAACATCTTTCATTCAAGAAATATCTTACAGATGATAGTTCAACATACTCAATGTTTAACTTGAGTTCACTTATCTACTTTAAGCCTATTCAGAACTCACATATGGCAACGTAAGACAGATATAGTGATTAACAAATCACATTGAACTAATTTCCTTGAGGCATTTATGGTTTAAGTTTCTTGCTCTCAATTATCACCTGCATAATAAAATTTAAACATGCCACATCTCTAGCGAGCATAAACACTAGAGGTGATTTCCTGTGTGAGAAGGTCAATCTATAATCTGTCTCATATACTTGTAATTCATCCCAAAATATATTTATGCAAAAACACATAAATGAAATAATACATAATGTATAATCTTCATCATACATTATATCCAAAATATGACATTATAAGGAGTGAACATACATAGACAAATGTTTATCAATACATTTCAACATCTACATGGTCCTAGTGACTTTACATGCCCAATGTATACATCTATGAAAATTGGCTTTGTCATTGGGTCTGCTATCATATCTCGCGTAGATATATATTTCATGTTTACTTCTCCTCGTACAACTATATCTTCCACATAATTATACTTGGTATCTATATGCTTTATCTTACAATGAAATTTGAGGTCTTTAGTATAAGTGATTGCAGCTTGACTATCATAGTTGATGATCACTGGATTAATTTTACTTTTAGTAACTCCCAAATACATTAAGAATCAATGAAGTCACAAAGCCTCTTGTACTACAATTGAGAATGCTATAAATTCAGCTTCCATCATGGATAATGCAATGCAAGATTATTTATTACTTTTCTACGATATTGCGCCATGGTTTAGTAAGAATACATACCCTGAGGTAAATTTTCTTTCATCTAAATCTCCTCCCCAGTCTATATCTGTATACCTTTGCATACGTAGATCATTGCCTTAATAACATAATGCATAGTCCAACGCTCCTTTTAGATGCCTCAATATTCTCTTTACTGCTTTTCAATGTGCTTGACTTGGATCTGATTAATATATCCGCTCACCATCCCAACAATGTAACAAATATTTGGTCTTGTACACATCAATGCGTACATAAGACTTCCAAATGAACTAGAGTAGGGATCATTCTTCATTTGTTCCCATTCTTGTAGCATTGATGGGCAATTTCTCTGACTAAGGCCTTCATTTTTTGCAATAGGATTATCAATTGGTTTGGAATCTTGCATACGGAATCATTTAAGAATTCTTTGAATGTACATAGCTTGAGAAAGTGATAACAATCTCTTTGAACGATCTCTTGAAATCTTGACTCTAAGAATGTAAACCGCTTCACCCACGTCTTTCATTTCAAATTCAGTTGATAACCAATCTTTGATTTGCGTAAGAAACATACAGTCATTATAAGCAATCAATATATCATCTACGTATAAAGATAAAATCCTGAATTTATCTTTGGATCTCTTAACAAACATACAATGGTCTTCATCGATCATTTGAACACCATACGAAAAGATTACGTTATGAAAATAAATGTACCATTATCTTGAAGACTGCTTCAAGCCATAAATTGATTTTAGTAATTGACATATCTTATTTTCTTGACCTGCCTTGATGAAACTTTCAGTTTGTTCCATATAGATTTCTTCCTCTAATTCTCCATTGAGAAAGTAGATTTTACATCCATTAATGGATGTAATTCTAGATCCATACTAGCTAATAGCTAGAATAAGACGAATTGAAGCAAACTTTACAACAGGTAAAAAAGTTTCAACGTAATCAATTTCCTCCTGTTGTGTATATCCTTTTGCTACAAGGTGTGCCTTATATCTTTTGATACTGCATCAACTTTTTGCTTTATTTTGAGAACCCACTTGTTTCCAATTGCTTTACGCCCTTTAGGGAGGTCAACCAAGTCTCATACTTGATTGGAGCTTAATGAAGCCATTTCTTCTTTCATTGCTTTCATTCATTCTTTTTTAGCAAGGCCAGTAATAGCTTCATTTACATTCCTTGGCTCTTCTTCCTCTTGCGAAACAATCATATTAATTTCTTCTTCAATCTCAAATTAATTTCAGGGAATTATTCCTCGATTACTTCATCTTAAAAGAGGTTCATCATAAACAAATTCATTATTGATCTGATTGCTCCCACTCGGATCAGTCATCATATAGAACCTTTTTGTGGAATTACTCCCACTTGGATGAAGTTCCTCATCTTGATTATTCATAATATAATCATTCTGATCAAGCGACTCATATAATAATAGGTCTTTACCTATTTCTCCTTGCTTGGAAAAATCATTATCTAAAAATGTTACATCTCGTGATTCAAATTCAATTACACCTCTATTACCTTGTTCACCAATGAACATGTATCGTTTTGAGTGTTCTAAGTATCTAATAAAAATACTTTTTCTCCCTCTTAAGCCTAATTTCCTATGTTTGTGAGAGAGATCATGAACATAGGCTGCACACGCCCAAGATATGAGACTTAACACATTATGTTAGACCCCAAAATTTTTCTTATTGATGTCATTAAGTATGATTGTGTTGATTATGTGTTTAAGGTTTGGTTTAGATTAAATTGGGCATAATAGTGGATGATTGAGATTAAATATGGTTTAAATAAGGAATTAGAGGATTAATTTGTGTAAGGGCATTTTGGGAAGTTTACTTAAGT
>JAOTIZ010000009.1:1759285-1770870 GCA_027123425.1 Erythroxylum panamense
ATTTCCATTCTTTTCCATCTATATATCCAAACAATGGAAATTCTATTTCCTCTCACTTATTTTAAGAAACTCTAATCTAAACGAAGGAAATTAAATTTCACTTCTTTTTTTTTCCTTTCGTTTCCTCATTTAAATTTACTCTCGTTTCCTTTACATCTTAGATTGCCATACACAGTATAAAACGAATCTATATTGGTCTTATTTTCCTTAAGCCCAAACATGGCGTAGACATGGTTCCATGTTTTGAACAGTGTTCCAAATCCTTCCTCTAAAATCATAGACAAAATTGCTCCAACTTGACTCTAATTTACCAAAATTAATTCCTACTTCTTTGGCGAGCTAAAATGAGGTCCAAAAAAAATACACAAGCCCAATTGAGTACCAATTCTTATAGAATATCCAAAATTAGACAAATCCTCTTAAAATAATGCTAAGAATATTGTTAATTAACAATTATCAAATTCCTTACACTTAAGCCTTTGTTTACCCTCAAGCAAATTAATTTCATCCCTTTTAACTTAAATACATGGCAGCATGAGGAAAAAATGTAAAAAATTAATCAGGTCAATCAAGACTCTTCATTTTTCTTTTAATTATAAAGTTCATCAAGTTTTGAGGCATTTATCTATTTGCATCAAGTCATAAATTATTTCAATTTAACTCCACAATCTTCCAAACCTTAATTCAATCCACAAAATTCAACATATTTTGTAAGTGAACATATATGAGAAAAATGATTCAATTTTCAAACATTTTCACAACCTTTAAATTTACACATGAGCATTTACTTTTGCGTCAAAAGGTTGTGTTAGTTTTTAAAGAAGCCTCGAATGCTCTTGCTTACTTTTAAAGTTGATGTTTTACTTTTTTATAAATGAGAGTTATGACTACTCTTAATTATTTAATTAGGTCACTTTTTAAATGAATAATAGTATCAGTCTTTAATTTTAGCCTTTTTATTTGGCTTAAAACTATTTGAATGAATTTATTTCATCTTCAATTATTTATACTTCTTTGATTAAAAAACTTAGTGCAATAATAAAAATCATTAAAAAGAAACTACTTCTAAATTAATTATATATCCAAATTAAGAAAAAATCGTAGTAAAAATTAAATATTCATTTTTAAAATTAATGAAGTAAATTAGAATTAACTAATGATGGATATTTATGATTATTTTTTAGACAGAATTTTACAATAATAACCAAACTTATAATGAATTATCTTTATAAATCTATATACTTTTAAGTTATTTTTTTTTAAAAATCATTCTCTATTAAAAAACTATATTCAAAATTGATAAGCATAATAAGACTGGCCTATAATTAATTAATTATAATAGAAATTATAATTAACGAAATTATAATGTAAAAATGTAAATAGAAATTAACGAAATAATAGAATACGCTATTAATTACCAAAAAAAAAAGAATACACTATTATTGTTTCTGCGTTCCATTCGGATTCTGTAAATTTCAACTTGTTCATCTTTTGAAAGATCGGAAAGGAAGAACATGTAGTTGATCAAGTGTTCGAGGTGGGATCTTTTTCTTTCTTGTCAAGAAACTTCATTGCAGATGTGTTTAATTTGTTGTAATGACATCAAGGTTTATATGGATGTACATATATTCGATGAAACATGAGAAAGGTAATACGGGAACTGGGTGGAGGGAATGGAATTGAGAAGAATCTTTTGTGAAACGGTTTTCGTGATTGAGCTTTTCGCATCGGCTAAAGGAAGTGGCGCGGAAGATAATAGATGGAGACTAGAAGTGTGTTCAAGCAATGACATTTCTCATGTAGGTAAAGAAGTGGTATGTGCATTATCTCTTTTCTTTAGTTGTACAATCCTCAATGATCGACCATAGATAGTAATTCTATGACCTTTGAAATTTAAAACACTTTCAGGATTGTTGTCACTCGGATGTTACCTAGGTTTTTGGGTCTTTAGAAAATTTTGTAAAAAATGTAGGAAGTTATTTCGTTTTTGGTTGTGTGTCTTTTTTACGAGTAAGTCTTCTGCTTTTTCATCATGTCCTTGTGTCTGTCGTATAGTAGACGATAACAACTTTTGAGTTCTATTTCTTTCAGATAAATGATAGCAATTACATGATAAGAAATAGCCTGGACACCTTATCGTGTATCCTCACAATATTTAATTAAATTGGTATTTGGATTAGTTAGTTGGAGTCATATAAAGGGTTTAGGGATTTTCTGTTGGGATTCTTAACATTGAAGATGCATATTAAAGCTTCAACTTGATGATGAACTCTAGAGGCAACAAAGATATGGGTACATTGTAGAAAGGCAATGATAAAAAGGAAAACTTATTTTGAAGCTCTTGACTTGTCCATGCAAAAGAAAGCAACTGAACACTTAAAGTCTAGATTAATGAATAGAAGAAGCATACACAAAGCTAGTTTTATGGCTTCCCTAATGAAAGAAGAACTATTGGAGTGTTGAAAACATCTCAGTTCTCTTGCTGAAAGGGCTACTGTTATGCATTCGCAATTGGAGGGTTTTGAATTGTTTTTCAGTCTAACAATTCTCCCAAAAGATATCTTGCTAGTAATTCTAGCCCCCATGGAACTTGGACAGAGGTTAAATCACCAAAGGTTCTTAAGTGATTCAACTCCTCTACCTCCACAAGCTCGTAAACGTTCTTCTTCCAATTCAAGTTCCTCTGCAAAACATTCATCAGTACTTAAATAGGAGAACTCTCATTGTTGTTATTGTAACTGCAGTGGCAACCTTTTGCTTCGTCTCATCAGTCTTCTATTGTTGCTTCCTTCTTAGGGAAGGTAGTGATGAAGACAACCTAGGAAATGAAAGAAGGGATCATAGTCCTCTTATCAACTTAACTGACTTGTTTGTTGTTAATTGGTGCCTAGATTTGGTTTGCATCAATTTGCTTTAAGTGCTTAGGTGATTTTAATTTTTCATGCAACTTCGAACTACTTAGGTTCTTCAGAGAATTCTATCAGTTTATAAAATTCTAGTGTCAAACAGCAAAATCTTGATGGCAGAAAGACTACTTTAAGTGGTAATATATATCAGCAAAGGGTGGAAATAATGAGTGTTCATTAACAGAGGCATCATCATCAGCAGCAGGTGGTACAGGTGAAGTACTTCTAAAACCTCCTCCTGGAAGACAAGCTCCTTCACCTCCTCCTCCACCACCACCACCATCACCTCCATCGTGTCCCCGTCCTCATATCCATCTCCACCCCCAAAAGATGTTCGAGCTCCTCCTGCTCCTCCACTAAAAGGAAACATAAGGGCTTCACCTCTTGGTCCAAATCGACAAAGACGTAGCAGCTCTGGTGAAAGTTTTGATCTTGACATTGGACCTCAGAATCAGATGACCAAATTAAAGCCATTCTTTTGGGATAATGGCAAATCCAGATCACTCAATGTTCTGGCATGAGATCAATGCGGAATCATTCTAGTAAAACATCAAATCTAAATGAAAATCAGTTTTTCAAGTCTCAAATTGTTCATCGACAATTAAAACTTTTCAGGTTCAATCAGGAGATGGAGTCATGATTTGGATATGATGCAGCAGATAACAACAATAATAAGCGCAAAAGGGATCCATCTGAACCTTCAAATCAATATACTAGGAAAGCACAAAATTTGTCAATACTTTTACTAGCACTAAACATGATGACAGAAGAAGTGGTGGATTCCTTGAAGGAAGGTGAGTATGCCCCAGCAGTCTCACTCTGTGAACATTTTGCAGTTATTCATTTTAGAGCATGCGTCATGGACATATTGTCAATTATTTCAAAACTAAATCTTTTGCTGACTTAATGGTGATGGTTGATTTGACTGATTGGAGAGAAGTAGGTATATTGCTACATCATCGCAATTTATGATTCAGTTCTGGCATTCAAAATTGTTTGCTATAAAGGTGGCATTCTTGTATGAAAAGGAATTAAGAACTAATGCTCTTGGACTTGCGAAAGTCAGAATAAGCAATTATTTTGGTGTTACTAGTCTTTTTCTTCTTGTTTTAACTAGTGAGTTTTTCCTGGAAATTAGTATAAACTTGGTGTTATTCTGCAAATGTTATGTTCCCAAATTTATTTAAGGTTTAGAAACAGTATGAAATAGAATTTCTGGATATTAAATTGATTATCGATAGTTTGATCTCTCTTTATAAGTTGATCAGTAGTATGGTTTTTATGCTTTCTTTATATAGAACTGCACGATGATTCTTATAAAAACTTGATTTCTGAGCCTTAAGGTACCAACTTCAAATTAGTTGTAATGAATCTAAATTTTAATTCAGGAAATGAACTTCCAGTTGAGCTCCGACAAACTTTGCTCAAGATGGCACTAGCACCAGACGAGGAATTGAAGCCTAGTTGTTCATAGTTGATGTTTGCCAATTAGGTCCTGCAGAAAGTTTCCTGTAAGTGCTGGTTGAAATTCCATTTGCCTTTAAGCGTATAGAATCACTCATTTTCGTGATTTCTCTTAAGAAGGAAGTTTCTACTCTTAAAAGAGTCTTTTGCCACACTAGAGACAAGTCAACTTTAGTATATTTTTCATGCATTGTGTTATACATGTCGTGTAATATGGTAGTAGTGATTCACTTATATTAATCATATTAACTTTTCAACTAGTCAAGAATTAGTTGATTTCTTCCACCCTAGTTCTAGTGTCAATCTTATAGGCTTGTTCCTCCCTCAGTTTATATAACAACTCTTCATTTTGAATGACCAGGTTGTTTCTGAAGTTATTAGAGGCAGTTCTCAAAATTGGTAACCGAATGAGTGACGGTACATTCCATGGTGGTGTATAGGCATTTAAGCTGGATACTCTTTTAAAACTTTCTGATGTCAAGGGAGCTGATGGAAAGGCTACTGGAAAGACTACCCTCTTGCACTTTGTCGTTCTTAAGATCATCCGGTCTGAAGGTAGGCTTGCAGCCCAAACAACAAGAGCAAGTGGCAGTATCCCAAGTGTGATATCAGATGATACCACTGAGGATTCTAACCAAACGTCTGCAAAAGACTACTGCAACCTTGATCTTCAGGTGATTTAAGGTTTAATAGCAGTCTTGGATGCTGACATCCTAACATCGTCAGTATCCAAACTCGGGCAATCATTGACAAAAACCAAAGCCTTCATAGGATCCAATATGAAGAATTCGGAACAGAAAGGTGAATTTTACCATTCGCTATGCAGTTTTGTCGATCGTGCAGAATCTGATGTGTCATGGCTATTGGAGGAAGAAAGCAGGATAATAGCTTTGGTGAAAGGCACAACAGATTACTTTAATGGGCATACAGGAAGGGATGAAGATTTGCGTTTATTCACAATCGTTCTTGATTTCTTGATAATTTTAGATAAGGTTTGTGAGGAGGGCAGGGAGTATAGAGCAATGAAGCCAAAGCAAAAATTTATAGAAGAGGCTCCAACAAGTTCAACAGCTTCTACAGGGAGCAGTCGATCTGATGCCCATCAGCAACTATTTTCAGACACTACAGGAAAGCGGATTGATTATACATGTTCAGTAGAGGAGAGGCCATCTCCATAGCTACTTTTCATAAATACATGAGCAGAACTCCAAAGGAGAGCACAAGCTTTTAGCTGTCAAGTATTGTTTGAGAGGTGAACAATCGTCGCATATTAGGTGGCCTAAATTACCGAATTCGATTTTCATTTCCTTATTATCACCTTTTCATCTGTGTGACAGTCGGAGATGGAATCTATGAGGCATCAAGACAATTATTTGTTGTCGAAGAGTACCACAAACATCGTCCTGTACAGAGCCGTAAATGCATGACTTCAGTTTTATTGAACCTCGTCTAACTCGAAAGTGTAAATTGATCGAACTGGCTTGTCGAAGGAGAGGTGATGAAGTTGTGTAATCTGTCAAATATTGTTTTGAACAGAGCAGTGAATCCTTCTAATGCATCTATTATCTTTTCATTATCAGATCTGTTAGTCTAACCAGGTTAAACAACCGAGGAATTTGGCATTTTCTTGACTGAAAAAGAGGGATTGCAGTCCTCTTCTAACCTTAAAACTATCGCCTCTTGGCTGCATTTGTATTAGCAGTTGACCCCAAACTGGATTACATGAAATGGGGCTTGCACACCGAATTAATTTTTTACTACTTTAACACCTGTACCCTCAAAAAGCAAAGAAAAAAAAATCATAGATTGTTCAACAGCAATGTATGGGGTTGGCTAAAAGGAATCAGAAACCTTAATGCTCCTGTGATTCCGTAGTAGTGGGTTTTAACTACTAGTAAAGGTACAGCCAGTCAAGGACTAGGAGATGGTAATATCAAATTAATAAGCAAGCCAACTCAACTCCACATCTCATAGAGGCAGATGCTCCCTCACTCCACTCCTTTGAGAAAATTTCAACTTATAAAATAGCATACCAACCCACCCATCAAGGCAACATTAGGCTAAATTTTCTTCAGAGGAACAACATGGCTTCAAATCAGCACACCCATGTCCATAAGGTCTTTTGGTGTGCAAAGTGGCTTTTACATTACTAATACAAATTGTCAGATAACATTATTACGTCCCATACCTCAAAAGCAAAGATAGAACTTAATCATCATTAACGAGTTAATTGGAGTATTACTACGCTAAAACCCTACCAGATTCCACCCCTCCTCTTTATAAATTAAGGACCCGGGAACTGTATATTCAGTCTTTTTCTTCCTCCACATTCAAAACGCAAAACCCTCAAATGGGTCGGAAGCGTCCTCTGAGAAACCCCCTACCCCCACCACCACCGTCGCCATCACCATCTCCACCTTCTATTCGCAAAGAAGAATCAGAGAAAGGAAACGACATCGCGGAGGATGAAGATAATGAAGAACAAATGAGCACCGACAATGAGGAAGATGACGAAGAAGAAGAAGAAGAAGAAGAAGATGATGATGATGATGAAGTACAAAAGGTGGAGAAGAAACCTCATGTAGGAGAGTTGAAGGATACTGCGCCAACTCCTTCAAAATCGGACTCTGGTTCAGAATCTGAAAACCATTTCACTATAAAGCCCGTTGTATCCAAGCTAGCAGTACCAAAACCCACCAAAAAAATGGCGGAAAAGGCTGTCATCAGTGGTAGTGGTGTTGAACTCATTCTGGGTTTGGCGTGCAAGGAGTGGGAAATGGGTGTGAAGAAGCCAAAACGAACATTAAATAGCAGATTGAAGACTGCGGTGAAAACCGACAATTTGAAGACTGCGGTGAAAACCGATAATTTGAAGACGGAGGTGAAAGTCGATAATTTGAAGACGGAGGTGACAACTGAAGAGAAAGTAGATGTAGTGGAGGGGTCGTTGGAGAAGTATACAGCTTTGGATGAGTGGTTGGAGATGGGAAATGTGCCAGAGGGAGTGAAATGGGTTATGAGGAAAAGGTTGAGAGAGATTGAGAAGAGTAAGGTGAGGGGCTTGGAGGAAAGGTGGAGGAGTTTGAGAAAAGCCGAGTTGGAGTTGTTCGTGCAGACGATGGACTTTGTTAGTGAACAGCTTAAGTTGGTGCTTGAAGCTGCGTCTAATTCCGCGGAGCTTGAAGCTGCGTCCAATTCTGCGGAGCTTTAGGGGTGGGTGGATCTTGTGTGGCTGAAGATTGGGCATTTTTGTGTTAACAGATGCAATTGGTGATGTTAAAATTTTGATCACACTGCAAATATCCTGTATCGATCTGGGGATTACCCCTTTGTTGTGTTCTTTGTACTGGAACCATGTTTTGATCTTTGTTGCCCCGCTTTCCCCATTTTCTCAAATGCTCTGCGTCCACCTTTGGCAATTCAATATCTATTTCCATAGTTTTGCTGTTATCTTTAAAGCATCCATTGGATTTCCGGGCCAAGAAAAATCACATAACAATTGATCGGAAATTGTTGTATGCTTTCAATATTGAATTCCTTGAAACTGAATCCACAGAGAGCTCTTACATAGAGTCAAAAAAGAGCTAGCAATTTCTTTTTAAACATTATGCACTTTTCTCTCGTTCTTTCTCTTGTAAGTTCACCATTCTCATTGGCTTAAACATGCATCTGGAAAGCTTCAAAATCATGTTATAACACATATTCACGAAACAAATACCATGTAACATCTTATAACCTCCATCTTCCTATATACAAAATAAAAGCAGACACTCCCCAGTATTATTTCATCACATTTGTTCTTTTAAAGCTAAATGATGGAAATACAGCAGACTTTCCCATACCCATCATATCTTTATGAACGATGAAGACACGTCCTTCTCCACCATTTCGTAAGAGCTAAGCAGCATAGAGTACTTTCCAAGAGAGAAAGAAGCCACCACGGTTGATAAGAGCTCCATAGTGTAGCTGAAATGAGGAAGCATCAATCTATAGATTGGATGCATTGCACTCAGCTGCCTCTTGAACGCTGTTATGTTTGGCCGCGTAGGTAACAAAGTTTGCTGGTGCAATGGTGGGGATAAGTCAGTCAGCAAGTGTTGTTTCTCGTTTCTTTTAATGGAAATTTGGATCGATCTGATATTTTTCTTTCTTATTTTGATTGTATATTTAGAAAGTAGATGTTCTTGACGCAGTTGGGAACACCCCAAAAGTATTGAGTATACAGCCCTATTTTGAGACTTTCAATGGTTGTAGATACTTTTATAATTTATATGAATGACAAACGAGTGAAAACAAGACGAATAATGGTTGGATGAAACTCTTCTGGGGGATACATGACCATGAGGATGCCACACACTCGTGTTCTTAACTTACACGATCGTGTCAATCAACCGTATAAGTCTCTAGAATCGTGTGAAAAGCAAATGAAGGGCAAAGATATACACGATCATGTACGCCTGTGTCTATGACATATAAAACTGTGTGTGACGACCGTGTAGCTCTCTATAACCATGTACGTCTGTGACTTTAGTGATGCTAGAAGAGATAGTCATATAAATGGTCGTGTATGTTATTGTGTATAATGCAAAAAACCTACTTCAAGATATAAAATAAGAAAAGATATGCGTTTGATGATTGAGGAGGTGGCCAAAACACCGAAAAGGGAAGAAAACAAATAAAGAGCAAGTAGTATATTATTCTCATCCTTTTTATTGTTTTTATGATTGGTTTGAGAGTTTGATGATTGACGTACCAACTTTGATTTCAATCCTAGAACTTTATCAAACAACTTGTAGTTATGGGGTATGATATTAAATTTTGAAAATCCTTATTTGAGTGTAGTAGATTTGCTCGTTAGTTTGGCTCATGGTTACTGGAGGGTTTTTTTAATGTAAATATCGGTTTATTCTCATACTAATATTTCCTAGTTAAACTTGAAGAGTGTTTTATTGTTGCTCATTAGTTGATTTTTTTAGAAAGTTGTGTTTCTGTCTACCAACAATTGGTATTCGAGCTAGGGTCGAGAAGTCTAATGAATATAAATTCATAAATTTGGGTCAGATAAATGGATGATTCATGGAGTGACTAAAATAGTTTCACATAAGCTATGGGATGAGGGAGGGCTAGTTCAATATAAATGGATCCACTTATAAGGGGAATATGTGGAAATTCACAAATAGAGTAATCATAAATTGAAAAAAGACATAAGGATAAAATGAGTATATACAATGATAAGACTTATAACCTATTGCTTTGAAGTTTTAGGTTGAGATATGATGTCTTCATTATATATGGGATCACTTGTATCCGATTCAATTTCTCCCTAGCATTGTGCTTTAATGTATGCAATATCGCAAGTATAAAGATCATATATTGTAGTACACAAGGCATCATTCCCACAAGGGTTGGATTAGTCATCTAACAATTTAAATATAATTTCTCTAAGGTAATAAAATCTGAATTAACTGAAATTAAAATAAGCTAATAAAACTGAACAATCGAATTAGTAAAGATGGCAATAAAATCGAAGTTACACAATAATGGAAACTTAAGGGTTTTTTTTATTGTTGTTTTATTTTTTTTTGTCCTTGTTAATTCAGTTATTCATGATCTTTGATATCCTAAAGTTTTGATTACCCTCTCTTGAGATCTAACTAAGTAATCTCAACTGAAATAGATAAAAATTGTGTTGCAATCTCTTGATTCCTACAAATACTCCTAACTACTCAATTGTATTTGAAGCAATCCTATGGATAATTAACTCACAATTAAGGTCTCTCTTTAATTGCTTATTAACCTGATATTTACAAGTCTATTAGGGTACCAACTGTTATTGCGCAACTTAATATAGGTACGTTTGATTCAATCTCTCAATTTCTTATCAAGTATGAGCACAAAAAATACCACAAAGCATTAATATATTGAATTCAACAAGGTAAAAGTTATATAAAACAATTCTAGAATAAACCCTAAATCAGATTTAGCAATTCATAATTATGTTCAAAACATAACTATTCAGATTTAGCATTCAAGGTAATGAAATAGAATAAGAAAATAATAAAGAAATTTGAAAGCCTTGATCTATAATTTCTAGAATGTTGGAATTGATTCCACTCTTTGATCTTCTTCTTTATTGTATACGACCTATTTATGCATTTTTTCTTTTCCTTTTTAGGTGTCTCTAATGACTCTAGTTGCCTCTCTATGAATTCAATTGCCTCTCTATGAATTCAATTGCCTCTTATGTTCCTACCTTTATTGTTGGAACCCGATCCGGAAACCGGATCCCAACCGAAAAACGAAAAACGAAAGAAACGAAAACGAAGTGGCAGATAGCTAAAACGAATAACAAAAGACGAAAACAAAGTACAAAGCGGAGACAAAAGCGGAAGCGAAAATAGCGAAACGAATCAAATAAGCAGGCGAAGTCGATAAAGACAACAAAGAGCGGAAGCGAACAAATCGAAGCAAATGGAATACGAATTGAAAGCAAAGCAATCAAACTGATCAATGTGAACTGAAACAAAGTCCGACATCCGCGAACATATTGCTTAACAAATGAACGCGTTGGACATCCTAAGCTAAACCGATCCGATGTAAAAAAAAATTTCGTTCTTTCTTTCGTTTTCTCACTTCTTACGTCTTTAACCAAACTCATTCAAATCCAATAAACAATTTCCACTTTTGGAAATATAACCTCATGCAAACACTCAATACTTGGTTATATTCTTAGAAATCAATACAAATCCCAAATTATATTTTTATCCCAATTTTGTCGAAATTTCGGCAGCATAACGGCTGCCTTGGTCCTAACCCAAAACCTGCAAATGGTTCAAATACACTTCTAAAATTTCTAATCAAACATACAAACTTCAAAATCCACCGGACCCTCCGTCCGGGATCTCAGCACACACAACCGCAAACCTAACTCTAAAACATTCTTATAACTGTAATTCAATATACTGATCTCATAACTCAATCCCATTTTCAAGTTCATACACAATTTCATATACAATTTCATACTCTCATTCATTCATTCATAATCTTCATACATTCTGAAATACACTATAATCACTACTTAACGGCAATTCAAGCCATTTACAAAATATTTCAAATCTCAATTCACATAACAATACAGACGATGCAAAATCGGACCAAACGTCTTCACATTCTTTCATCCGATCTCCTGCTCGAAACCTGGAGATGGGGATGAAA
>JAOTIZ010000009.1:1770970-1784080 GCA_027123425.1 Erythroxylum panamense
CAAAACCACCCATAACATATCCATATACCCAAAAACACTAATTTCATGCAACCCTAATCATATCAATCCAATTTGCTTAAACTAACCTTGCTCAAATAGCACATTAAACACAATCATTTCAATTCTTGCATTTTTATTTCCTTTGTACATGCATAATTCACCCCAAAATTCTCCTTTAATTGTCATTTAATAATTTTACATTTCAATTAAGGATCGGGGTCCAACAATATGGGTACAATGACTTACACAGGCAAGATACATGGGCGTACATATTAACTTACATAGGCATGTAACTCCACACAAGTAGGAATTGTATCTTTGAAGCTCCAGATATTTACAGTGACTTATATGGTCTTAATACACGATCATGTATCTCCACAATTACTCTAATTCTTGCATTCCATGCCATAATTTCACTCAAATGCATCTCCTCTTGGTCTATAAAGGTAATTATCACCTAAAAACACACTTAAAGAAAATTAACAATTATCACCTAAAAATACAATTGAAGAAAATTAAGTACCAAAAATACTATAAAAATATTAAATAGCAAACAAAATACATTAAATATAGGTATATAAATATAGTTAAATAATTGTTTATTAACCAGGCTCCCTCAAAACCCTTCATAGGTATTAAAGTCATCGAGATGGGAAGTGGAAAAAACTCTATGGTCAAGTTGACATCAACAAAATGCTCTATTTTGAGGCCTATATTGGAGGACCTTGTATATTGCAAGGATCTCTTCCATCCTATTGATGTCGACAAAGGTGTGAAGGATAATGTTCCTTCAAAACCTTAGAAGATTTCAAATAAAGAACAAGAAAAGATGACGCGAAAAACTCTAGGCACGATTTGACAATAGATTGATATCAACATATTCAATTACGTGTCTAAAAATGCAGATCATTTTGAGCAATAGAAAAAGCTAGAAGGACTTTATAAAAGGAAGAATGCCGACAATAAGGCCTCTTATATTAAAAGGCATGTAAGCTTGAAGCTAAAAACTGAGAAATCTATATCGGAGCATCTAAGTGATTTCCAAGATATAATCAACATACTTATAATAACAAAGATCATTTTTGATGATGAGCATTAAGCTTTGTTCCTATTGAGTTTGCTACCAAATAGTTGAGAAATGTTGGTGGTGACAAAAAGAAAGTACGTTCAATGAAGAAATTAGAAGAAAAGAGATAGGAATTAGGCTTTGAGTGAGAAAGTAAGGGAAGGAGCAAAAGTAGGGGTCCCAAGTGGCGTGAAAATTTTAAGAACCAATCAAAGTCTAGAGGTGACTAAATGCCACTATTGAGATAAGTCAAGGCATATTAAGAGGTTATACCACAAGTGGAAGAGGGATAAAAAATGCAAGAGCATTAAGATGATGGAGCTGATAAAAGTACAACCACAACTACTTCAAGCTTGGATGATGAGGTTTCCCTAGTTTGTGTGACAAATGAATACTTCCATGTTATTGATTCAAGTTATGAGTGCTTGATTAGCACGAGACCTTCATATCATTGTGTTCTAAAAGTTGAGTAATTCTCAAACTATAAGAGCGGAGACTTTGGGAGTGTAAGGATGGGAAATCAAAGTTCCATCAAGATTGTTAGTATGAGTGATATTCAAATTCAAATGAATGTCAAATGGTTGTTGACCTGAGAGATGTATGACACATCTCTAATTTAAGGCTAAATTTGTTGTCAGTAAATATGCTAGATTAAGAATGATTTAAGCATACTTTTGAGGATAGGAAGTGGAAAATGCCAAAAGGGGAAATGATTGTTGCTTGAGGAGAGTTGTGTTGCACATTGTATAAGATACACTTAAAGGTGTGGGTGATCAAGAAACATACATAATCAAAGAGGAAACTTCTCCAAATATATGACATTGACGATTAGAGAACATGATTGACAAGGGAATAAAGTTACTGGCTAGTAAATCCTTTATCCTAGTTAAGAACACCCTACTACTTAATCCTTGAGATCATTATTTGGCAGGAAAGTAGTATAGAGTCTCTTTTAATAGAAGATCTATAAGGAAGACAAAGTTATTGAAGTCGGTGCATTCGAATGTCTATGGCCCAATTAAGGAAGAGCCACTAGGAGGTAATATATATTTTGTTACATTTATTAATGATGCTTTAAGGAAGACTTGGGTGTACATGTTAAAAGAAAAGATTTTAAGTATTTGAAACTTTCCAAAAGTTTCATGTCATGGTAGAAAGGGAAATTGAGAGGAATTTAAAGTGCCTACAAACAAAGAATGGAGGTAAGTACACTTACAAGGTTTTTGAAGATTACTATACATCATATTGAATTAGACGTGAAAAGACCGAACCTGACACTCTACAACATAATGGTGTTATTAAGAGGAAGAACAAAACTAATGTGGAGAAGGTTCATTGCATGCTTAGAATGTCCACGCTGTCAAAAACATTTTAGGGTGAAGCAATCAGAATTGCAATCCATTTGATTAACCGAGCTCTTTCATTTTTATTACATTTTAAGATTATTGAGAGAGCACGGACAAGTAGAGATCTCACATATCATCATTTGACATTATTTGCTTAGAAAGTATTTTACACGTACCTAAGGATCATAGATAAAAGCTTCACTCAAAGATAATATCTTGCATCTTTGTTGGTTATGATCGTGATCAATTTGGCTACAAGCATTATGATTGTTGAGCAAATTTTAATATATTTAAAATCCTTAAAATAATGCTAGTATATAGGTAGTAGGAGTAGTTTGTGAGGTGTCGATCCCTCGAGGAGTTATTGAACTAATCTAATTCTAATTATCTAAGGCATAAAGAATTATTTTAAAAAAATAAAAACTACACAGAAAAGTAATCATGCGAAGATGATTGATTGGAATAAAAATGTAAAATTAACATACAAAAGTATCAAATTGAGCACCACCAAATTAACAATGGAAATCACATAAGGAAGATTAGCTGAATATGAGAAGGGGATTTATCATATCGTCAAATGCTAACATGACTTCTTTTGAGTCAATACGATATTGATCATAGACTTTCAAATGATGAATTACTCTCTCTCGAGTTATAATCATCAACCCTAAATCATAATCCCTAATTGAATTATGGAATTTGCGATCTCTCAATTAACGGAAAACCCATAATTATAATTAGATCTTAAGCCCTCTAGTAGACAACTGGGTCCTCACATAAGATATCTCTTCGTTTAAATTCTCGATTTGATTATTTGCGTGATCTATTACATTGTTTAACTCTTATTAGATAATCTAATCATTTTGCTATCAGTTCACTCTCTCGATTTATTATCGAAGCATACAAATACAACAAATAATCGTAACACCTAATGTATTAACATCAAAAGAAATCACAGTATCATTAATTCAAGAACAAATCCATAAAGAAGTTTAGAACATCATTATCAAATCCAAATCTATCACTAACAAATCCATATTATACATTCAAAAGAAAGAACAATAAAGATGAAATGAAGTCACTTGGAAGCGTCAGAATCGATCGAGAACATGGTAGCATAGTAGCCTCCTCCTTCTCTCTTCTTTTGCCTCTCTCCTTGGATTTTTCTTAAAGTGTTAGAGGTTGAAGCTATTTTGTAAATCAGTTATCTTTCTTTATATAGCATTTTCCATTTAGGGTAAACCCTAGGGTTTTCTTGTGCCAAAAAAGTCTGAAAAGTCCTTCAAAAACTTAAGTTCGGAAGATTGTCTACTCCTTTTGTCGCATAGGCTATGATCGTGGAACCAAATTTTGCTTCTGTCATGATCGTGGTAGATGACGTCACGATCGTGGCACCTTCACTTACAAACACTTCAAGGCACCTCAAATTTTGCTTCTGTCATTATCTTAGCCCTGAGTTTTGCCCCGAGCTTCCTCCTAATCTCCTCCATTCTTCTATATTTGACTTGAAACACTAACAAACACATCAAGGCACCTTAAATACACAAAATTTCAGCTCAATGACATACTATAACCCATAAAACACTCAAAACACAAATGTCTAATAAAACAACACAATCCTAATCTGAACATGCACTAATTATTCAATTTAACAACTAAACACATATGAAACTACTAACTAAAACATTATGCAATCTACCACTATCAATGACCCGGAGAAGCAAAAGGTGGTTAGGAGTAGGGATGAATGAGAGAGCTACTGATCTTCTAAGAGGAGACAAGGTTACTCAAAGTAGCTCATCTTATGATGTAATTAATTCTTTTCTAAATTTTACCACTACTGAGCAGTCTACAGGTAAAGGAGATGAAGTGTGTGACCAAACACATATTGATGATGATCAAGTACAACTAGTAATGATGATATACAAAAACCATATATGGAAATTGTTAAAGATGAAATCAATGAGGATGATGAGTAAGGTGAGCAACTGAATCCAATAGCCAATAATATACAACTTCGAAGGTCGACAAAGGAGAAAAATCCTTTTACAAGATATCTTAGTTCATAATAGTTATTAACAAGATATTTAAGTTCGTAATATTTGTCAATGTAGAAGGATGGGGGAGCCTAAAAAGTGAAAAAAGTTGCATCTTGTAATGACAAAGATCTTTGGCTCGTAACTATAAAGAAAGAGATAAACTCTCTAAAGAAGAATTATGCATATGAGCTTATGAAGCTTCTAACAGGCAAAAAGGCACTGAAGAATAAATGAGTGTTCAAGATAAAAAAATGGTGATAAGTTAGTGAAGCAAAAGTAAGGCTAGTGGTATAAGGGTTCAGTCAAAAGAAGGGTATATATTTTGATGAAATCTTCTCACCAGTGGTCAAAATGATCTCAATTTGAATAGGTTTGGGTTTGACTACCTATTTAGATCTTAAATTTGAATATTTGGATGATAAAACAACCTTCTTGCATAGAGATTTGGAAGAAGAGATATACATGGAGCAACCAAAAGGCTTTAAAGTGAAAGGCAAGGGAAATATGGTATATAAGTTAAAGAAAAGCTTATATGGGTTTGAAACAAGCTCTTAAGCAATGGTATCCAAGGTTCAATTCTCTTATGATGGATTATAGCCATAAGTAAGCTTATGATAATACTTATGTGTATTTCAAGAGGTTCACAGGTGATAACTTCATCATTCTTCTTCTATATGTTGATTATATGTAGATTGTGGGTTAAGATGTTAGAAGAATCCAAAAGTTAAAGGAGGATTTGTTTAAATCTTTTGATATGAAAGATTTGGGGCTTGCAATGAATATTTTAGTTATAGAAATAACTTAGGGAAAGAAGAGTAGGAAATTGTAGTTGTCACAAGAAAGGTATATTAAACAAGTGCTAGAAAGGTTCAATATAAAACATGTCAAGCCAATTAGCATGCCACTGGCATATCATTTCAAGGGAAGCAAGTGTGTATATCCCTCAATTAAGAAAAGAAAGATGGTATGTCTTATGTTCCGTAGTCATTTGCAGTAAGGTCTCTAATGTATGCTATAATGTTTACAAGTTTAGATATCACATAGGTTGTTAGGTTAGTGAGCAAATTCTTGTCTAATATAGAAAAGGTTCATTGAGAAGCAGTAAAATAGATTTTGAGATACTTAAAAGATGCTTCAAAGTGGAGTTTATTTGGTGATGGTGAGTCAATTATAGAAGGTTATATAGATGGAAATATGGGTGGAAATCTTAATGGAAGAAATTTTACTTCAAGTTTTTTGTTTAAGTTTATAGAGGGAGCCATTTCATGACAATCTAAGCTACAAAAGTGTGTATCTTTATCTATGAATGAAGTAGAGCATGTAGTTATAGTGGAAGCTAGGAAATGTTTTTCATTGAAAATATTCCTTCAAGAGTTGGATGTGAAGCAAAAAGATTACTTAGCATTTAATAGTCAAAAGTACAATGTATCATTCCCACACAAAGAAAATAGATGTCAGATATCATTGGTTAAGGTCTATGATTGATGATCAATAATTGATGTTGAAGAAGATTCATATGGACTTTAATGGTGCCAATATATTGACTGAAGTTGTTTTTAGAAGTAAACATAAGCTTTACAGTAAGGTTACTAGGATGTCTCTCAAGTAGCTATTGAAGCACAATATATCTTCCCCATAATTAGGCTAGAAGGGGAGATTATTAAGTGTTTAGCCCCATTTTAAGACTTTTAGTGATCATTGACACTTTTATGGTTTCTAGGAATGATTAACGAGTGAAGACAAGATGAATGACAATTGGATGGAGCTCTTCTAGGTGAGACACGACCATATAGGGTACTAAAACTTATGTTCTTAACTTACACAACCATATGGATCAGTGATGTAAATCTCTGGAATTTTGTGAAGAAAGACGTGAAGGGAAAAGATATACAAGGTTGGGTACACACCAATGTTTATGAAATACACAACTCTATGACAACCATATAACTCTCTATAATCATATACATTTATAACTTTAGTACGTTGGAGCAGACATGATCACTTACATGGTCATGTATGTGGTTGTGTATAATGCAAGAAGCCTATTTTCAGATATAAAAGAGGAAAATACATAGGTTTTATAATTGGGGAGGTGACAAAAACATTAAAAAGGAAGAAAAACAAAGAGAGAGAGCAAGTAGTATAATATTCTCATCCTTTTTTTAAAATTTTGTTGGGGTTACTTTGAGTTTGTTGATTGACATATTAAGTTTGGTTTCAATCATGAAACTTTGTGAGACAACTTGTAGTTGTGGGGTGGGATATTAAACCTTGTAAATCCTTATTTAAGTTTAGATTTGCTTTTCAGTTTGGCCTGTGATTTTTTTTCTACACTTAAGAGTTTTCTATATAAATCTTGGTGTTTGCTTCTTTATTAACTTTTTATTCTCATATTGATATTTTTTGGTTAAACTTGAAGAGTGTTTTGTTGTTGGAAAAAGCTTGACAGCTTCCTCAGTAACTATTGCAACTACTCTGGTTTATCTAAAAGGGGAGATGACTTATTTCTGATATAATCTTATAGTTTTTTTTCTAGTAAGTGATTTGCAACTTATCCTTAAATTTCTTATTGATTTACGTGTGCCGAAAATGTTGGATTAATGCATTACAAATTTATTAAACTTATCTAATGAGTTTAGTTACAAATTAAGGTACATGTTGATGTTTTATTATCCATTATATAAAATAAATTATTGAAATTAATTTTTTTTATATATTTTCAAACTCTAACATATTTATTTTTAGATTATCATATATGGGATATTATTATTCACATTAATAATCATTTAAAAACATAATTAATAGTTATTTTAATTTTTAAATAAATAATATTTAAGCATATTTTTGAATATATGTACCATACCTAATAGAGGATTAACTTATACTTCAACCATATTTACATGAATGATCATGATCTAGAATAAATAGAATTTTTTTAGTTCTTTCTTTAGTCAACTATAGTTAATAATAGGGGATATCAACAATACTTTATTCTCTTAAGAGATTGAAGGAGAAAGATTGAGTATTAGATTGCACAAAACTTATATTGTTTCCAATCCTTAAAAAGCAAAATCATAACTCCTTGCATGATTGTAGACCTACTTCTTATTGAAATATCACCTATAAGATAATTTTCAAGATGCTAGTTAACAAACTAAAAGACGTGTAGTAGAGTTCCATTAATACGATTTAAGGAGCTTTCATAAAAGGTAAGAGCATTGTTGAAAATGTGAACTTAACTTAAGAGCTTTTCAAGAGTTATCAAAGTAAGAGGGTGTTGAAGACTTTCTCCATGAAAATTGATTTCAATAAAACATTCAACTTAGTTAGTTGGATTTTTATTGAAGTTGGATTTTTATTGAGGAGTCACTTACTATTTCTGGATTCCTTGAACAATTCATTTCATGGATTGGGCCCTTTGTATAAGCTACTAGGATTGGAGGACCTCAGGCTACTCATTTCTCTAAATTCCAAGGTTAACCTAATTATATATGATGGTGAATGGTGTTGTAGGTTTAGAGGTTTTGTATTAATTAAGGACAATATTATCAATTACATACCTAATATAGAGATGAAAGATTAACCCGTATGGAGATCTCATAACTAACAAGGCATGGTTAAAGTTTTTTAAGTTCCATTACCTAGAAGTTACTTGGTGGAAGCTAGTGTGAATTACTAATATATCATCCAAAACTTCCTTTTACCTTTGGTTGGCTATTAGGCACAGTTTGGTGAGTGTAGATAGACTAAAAGGAATTCAACTAACATGATTTCTAAGATTTGTAATCAATACCCTAAAGGTATTAACCACCTACTCTATATGTGTTACTTCATTTAATAATTTAGGATCCACTCTCTTTAATTATCCAATATATCATTTTATGTCACTTCTTAGATTCAGTTATCTCATCGATAGAGATGCTAGATTCATTTATAAAAGTGACTTATTTGCACTTAAACTAATCCTTAATTAAGGCATTTATGCCTTATAGAAGGAGACAAATGCTAGACTTTTTTAAGTTACAAATTGGTGTATCTAATATTTTATTTAGATCGCATTACAAGGTATTAGGTAAATCGTTCTTGCATATAATGCTCCTTTAAGCATGAGTTGTGAATTAGCTATAATTTAGGAGTTTCATTAGCTTTGCAATCTCTTGAATTTTTGGTCGTTATCTATTCTGGTTATGGCCCTTAAAACTAGATTGGCCATTAAATTCTTGTAATATTAATGCACTGAGCTGTTTTTATAGTTTGAAAGCCTTTTCTTATACTTCGATTTTAATTTTTAGATTCTCATAAATAGTTTTACTCCTTTTATTAATCCAATTTTGTTAATTTAAAAATAATAAAAAGAAGAAGAAATACATCTTCCCTTCGTATATGTTATGAGGAAGTAACCACTGATGATTGGTCTACTTGAAACAAAAATAAGGCACAAGAAGCTCAAATAGTGTCTTTGTTTTTTTTTTTTGGGAGCTTTTAGAAGAATAATCATAACTTACAAATCAAATCAGTTTAAGGTCATTAATTCCATGTGCTTAGACCAATTCTTTTACCTAACTATTGTATTGCTACATAGGTTAACTTTCCTTAATATCTCTTTTGTTTCTACTACTAATACAGACTTTCAAAGGAACATTATTTGGAATGATCACAAAGATATTCAAATTAATATATCTACTTCTTGGATCATTTTGAGTAACTTCAGTAGCTCCTTATTTTCTTATAAATTTAAGGGCCATAACTTGATTCTAGATCATTAAAAGGATGGATTTGGGGATTATGTGAGACAAATTAGTGTATTTGAACTAAAATATGATGAGGGCTACTTCACTTGGTCTAATAAGCAATAAGGTAAATGGATAACTAGGAAAAAATTGATCATGCTATGGTGAATTCTAATTGGTTAAACTAGATTCTTTGGATTAAAGCTCACTTCAGCCATTAAATCATCTCTAACCACTCACTAACTAAAGTTTTTATAGATACTGCTATAAATTGAGGGAAAATTTCCTTTTAGGTTCAATGATTTTGTGCTAATAGAGGGATTTGAGAAATTGTTCTTAAGGGTTTGCAAATAACCACATTTGAAGATTTTAGATGAATGAGAAAACTTCAAGCCATCAAAGAGGAGCTTAAGCTGCTAAATAGAAGAAAAAGATCTCTAAACATAACTATATGTATTCCCAACATCAAAGAAATTCTCACCTTACCTAGGATGAACTTTATATCGATCTTAACAATGTCTCCTTAAGGCATAAAAAAAGCATGCTATTCAATGCCATGTCTATGCTTTAGATTATCATTCTTTACAAATCAAGAAAAGATTAATAGTGCAATATTTGATGGATTGAGATAGAAATAGAAAATTCATTCATAATGTCATTGTAATCAAGAGGAATAATAAGACAATTTCTTCACTATTAAGGGCTTGAGGGGGCTTTTTTTTTAACCAATCTAAGTTATATGAAGAGCATCATTTTTAACTACTTCAAAGGTATGCTAGATAATCCTTCTAATGGTTCATATTCCTTGTAGGTTCTTAGAATTCTTACTCCATGTCTCGTCGAGTTGCCAAACTATTTGGCACTTTGAAGCCTTCGTCGAACCTAAAGTAGAAGAAGATATCCAAATATTGAATCTTAATAAAGCACATGGTCCTGATGGACTTAATGCTCTTTTTTACCCAAAAAAAACCTAGCATTTGATTGGAGACAGGTTCCCAGAGACCATTCTTGAATTCTTTTCCGACGGTAAGATGTTTAGGGTAGTTAACAAAACCTTTTTGATTATCATCCTATAATCACTAATTCCTTCTTATTGAACGTTTATAGGCTAATAATTTATTGTAATGTGCTATAAATGTTAATCTCTAAAATGATTACAACCAAATTAAAATTGACCTTATACTCAATTATTAACTCATGTGAAGAGGCTTTTATCAAAGGAAGGAGTATATAGGATAACATTCTCCTAGTGTAAGACGTTTTTAAGGATTACTAAAGCAATAAAGCTATTAGAAGTTGTGTTATGAAGATTAAAAACTTTAAACTGTTTTTATATTATCAAATAGAATTTCATATTAAGAGTGATGAATGTTATGGATTATCTTAGAATCTTTATCCATTAGGTTAAAATTTGTATAAATACTACATCATTTAGCATTTTATTCAATGAATACCAAACTTGTGTGTTTAAATAAGGTAAGTTATTAAGGCAAAGAGATCATCTTTCCCCTTATCTATTTATTTTAAGCATTAAAGTTCTATTTAGATTTATTAAAGAGGAAATTTACAATATGAGATCTTTTAAATTTCATTAACAACTTAATCACTTATCCCTTTTTAATGATTTAATACTTCTTTAAGGAACTTATAACTCTTCCATAAAGACCCTCATTTTAATAATTCACAAGTTCAGTGAGCTCTCTAGTCTTACTATCAACTTTAGCACAATCTTTGTCTATCTCTCTATGGGATACTATTGGATAGAATAGTTTTTATCATGTATTTCAAGATTTAATTTGGAAAATCCTACTTTTAAGCAGCTGAGAGTTTTAATAACTATGAAAACATTCAACTATAGGGAACTAGACTTAAACTTAAAAAGAAATGAAAGCTAAAACAATAGGAATCTTTCTTATACAAGCAAGTTATAGATATCTCAGTTTTTAGCAACATGCATATTTATAAAGCTCTCACCTCTTCCTCCTTAGAAGTATAGTCAAAATTATAGAAAGAATGTTAAAGAATTTCCTTTAGATTGGTGAAGCAAACAATTCTTCCAAAGTTAAATTCAAATGGTTTGAACTTTACACTTCTCAAGAAGATTGTGGCATGGGAATCAAGTATATCATAACTATGAATAAAATGCTTCTATCTAAGTGGATATGAAAACCTTTAAAGGATGAGAAATATTTATGACTTAATGGATACATATGTTGTTGGACCCCGAACTTTCGATAGAAATTAGAAATATTAAAATAAATTCAATGAGTGTTTTCAGATATGAATTGTGTTATAGATGTTATTGTGCTTAAAGGAGATTGATGAGAAATGAAGTGATTGATTTTGATGACTTTGAAATTTGAGTAGAGTTGTATGAGTTATGAAAGTTAAAATGAATTAGTTGATTGAAATGGAAGTTGAAAAGCAAGAAATGATTAGTGAAAGTGTTATATTTTGAAGAAATTAAGAAAGTTGACTTTTGAAGATAGAAAGTTTGACTTGAGAGTTGAATTTTTGATTTAGGCTCATTTTGAGAAAATGATCTTAATGAAAATTGTAGCTTATGTTGAGAGCTTTTCATAGCCATAAAATATGCTATTTTTTGATATCGGGGTTAGAAGTTATGATAATTTGAAGTTTGGATATTGCTTAGGTGATTGCTACAGGTCAGAACCTTCGATTGAAAAATTGACTTAGCTAGAGGTTGAAATTGCTTTGGAGTTCTTCATAAACATTGTAGAGCTTGTTTTTATCTTTCCATTGATATAAAGCACGACAATTTTGGACAAGAGAGTGGAAAGTTATGATTTTTAGAGCTTCTTATGATATTTAAGTGTGAAACCGATCGACCAGTCACTTTGTGTGGAGTATTTGACCCATTTAGAGTTCGATCTGATTTTTAAGGCCTTCATAAAAGTTGTAGAGGGTTCTTTTACCTTTCCGTAGACATAAAGTTTCTCAAATGTGGAGTTCTAGGTCAAAAGTTATGATGTTTACAAGTTTGGTACTGTTGAGGAGTTTATCGATCGGTCACATGGAAGCAAACTTTTGACCCCTTTAGAGACAGAGCTTGCTTTCGATTCCTTCTTGAAAATAGTAGATATGTCTTTTAGCTTTCCAACGGTAACAAGTTTGCAAAATTCAGACTTTCGAGTCAAAAGATATGAAAGTTTGAAGTTTGGAAGGTCGGTCAGGTTGGCCGATCGGCCAGCGCGAGCACTCAGCCAGCCCAGCGCTCGGCAGGTCGAGAGCCAGCCCGCCCGCGCGCATCTGTGCGCACCGCTCGGCCAATTGGCCGAGCGGCATTTCTGTCGATCTTTCGGCCGACCGACCTCCCTTCACTCTTTTGAGCATAACTTCTTCGTCCGACCTCCGATCGACCTGATTTTTGAAGCGTTGGATTTCTAAGACATTTTTCTATCTTTTCATATAAAATAGATTGGTTTTGTCATTAAATGGAGAAAGATCGACCCGATTAAAGTGAGCTGACCTGTGGAAAAAGTCTAAACATCGTTCGGTATTTTGGAGATACCTTGAGCTATAGAGCTCGGATCGTTCTGATTCTTCTTTAAAATTAAACTAGAGACATAGATATACAAGTTATCTGAAGGAGCCGATTTACAATTTAGCCTCTAAAACTTTCAATTTCTGGACGGAAGTTAGGTGTAGTGCTCAATCTCAGCTTTGTAATGGTCTGAACAAACTTCAGCATTTTGGAGATACCTTGAGCTATAGAGCTCGAATCGATTTGATTCTTCTTGAAAATTAAACTAGAGACATAGATCTACAAGTTATCTGAAGGAGCCGATCTACAATTTAGCCTCTAAGACTTTCAATATCTGGATGGAAGTTAGGTGTAGTGCTCAGTCTCAGCTTTGTAATGGTCTGAATAGACTTCAGTATTTTGGAGATATTTTGAGCTATAGAGC
>JAOTIZ010000009.1:1784180-1794604 GCA_027123425.1 Erythroxylum panamense
TTCGGATTCGAATTATCCGATTCGATTATCCGTCCTTCGTTTCATATTCGGTTGGGATCCGGTTTCCGGATCGGGTCACAACATATGCTGATAGTTTATATAAAAAAACTTTCATACTCTAAGTATATAGATCATAACTTATAGTACAAAAGATATTGTCCTTATGAGAATTGGATTAATCACGTAAAAAGTTGAATGGACTTTGTATAAGGTAATAAAAGAAAGAATTATTTGAATTAAAATAAATAAACTAAAATTGAAATAAACTAATAAAACTAAACAATTGAATAAGTGAAGCTAGCAATAAGAATGAAGTTAATCAATAATGAAAACTTAGGGATTATTCTATCCTTATTTTGCCTTCCCTTTATCTTGTTAATTTAATTATGCTTGATGCTAGATCTCCTAATGTTTTGATTACTCTATCTAAAGATCAAATCAAGAAATCCCAATTGAAAGAGATAACAATATAATTGCATCCTCTTGATTCACAAAACTACTCCTAACTACTTAATTGGATTTGAATCAATCCTAAGGATAATTAACTCACAGTTAAGTTCTCTCTTTAATTGTTTATTAATCTGACATTTGTAGTTCTATTAAGGTATCAACTCTCATTGCATAACTTAACAAATAAAATTTTGGTTCAATCCCTCGATTTCTTATCAAGTATAAGCATCAAAATACCATAAAGTAATACTATATATGGAATTCAACAATAATAAAGTTAAATCAAACAATTCACGAATAATCCATAATATGGATTTAAAAATACATAATCAAGTTTAGCACACCACTAATACAAATTAACATCCAAGACAATGAAATGTAAGAAGAGAAAAGAAAGAAAACATTTTTATATCTTGATCTAGAAATTCTTGAAAATTGGAGTTGATCTTGATGTCTCCACTTTGATCTCTTCGTTTATGATGTACATGGCTTATTAATGTTTTCAACGAGGGCTATATAATATTTCAAAATTTCAAATTAGATTTATTTCCTTTTGAAGTTAACGATATAATTCTTAAGTGGAAATAAAATAATAGGATAAATGCTTCCTTTGTTACAGGAACTTTCTTTATAAACTTACCTTATTTATTTTACAAAATCTGGAAGGATCCTACTAATCATATATTTTGTCAATCAGCTTCATATTTCTCTTAACGGTTGATTATTGTAAGATTCTAGTAAAGATAATATTGAAGAACAAATTCAACTCAAAATATAAATGAAGCAATAACTAGTTGAAGAAAATGCCTATTTAAAGAAGAGCCACTGCATTTTGCAAATGGAGGGACAAAAGCTAGAGTCTTTTAAATACTTCAGAAGCACCAATATTCCCAAAAGTCATACCTTGATCAAAATCTCTTATGCCTTAAAAAGTGACAATTCTTTTTGTGAGAGATCCTTAAAGCTCATATGGAGCAAATTACTTCATCATTTGTTGAGAGTTTGTAGAAGCTAAGAAAATATTACTACTGTAGATGGTTAGAGAACCTTGAAACATATGTACTTATGAGTTTGTAGAGGCTCAATAAATACTACTAGTGTGGAATGTTGGAGAAACTTTGAAAATATGTACTCGTGAGCTTGAAGAAGATCGTTAAATTACTACTTGGATTTTCATAGTGACACACTAAAGTTAGATACTTGGGGATTGGACATATGCTTGGGTTGTAAGTCGAAACAGTATCAATCGACTACGTCCTTCTCTCTCTTCTCTTAACTTTTATATTTCTACATTATATTATGTGTGTGTTCATTTTAGCAAGAGGCTCATTCACTATTATAGTAGGCTCCTTCTATTTTCAACTTGCTAAAGGTTCCTTTCATTTTAACAAGTGTCTTTTGTTTTAAATTATCTTAATTGGATTTATTCTTTACCAGGTTCCTGTCGTTTAATAGGCTTCTATCACTTAATAGGCTCCCATTACTTAAATTGGGTCTGATCGCATAATAGGCTCCTTTTACTTTGTAGGCTTATATTTTTGTTTTAGGCTCCTATCATTTTATTTGAATTAAAACTATCTCTTCCGTGTGTTTGCTTTATCAGTGTAGCCTCATTTTTGGTGTTTTTCTTTGCCTTAAATACTTCCTAAGGCTTCTAGGGTTCTTTTTAGGGCTTTTCCCACTTATTTTGGTTCCAAAAAGAGCTTTGAAATGTCAAGAATACAAAAATTCACATGTTGGAAAAGCCTGTGCAAGATTATGCATTGTGGATCCACAATCATGCATCTTGTCTAAATTCTTTGTCACGATCATACATCCTATTTAGATTTTCACGATCGTGCATCTTCTTATTCTTCAAGTCTTTCATATTTTCTTCAAATTTCCCTATTTCCACTTATTAACAAACACATCAAACCACACTTAAAACATAATATTAAATTCAAATCCTTGCTTTAAAATAATCAAACAATTTAAACATATAAAAACATTAACAAGAACACAATTCTAAGTCCTAAACACATAATTATCATATAATAAAACACTTAAAAACATACTTAACATTTGTAAAATATAATATAATATACACCTATCAACATCCCCACATTTAAATCTTTGCTTGTCCCCAAGCGAAACTAAAACTACAAACAAAAATACATATAAAAGCACAATCTTACAGCAATGCAATAATGGTACATTAACATTAAATCTCATGGAATTAACTTAACCTTAAACATCAACTACTTAAAAATTACCGTCATACTAACTTATTTCTTTCATGTTTAAGTACTTTGATTTGAATATATATATAAATCAAATTATTGACTCCCTATTCATGCACATATGACACTCGTAAGCATGCATTTATTGTTATTGATCAATTAAAAAGATAAACTATTACTAAGTAATCCTTTATGAAAATTCTTTTTATTTTTCAAAGATCAAGAGGTTTAATTTTCTTAGAAACACTATATTTTTATATTTTTTAATGATAACCTAGTTTTTTGACACGAAGGCAAACGCCTTATCATGAATGTCCCCCAATTACTTAACTAGTTTACAATTTTGTTTAGCTTGGTTGGAGTGTCATTCTAGTCTTTTGATGCAAAGATAAAATTTTATCATGAATACCCCGATCACTTAGCTATATCACAACTCTTAACTGGATAGTAACTCTATTTTTAACCCAATTTTCTTAAAAAGGGCCATCAGAATAGGAAATTTATTTAGCACACAATTTTTTTTCATTATTTCTTTGCCTATCGCATTTCTTCTTAGTCAATCACTCATGAAACGATTTTAACAATGCCTACCAATTTAAATGAATGTAATTATAAATGTATCAAAACAAGTGTCATATAATGAAAGAATATGTGTCATATCCTAGTTAACATGCATATTCATTCTAAAGACACTTAAAACACAAAATTCACTTGTTAATATGCCTTTATAATTTAAATGACTAGGTTTAAAGGTAAGCTAATTCCGTTCAATTCATGCCATTGACACGTTCACACAATGCAACCAAATGTTCACACAATGGCAACCTAATAAAAATCTAAAACAAAGAAAATAAACTAACATAATTTAAATGTAAAATTCACAAATAAATGATATGTAAAATTCACAAATAAATGATACGCAAGTGTGATACATCCTCACAATTGAACAACATATTGTCCTCAATGTGGAAACAAAGATAATAAAAATAAAGAGAAATAAAAATAAAAATAAATAAAAAGTAAGAGAAGGAATACTTATGGCAATTTGGGTTGTGATGGTGTAGGAGATGGAGCTTGGACTCTAAGGATAGCAAAAAACTTTAACAATTTCTTTGTTTGATATTACTGATGGAGCACGACCTCCTTTAGCTAAGCCTCCATAGTGTCTAGGTGACCCTCTAGGGGCTTATTGTTGCCTTCCACTTTTTTAAGCACAGTCTCCTAGCCTTTTGCCTCTCCTTAGAGTCTTAACTTGATAAGATCTATTGGTGTTGTTATGGACGTGCGAACTAGAACTTACCTAGCCTGTCCCATGTTTAAGATTTAATTTAGAGTTGATATCTCAAAGTTTTGTAACATATCACTCTAAGATCTCAACTCGCCTTAAATGTGTTTGGTTTAAATGCTCAAGAAAATAGTGGTTATTTTATCAAGATTAACACCATGCAATCAAGTAAGAGTAGTTACAAGAAAACCTATACCTAGATAGCCACTCTTTTTAGTAAGCAAATAAATATCGTTCAAAATATAAAGGTGGATGCGCAACCTTAAACCTTGTTATCCTTGCACCAAAGTATAAATAAATCTTTTTTAAAGTATTGTTACTTTGACTTTTAGAAAAAACAACATAGCATACAAATTTATAGAGTAATAAAAAATTATCTAACATGCCTGACTTATAGTGTAAAGAAGTGTAAAATTCAAGGGTTAATTCTTTGAACATAAGATAATCATAATTTATAAATTTATCCCATTAAATTCTAGAACTCAAAGCCTAAACTTTTTCCTTCAAATTTAAATCTTATAAAATTGAAAAATTAAACTATCAAGGTGCAACAATTATTTTATAATGAAGGTTTTGAAATTTCTTGCCTTCTTCTTAAGAGGAGATCGAAAAAGGATCTCTGAAATACTTGGCTAAATCACATGCACCATTACCTAGCACCTTCATTTTTTCTTTAGGGATTGAGGGTTCTACAATTTTTTTGATTCTTGGAGACAATATGAGAGAGAAAAACCTACAAAAATAACCAAAAAATCATAACAAAAACTTAATAGAGAGCCAAAAGCATAAGAGATAGAAAGTGTGGGAAAAATCTTGCAAAACCCACTAAAAAGATTTGTGTTAAGGTTGGAATCACTAGATTTGCATGGAAATAAGTTTAATTTAGAAGACAGATAAAAAATGGGTGAAATCCAAGTGAAATTTAAGTGGTATTTATGAGAAAACAAGAAGCTTTAGAGACGGGCTACTACATAGAGAGAGAAGATGACAGGTGGAAGAAGAGAAAAATACTATTTATAGGGGTTAGGGTTTAGGGAAAGGGTAAAAAAGGATTTTCCACGATCTTGCATGTGATGCATGATTGTGCAATGTTTGAGGAGCATCTGTCATGATTGTGCACCCTCCAAAATTGGCATGTTATACACCTTATTCCTCATGCATCTTCCAAATTTTTTTCCCTAAACTGTAACAACTTTCCAAATATGATATTCATTAATCAAAATCTCTCTAAAAATAAGAAAAATAATAAACTTACATGTCAAATTTTATAAAAACCCTAACTAACATAACATGCTAATTTATCATCATTAGTTTCACCCTTCCTTATTCAAATATGTTCAATGAAAAGAAAGGAAAGAAATCGCTTCCCTTTCTTATGAAAAGACTCCTCTGAGATATGATTTACATCTATATCCATTCATTTTAAAGGTTTCCTTTTTATTGTTCTTCAACTTCAAAGCTCCATGTTTGAATATGTAGGTTGCTTTGAAATGACCACTCCAATGTGACTTGAGCTTTCCTAGAAACAACTTCAATTGTGAGTTAAATACTAACACCACATCTCCAACCTTAAACTCCTTTTTATCGATATGAGAATCATTCCATTTCTTCACTTTATGTAAATTGACATTCTCATATACTATAGGAGTCTTTTTTCATTAGCTTTCTTCCAATCAAAATTCAAGGCCTTTTTTGCCTAATATGCCCTATACTCTAACTCCAAGGCAAGTGACAATCCTTTCCATAAACATGCCATAAGGGTCTTATACCAATTGTAGTCTTGAAGGTGGTTCGATAAGCCCATAGAGCACCATCAAGCTTCAATGCCTAATCTTTCCTTAAACTATTGACCATATTCTCCAATATTCTCTTAAGCTCATAATTAACAACCTTCAGTTGCGCACTTGTTTGTAGATAGTACAATGTGGCCACATAATGGTAGACTTCCTATCTCTTAATAAGAGCATTGAAAATTTTATTACAGAAATGTGCTCCTTCATCATTAATTATGGTTCTCGGTACTACAAATATGTTGAATAGCCTCTTTATGAAAATTTGCACCAATCTACCATCATTAGTTGAAGTCAACATTAATATAGCCCATTGTGATACATAATCTACTCCAACTAAAATATAAGTGTTCCTGGTGGAGGATGGGAATGGTCCCATGAAATCTAGTCCCCACACATTGGGAACTTCAACCACCATGATGTTAGATAGTGGCAATTAATCTCTTTTAGAAATATTTCCCACTCTTTGACATCTATCACTTTTTACTACAAATTCCTAAGCATCTTTGAATAAGTTTGGCTAATAGCACCCGCATTCCAATACTCAAGTCATCGTCTTGTTTACTCCATAATGCCTTGTATAAGTAGAATCACAACAATGTGTTAGTATGTCTAACATCTCTTCCTCTGGAGCACATTTTCTAATCAAACCATTAGCACACGTTCTATAAAGGATTGGTTCATCCCATAAGTAATGAATACATTTATATAATAACCTCTTCCATTATTGGTAAGACAAGTTAAGGGAAAGGATGTCACATAAGACTTAATTTACTATGTCAGCATACCATGGTACTAATAGGTAGTTTAGCAACATCAAGGCTTCATCAGGGAATTGTTCATTAAAGTCATCACTTTGTTGTGATCCCCTTCCTTCAAGAAGTGACAAGTGATTAGCTACCATGTTTTTGGCTCCTTTCTTATCTCTAATCTCAATGTTGAATTTTTGTAGGAGAAGCACCCATTGGATAAGTCTTAGTTTTGCATCTTTCTTAGGAAAAAGATATCTCAATGATGCATAATCAGTAAAAATGATCATTTTAGATCCCAAAAGGTAAGATCGAAACTTATCACATATGAACACAACTAGTAGCAACTGCTTTTTAGTAGTGGTGTAATTTATTTAAGCCCCTATTAATGTATTACATAATAAATAACATGCAGTTTTTTGCGCTTTTGTTGGCCTAACACATAACCCACAGGTTGGACGCTAGCATCGCATATGACTTTAAATGGCAATGACTAATCCAGTGCCATTAATATCAATGCTGAAGTAAGTGCCTCCTTTAATATGTTAAAATTAAATAAAAAATTATTATCAAATATAAAAGATACATCTTTAACTAAAAGATTAGTTAGAGGTCTAGCAATGAGAAAGAAGTCCTTATTGAATCATATAATAAAATATTGCATGTCCAATAAATGCCTAAACACCTTTGACATTAATCAATGGTGGAAGCTTCTTAATGAAATCCATTTTAGCTCTATCCACTTCTATACCTTGGCACGATATCTTATATCCCAAAACTACGGCCTCAAGCACTATAAAGTGGCATTTCTCACAATTTAGAACCAAATGTGACTCTTTACATCTTTAAAGGACTTTATCCAAATTTGTCTTCAGCAGTGCTAAATTCTTTTCCAAAGACTAAAAATCATTCATAAAGATTTTCGTTATGTCCTCAATCATATCTACAAAAATAGACATTATACACCTTTAAAAAGTTACTGAAGTGTTATATAACCCAAAAGGCATCCATCTATAGACAAATGTTCTATAAGGATGGGTTAAAGTGATCTTTTCTTGATCATCTTGATAGATAAAAATTTGATTGTATCATGAATATCTATCAAGAAAATAATAGAATAGCTAACCACCCTTTTGAACATTTGATCTATAAATGGAAGAGGAAAGTGATCCCTGTTAGTCAACTTTTTGAGCTTCCTATAATTAATACACACTCTCCATCCAGTGATTGTATGAGAAGAGAGATCATCTTACCACTGTCACTCTCTATCACTATCATACCTACTTTATTAGGTACACATTGCACTGGGCTGACTCATTCACCATCCGCAGTTAGCTAAATGATAGTTGCATGTAATAGCTTCATTACCTCCTTCTTTACCACTTCTTTTATGTGAGGGCTTAATCTTTGTTGTCTTCCTCTCACCGCCTTACTTTTTTCCTAGAGATTAATCCTATGCATCACCATATTAGGATTTATTCCTCTTATATCAGATATTTGCTAACCCATGGCCTTCGACCTCTTCCTAATTGTCTCTACTAGTCTACCATCTTGTTTTCTATCCAACCAATTTGAAATGATGATGGATAAAGTTTGACAGTGGCCTAGAAAGGTACACCTAAAATATATAGGTAAGGGCTTCAACTTAAAAGGTAATGGTTTTATAATGAAGGGTGGCATGGGTGCTTTCATTCTAACTAAGATCAATTGATTGGATTAAACAACTAACTCCTCCTTTTCTCTTTCTCCTTCAGTGTCAATTTCCTCAAAACTCTCTTCTTCATTGCATCTGTCCTTTTTCTCTTTTATGCACTCATCCACAATGTCTATCTCTCTATGTTGGACCTTGTTTTTAGAGTCTAACTATCTAGAGTCATTAAACATAAGCACTATCAGGTGAAGATCAGGCAAAGGGAAAGTAGAAGACATTCAAGAAAATAAAGAAAAAATTTTACAGGCAGCATGGCGGGTTCACCGTGGCTAAGTAAATGTTTGTCGTAGTGAACATTGAAGAAAATATCCAAATGCCCTTTGGGAAAAGTACGCCATGGTGAACGTGTGACTTCACCGTGACGAACACTCACTTCATCTAAAGTACCCTTTATTATAGAAAAATATCGATAAGTCCATAATTATAATTGTACCTGTTTTGGTACAATAAGCATAACTTTCACTAGAGATGCCAAATGAAGGTCAATCTAGGGCGGTTTCGAAGAGGACTTCTAGATCTACAACTTCTGAGATACTCCAAAGAGAGATTTTGTTGGGTTCCGTTGATACCACAACTGTTGGGCACCGTTGTCGGAACCCAACTCTTGCGGAATCATGAAACTAATCATGCAGCCTGAGCGTATTCTCATATAGGCTTCTTTCCATTAACCCTTATTAGGCATCATCCCACAAGGGTGGTGTGCCCATGACAATCAAACATCAAAACAAAATTATTACTTCAACTCAACCATATTACGAGGAAGTCAAAATGAACATACATAACCTAACTACTTCAATCTATCATTTCATTTCTAAAGCAACAAAGTTTGAAAATCTTTATTTACATATCAAAAGCCACACCATTGGCTTATTACAAAATATAATTAACAAATTTTTGGAAGTTCCCTTAAGCTCTTGATCACCTGATCTCTTAACTATCACTTGAAGAGGGGACAGAAAGGGGGTGAGCATGACAGCTCGTGGGTAATAGTTTATAACAAAAAATAAGCAAAAACTATTAAAAATGTTCACTTGTCATAGAAAATTTTCTTATGGTTCTTAAAGCACATGTTTCTCAGGCTTTCAACCAAAATTTACAAGCTGCAAAAGATGAATACATCAAACTTGTCATGAGCACATAAGCATATTAAATGGTTTGGGTAAGTCCAAAAATATGACGCACTACACAATTTCAATATAATGGTCCTATATAGTCGTGAATTCTTGAGGGAGTCCTTAAGGGAACTCCATGCCACTAGCGGGTAGGTGGGAGAAGCCTATACTTGGGTCAACAAGTACGTGGCGGTTCTTGAGGGGCTACCACAAACCCTCATAACACATAGATTTCAAAATCTTGTAAGCTTGATGCCCAAAATGGCACATTTTCATGAAAACTTGCTTTTTCAGATGCTTGTTATACCTTAAAACCATTTCCAAAAGTATGGTTTCAAAATCATGCATCATTTCAAAGAATCATTTGAAAAAATAACTTTTTATAAATTATCACACAAATCATATAACAACATATAGCAATAAATGCAACACTTATGATACAATTGGAAACATTAAACTTTTTTTGATTTAAAGAAACCATTAGTGGCTTATTTACTCTATTATAAACATGTACCCACCTTGATTTTCTTGCTTATAGACTTGCTCAGAATGTCTCTTCTCTTTGCAAACAACCTGAGGTCTCTAAGGCTCTTTCCTGGTGTATCTTTAATGTGTGCTCCGTGAGTTGATCTAACTGAAATAGGTCTCTTCGATCCCTTTGGGTCTTCACCAAATGAAGAGATCCTTGGCCCAAAAGGAAGCTCTTCTCTTCCTCTCTACCTTTTTCTCTTCTTGAACAACCTCAAAATATCTCTTATAGGCTAAGGAAATTGAAAATCTAGCTTGTTTTCTCTTCTTTCTCTCATTCTCTTCTTCTCTTTGTATTTCTCTCTTTTTTTCATGACATTCTCTCTTTCTCTTTCTTTCTCATTTCATTATTCTCCTCTGCTTCCCTTCCATACACGTTTTTCTTCTTCATTTATAAGTAAGACAATGCTTAATGATTGATAATTGTCCTATATGCCCTTCCATTTATACCTTATGTTTTTTATACTTAAGTGTCCTGCCAAAAGCACCCTTAAATTTGCTGACATAACTCTTTCTTCTAGAAAAGTGTTCTTCCTTGTCTTAAGTTCCCAAGGACACCAAAATCAATCCATCTGGTTCA
>JAOTIZ010000009.1:1800946-1810974 GCA_027123425.1 Erythroxylum panamense
TAATAAAGTATTAATAAAATATTTTATTTTAAAAAATAAATAATTTAAAAATTATTATTTATAAACTAATATTTATTATATATTTTTTAATTATTAAATAAAATTTATTTAAAATTTATATATTTTAAAGTCGCATAATTGAGAAAAAAAAGAAAGAGTTAAATTATCTAATGTATTTTTTAGATTAAATTTATGAAAAAAAATAATCTAAATATCAAGACTATTTTTCCTAATCAGTATTTAACTGGACCCATTCGTCTGAGGCTTAGTCCACTATCCATGATGCCTCCTCGTGCCACTAATCATAGTATTGACCCGAGCTATGGTGGTCTTTGCATGGGCGACCCCAGCTACGTATGCCAGTACTAATGACTTTCCAAGGTCCTTGCTAGGCCAAGAAAATAAGAGGTCGAAAATAGATTTGTTCCGTCAATGCTACAGGAACCAACATGCAACCCCAAAATTAATGGACCAAGCAAAGCCCCACACTGCCAATGAGCTACGTAAATTCCTGTTCAGTCACTCACCCATATCACCAGAGAAAAAGGCTGTACGAGCACTAGGAGAGAGAAACCTGTTCCAAAAAGGACTTAACTCGAGCACAGTCTCATACAGCATGTAAACATGATTCCGGGAGACCACAAAAGTTGCAACGAAGGATCCGTGGTTAAGTGGCGTGTAACACGCTGCTAAGAGAGCTTTCTTTTTCAGCGGTCATTTGCAAGCGTCCCAACAAAACAATAACTTATCGTCCTTCGCCAGTCTGTGATGACTGTGACTACGTTATTTTTACAAAGTTTTCTTACCATCCAATCATGATAGAGTCAGCGGTGCCTGTGACCTGATGAATGCGGAGAATGACATTTCCAGCTCGGACACCGGCTCTATTGAATGTCCAACTGCAAACTGTGGCGACAGTCAGAGCCAATCACCAAAATTCGGCGCCGAGTTCCAAATTTTGGATGAGACTTGGTAGAACGCTTTCCACGCCTCTTTGTTCTTGGCCTGCCCAAGAATCTTCCACGCGTGCATAGTAAACCGGCAAATAAGTGCAAAAGCAGAATTCATATATATTTAAAAGGCAAAAGAGAGGATATTTTCTTGTTCATGTATCAACTACTTAAGTAAATTTGATTTGGTCACGCTGATCACTTGTTAATTAGAGAATATAATTTGTCTCAAGTTAATGTTCTAGAATTAGAATTGCCATTATTTTTTAGTATATGTTTTGTTATATGAATTCATACTTTGTCAAAGAAGAATAGAGACGCTTTTCGTCCGACCAACCAGCTGCTTAACTTATTGGGTCCACTTCAAATTCCCTGGGCACATGATCACAAGTCCACATTTCTGGCTTGGACACAAGTTTAGCGGGGATTTTTTTAATCGGATGTTGTTATTGGTGTATGTTTTGAGCATACTTCCATTTAACATTTTATTTTCTCCTTTACTATTAACTTATAATTCAGATTTAATTAGTCTGACATTAAAATGTAGATACCAAATTCAAATTTAAGTTTTAACGTATGTATTATGAATTTAATTTTCATTGTTTTTTCATTTGTCTTAGTTTAAGACAATCACCAGTTGGACCATTCTTTGAGCTCTTTATAGAAAATTTAAACCAAACGATCTAATCGACTGGTGCATGCGTTGCACGCGCCAAGTTGATGAGCGACGCGTTTACTAACTACTGAAGGGCGGTTTGTCTGGTGCGTGCTACAGATGCTCCAGTCATCGGTTGGATAGCATTACTCCACATGTCGGTGCGTGTAGGAGTCCGTCTGGTGCGTGCAACATACGCACCATACAAACGGAAAGCACGTCACAGTGGGCTCGTGTAAGGCACGCGCCCCACCCTCCATAAGCATCTGACGTCATGCTAACGTTGGTGCTACAGTGATCCCCGGCATCAACGCTATAGTGCACTAATACAATGTTGATGTCAGCATGATACAGTGACTAAAAAAATTAAAAATTTTAGATTTTTTGTAAGGGTGCCCAGGGGTGTTTTGGGTCAGTTTCCGAGTTTGAGAAATTTATAAAGTGAGTTTTTCTATTTTCTAGATTTATTACAATAGTAATAAATTAAAGTTTAACTCTAAAAAAAGGAATTAAGGCGTTTTGAAGCCGATATCAAATGAATTTTCATGCTTCAGACATCACATAACAGAGATACTTCAAGCTTTTGTGTCTCATGTCTTATGTTTAGTGTTTGGGATGGCATGATAGTCACTTGGAAAAGAAATTAAGACATTCTAAAGTCATTTTTGAGTGAATTTTTGTACAACAAGCTTGCCATAAGAGAGATACCTGAGGTTTTCGTGTCTTGGATGGTCAGTTTAGTGTTCGGTGAGGCATGGTAGTTGCTCTAATGAGATTTTTTGTTACGAAAGTCTCAAATAAAGTTTTCAGATAATGTCTTCAGCACAAGTGTGTGACAATGGGACTGTGCATTCAGATTTTGCATTTATTGGTGTTATATTGTCATATACTATATACCCATAAAGAATGTGAGGATGACATAAAGATGTATCCCTTGTGTTTGTAGACCCTTTGGGTGCTGATAAGATTACAGTTACCACAGTGCCCTTTCGAGTCAGTATTTCGAATTGTTCTACTTGCATGTTAAGGGATGTCTCTAGTCTTATATTTGGTTATTTTGCCCATAGGTGCTGGCCTTACATAGGATTTTGAGATGTGCATAAAGGCATTAGATAGACGAAAGTCATTGCTTAAATGATCCATTTGCCCACATGTGGAAGTGTCATAAGAGTTGATGATTTGTACTTTGATCGCTTTTATGTGAAGGTCTAGTTGCATATATTATATATTCAACCTACAGGTGTTTCATAATTTGTGTGACCAGATTCTCGGTATAGATACTATTTAATGGCTGTGAGTATCACTATTATCCTATATTTATGTTGATCTATGAATTATCATTTTACAATTACCTTTTCTGTTAACAACAACATCAGTGTCACCATTGAAATCCTGACTAGTTTCAATATGAAGAAATGGACAGAGGATGTATTGAATGCTATAATGATAACTAAAATTGATATAGTCATACGTACAGATAGGCCATTTCTACCTACATCTATGAGCTCAACAACTCATAAAGCAGCTTATACAGCATGGGATCGATCCAACATATTATATTTGATGACCATTAAGAGATCCATACCTGACCATGCTTAGTGGACTTCTGGACACAGACATAGCGATTGGTAATATTTCCCAGAAGTACACAGTCTCACCTTATGTTAAGATAAGTACCTTGACGAAAAAATTATTCTCCATGAGGTATACAAGGGAAGAGGGAGTGATGAAATACATATCAAGAATGATCCATCTTCACAGTAGATTGACAATGCTAAATATCTTTCTTCCTAATGTCTCCATAGTTCACCAGACTCTGAACACACTCCCTCCAGATTTTATTAATTTAGTGATGACATATTATTCCCTGGACGAGAAATGGGACTTTAATGCTTTTATTACCTATTACTTTGCTGAGGAGGAGAAACTTAAGCTTGCAACTCCTACAACCCTCGAAGTAACTAAAGGGAAGGCAAAGGTGAAGCCTACTAAGATCAAAGGCAGAAATACTACATCTTCTCCATATGCTGATGTTGGTCACTTCAGTGCTGCTAAAGGTCCTGTAGACATAAAGAAGCCAACAGTATAAGGCCTAGAAGGAAAAACTGAGACCATCAGGTAACTCATTAGCTTATCAATTTATGAATCTAATTTATGATAGTCGCATTAAGTACTTGGTGGCTATAAAGTAGAACATCTGATCTTGGTGCTTCCACAATGTAAGGGTTTATATCCAGGATAGAGCCAAATAAAGAGGAGGAGCTCATGATTGACAGCAATGAAGAAGCTGATTTAATATCTATAGAGGATGTATGTATTGAACCTTACTGTAAGGTTTATTTTTGTTTACATGATAAATTTTATATGTGATCTTTGTATCAATTTTGAAGAAAGAAAGTTAACATTTTGTAATTAATGCTTCTGCTATACAGTTGTTGTTTAATGCAAAACATAATGGTGTAACTTTCTTGTCATGTGATTTGTATAGAATGTGTCTTACCCTGAATTAGATATATGCTTCTTCGTATCTTACTGAACAAGTCATGAAAAGAAGAACCCTAATGAATGATAAGTCATACATAGTGTGGCATAAAAGTTTAAGTCACATTTCTAGAGCTAGGGTTGAGAGATTGATTAAGGAAGCATTCCTCAGTTTTAGATTATGATGATCTGGAAACATGTGTTGACTGTTATAGCTGTAAGTTGACTGAAATAAGGATAAAGAGGTCAGCTCGTGTTTCTGGCTTGTTAGGTATGGTGCATAAGTGTAACACCCCAAGTTAGGAGTTAGGAAAATTTAGAAATTTCAATGCACTTTATGCTTTGCATAATTGAGTTTTCGTTGATAAGTGCATATGTATTTTTGACACATATACACATTTTCATTTACATATTCCGGTTAAAATGGATTTATAAAATACAAATAAATTGTGAAAAATTTATTCAGAGACTATTAGTATTATTTCAGAATTTTTGGTGAATTTTTAGAAAAATCTTGAAATTTGGACAAATCCTAGTGTTACATGTGGACTGATTAAAGATTGGCAAAATGGCTTACATGCATGGTGACATGTGGATTGATTAAAGATTGACAAATGGCTTACATGCATGGTGATACATGGAAAGATGTAAGTAACACACATATCACAAGTTGTGTAAGGCAAAGTTACTAAAGCTCCTTGTTGTTTTCATTTCAGATTTGTTTGGTCCTCACCAAAAGTTTATAAACCTTCATCATTGAAACCTCACGGCTGGTGACTTTTTGAAAACAAGGTAAGTGAAATGATAAGTTTCTAAGCTCTGTGAATGATTCTGATGTTGTGATAGTGTTGAGATTAAATACATGCATGAGTTGTGTATAAAGCAAATTTAGTGACAGTGATGAGAGAGATGAGTTGATATTATTGATTAGTGGAAGTATATTACCGATTGCATAGAGTTTGTGTAGAAATTGTTTATAGGATTTGGTGAGATCTTAGTATAGAAAGGAGTTAAATGAAGTGAAAGCATGGAGAATAGTAAAAAGAAAAGCATTAGATGAAAAATAGAAAGAAAATACAGTAGAGAGAGAAAACAGAACAAAAATGTAGTAGTGCGAAAGAAGAACATGATGAAATACGTAAATGATTTCTGTTTTGATGTTTGTGTTTCATCTTGATTTTTTATTTGTTTGAGTAGTGATAAGCTGAAATGGAAGTAAAAGAGTTGGGATAAGTGTTATATGTGTTCATTGAAAAAGATTGAAGTGTAAGATCTGGGAAGTTTGAAGATGACGAACTTGAAGGATTTGGCTAGAATTTCTTTCGAGTAAAGTTCGCCGCAGCCAACTCTATTTTTAGGCATAACTTTCTTTGTAGTTATCTGAATGGAGTGATTTTTATTTTGAGTAAATTAGAGACATAAGGATACAAATTGTTGGACCCCAAATTTTTACTTTCTTGAAGTTATTCAGCATGATTTATGTGATTTATGATTTATGGTATAATTTGATTTTATTGAGAATATTTATGGAAAATTTTGGATTTAATTGAGTTGAGGATGAAATAATATGTGTTTATGGAATAAGTGTTAGGAAGAGAAATAATGGTTATGAAAGGGTAAATGTGATTAAGGGTATAATAGTCAAGGTATTGGAGTTAGTATGTTTTAGCCTAAGTAAGGAACATAAGTTATGAAATTTTTAGACTATGGGCCTTGGAGTGTTTGGGCTTCTAGGGTTTAAGGAATTTAAGGAAGATAAGAAAATAAGGAAAGTAAATAAAAGAAGAGAAATAGAAACGAGAAAGAACGAAGAGGGAGTCGGCGGCAGTGAGAGGGAAAGAAGAGGAAGAAAGAGGAAAACTTCGATCAGTGATTTTCGGCGATTTTTAAGCATTCCACAGGTCAGAATCACTCATCTATACTTGTTTGTGTTGGATTGCAACTTTGATGTGCTTGTTATGAGTAGAAATCGGTGGTTTAGGGTTTAGAATGAAATGTTGGTAGATCTGTAGATTGGTTGTGTTTTGGTTGATGTTGTTGTGTTAGATAAGTGTAGAAAGGTAGTAGGATGCATGTTGAACTGTTTTCTGGTGTTGAAGGAGAGAAGGGGAGGATTTGATTCTGCAGAAATCTGGAAAATCTGGGTTTCGGATGAGTTTTACGACCCACACGCCGCGGCGTGTTCTTGAGCAAGCCGCGGCGTGCAAAGAAGGCGACACACGCCGCGGCATAACATATTGCCGGAGAAAATATGACATGGCGAGACGCGGCGTGCATGTAGGATTCGGAGACGCGGCGTGCGAGTGGGTGAGTCGCGGCATGGGAGCAGGCTAGGCTGTCGCGGCGCGCGCGAAGGAGCGCGTTCACGCCGCGGCGTGTAGACGTCTCGCCGCAGCGAGACAGCCTTTGCCGCGGCGCGCACGCCACTCTGCCGCGGCGAGACTCCAATTTTTGACAGAATTGGTTTTAATTGATATCTTTTGCTACAGAAGTCCTTTTGGAGTGATTTTAGAGGCGTTGTGAACTAGAGAGATAGATCTACAAGTTAGATGAAGTGTTGAAGTGATGAATTGGTTTCTAAGACTATAGAATTCTAGATAGACATTAAGAATGATATGATTTCAGCATGAGTTCTGAATAAGATTTTTGGTTCTTATTTTAGGACAACAAGTGAGGCAAGAGGATCAAGAGGCACAAGAGGAAATTCAATCCTAGACAAGAACAAGCAGGATTATCAGGTGGGTTCATGTTTATAATAAAGTATATAAGTACTCATTGTTTAGTTCAAATCAGAATGACTTAATGCATTTCAAGTGCATCATCACGATCGCATTCCATACCACGATAAATGATTATATGTTGTTATATGTTTGCATTCATGAATTATGAGAATGATTTCTAAAAAGGGAATTGACCCCTTTCAAGAATACTTATGCATGAAATTAGTTTTATGAATACATGTCAAGCAAGATATAACATGCAAGATATGATAAGCAAGTTTAGCAAGTGCCAGTTTGGCAGCGCAGATTTCAAGAACATGAATCATGCATTATTATGTGGGTTTGCGGTGTCCCCTCACGAATAGTCAAGTGCACATTGACTCAGAAAAGGCTTCTCCAGCCTGCCCGACTGTGGCATAGGAATTCCTCATAAGGATTCCCTCACGAAATACGTCTACACATCAACGCTTTGTCGGCATGTGTAGTACGTCACAAACCCGGGACACCCATACCATTATGATGTGTTATGTGTTATGATTTATTATGTGACATGCATCATGAAATGTTCAAGAATCAAGCACTTTCAAGCAATGACTCATACATGATCAATGAACATGATTTCAGCAAGTATCCACGACAATGAGTTATTTTATGAATATGTTTGCTTATTGCTATGTTATAAATATGTTCCCACGAGCGTTATAGCTCACCCCCTCTAATCTCCCCACAGGTGACGAGAAAGCTATTGAGTGAATCACGAGTCATGGCAGCACTCCACTTTTGTTATATTATTGTATTTTCAGATTTTCCTCATGATGCAAGGCTTTAGTTACATTTCAGGTTTTACGGTTCAAATGTATTTTTGTATTTTGGGCATTTGAACTCAATGATTGTAACATGATTTGAAATGTTTGTAAAGCTTTGTAAAACTCTCATGATGGGTCCATCGAACTCATTTTTGCAATACGGCTTATGATTGTTTGATTAAATCACAAGAATGCATGGTTTCAAGTTTATGTTTCCAACAGGCCCATTATGTTTCCGCGCATCTCTTCATTAATTGTATGTTTCAAGCACGTTTCATGGGTCCAGCACGCTCTCACGACACAGGATGTCGGGCTCCGGCAACGGGGTCCGGCATCGATGTTGGGCTCCGGTAGTGGGTCCAACAGTTGAAATGGAACCAAAAACTTGTTGATAGTTTTACGTTAAAAAACTTTCATACTACGAGTATACAGATTGTAAATTATAATAGATATCATTCCCATGAGGGTTAGATTAGCCACCTAACAACTATAGAGGCATCAAACTACTTAGTCACACCAGGAAGTTGTGGCAAAAGGTAATTGAAAAAAGAATGCAAAAGGATGCTCCTATCTTGGAGAACTAGTTTGGCTTCCTACTAGGAAGGTAAAAAAAAAAGCTTTACATCTCCTTAAATGATTAATGGAATATTACAAGAAAACATAAAGTAATCTATAAATAGTTTTGATTGATTTAGAGAAGGCATATGATAGGGTACCTAGGGAAATCATATGGAGGTGTTTAGAGGTTAAGGAAGTTTCTATGACTTATATATAGGTGATTAGGGATATGTATGAAGTGATAAAGGCTAGAAGGAGATACATATAATTTTTTTATTGATATTGTGCTATACCAAGGTTCCTCATTAAACCCTTTTTTGTTTATAGTAGTGATTGCTGAGCTTATCAAGAATATTCAAGGGGATGTACCTTAGTGTATGCTGATTGTTGACAATATTATCTTAGTGGATGAGAAAAAAGAGTGTGTTAATGTCAATCTAGAATATTGGAGGGATCAATTAGAGTTAAAGGGCTTTAAATTGAGCAGGACTAAGATTAAGTACTTAGAGTATAACATTTTAGGCTAGAAGGTGGCTTTTGATATGGAAGTAATGATTGGTTTAGATGTTATATAACAAAAGGAGTCTTTAAGGTGCCTAAGGTCTATCATCCAAAGTAATGGAGAGATCGATGAAGATATAGTCCACCATATCAGATCACGGTGACTTAAATGAAGAAGTGCATCAAAAGTTTTATTTGACAAGAAGATACCATTCAAGCTTAAAGATAAATTCTATTGTTTAGTCATTAGGCTGGCCATACTACATGGGGCAGAGTGTTGGCTTGTCAAGCAAGTGCATATTCATAAGCTAATAGTGGCAGAGATTAGAAAGCTTCATTAGATGTGTAACGTTACTAGAAGAGATAAGTACAAGAATGTATTAGTAAGAGATGAATTAAAGGTGGCTAGTATTAATAAAAAATTAAGAGATATGAGGCTTATATGGTTAGAACATGTTAAAAGGAGACACCCTAACCCTCCAGTAAGAAGATGTGAGAAAATAGTACTTAGAGACTATAAGAGAACAAAAAGGAATGCCTAAGATGAACTGGAAAAGTGATAAAAAATGATGTGACTTCATTGGGACTTACCAAAGACATGACCCATAATAGAAAGCTTTGACGTATTAAGATATAGAAAAAGGATCTCTCATAGAGAGTGGTTTTTTAAACATTTTCCTTTAAGTTTTTCATTTTATAGTTAACCTTAAAATTTTGATTATGTAGTACTTACCTCCTAGTTATTGAACCTAAACAGTTTCTAACTTAGCCTAATTACTTTCTTGTAATGGATGATTTGATTTATTCTTATACTTGTTTTTTATGATTTATCTATTTATTTACTTATTTTATCTTGTATTGTTAATCTTTATCATGTTATGTACTCTATTATGTATTGCATTACATATTTTATATTTTTATTTATACGTATTTATTTATATTTTGTAGTATCATTATTTTACAGTACATATGGATCTATTAATAACAGCCTCTCTATCAAATAAGGGTAAGATTATGTACTACTGAACCTCCTCTAACCTCGCATTTCAATGGAACTCTCATTTAATTTTGACATTTTATATAGGAGTATTTTATTTTTCTTTATATGGGAACAAGCAAACATTCAAATTTTAGAGTATTAAATCGTATAGTCTATAAAATAGTCTAATTCAAGGCTTCATCTTTAACTGGATGGAAAAGTATTTGATTTTTTTTCATAGGTATGTTAGAATATATTTTATGGGCTACAATCAATTGTAATTTTGTTTTATTAAAAACAAGCTAATGATATGATCCCTATTAAGATGCCTATGGTCCACTATTATTGTGATCCCTATTGGACTTAAGCCCTTTATAT
>JAOTIZ010000009.1:1811074-1821445 GCA_027123425.1 Erythroxylum panamense
TGTAAATAGCTATCAGTTAGGAGAAATTATAGGAGTAGATTGTTATCAACTTTGTATAAATATTTGTGCCGTCAATGGAAGAAAACGCACTTCTTGGATATTTTTATTCACCATTCTTTATTTGAGTCAGGTGATCATATTGAAGAACGAAGGTCTCTCTTTGAAGCATTTTTTAACATACGAAAAACTATCCCAAAAATAGAATGCAACAAGGTGAAACATGGGTGGGAACTGGGACGCTGTACCATGTTGTTGTCGTGTTTGAGAACATGGGCCCATATTGTTGCCTTGTTCCTCCAAAATTATCTCGAAATCTCTCACTCTGATTTGTCCGAATTTGTTTACTCTATAAAAATCATTCTAATACAAATAAAATAATTACAAAATCATATTAAGAACTTATTGTAACTAAGTCAATGAAGATAGCAATTTGGACTAAGAATAGGCAAAAATTGCTCAACCTGAACGGGCTCAACCTAATCCAAGTTTTTTTCTTTTTGCTAATTAACCTAATCCAAGTTTATTAGGCTTAGATTTAGCTTGTTTAGTCTCAAGCTTATAATTTTAAAATAAAACAACGCCATCTTATTGAATATGTTTAAAATTTTAAAAATATATTTAAGTAAATGTAACTAGGTCCAAGCTCGGCTCTACCGTTTCCAAACCTATCTTATACATAACATGGGTTCCTGAAATGATGCCGATTGTACGACGACTCTAAAGTTGACATGGAACAAAAGGAGAAAGTTAAAGCGATGCTAGTTAACGTGATAGTTAATTAACGGAACCTTACAAAATTATGGATTTTATTAGTTAAGAGTTTAAATTAAAAAGTTTTTTTAAAGTTAGAATTTTTTATACTTCAAAATATTATAATCTGACTTAGATATTAGTGTAATCATTAATAAAAACGTTTTATTTCCCTTCTTATATATTGATTTTTGACTTTGTAAGTTGTCTGTTACGAACTATCCTTTCTTGGTTAATAGCTTTACTTCCTAGAGCCGCATCACTCCCCGTGCAAAAGGACGCGTAAGACTCAAGCCATTTAAATTGCTAGATAGCGTCAGCACGTATAAATATTAGATCGACATGTGCAAAGTAGGAACTCACGTGCAGTTCGAGTACACTTGAATCTCGGCTGACCGTAGATGAGCCATAAGCAGTTCACAAAAATAAAAAATAGAGAGAACCTAAGCTTTCACATAAGTAAACCTAAGCTTATTGGTTTATTTATAAGCTTCCACAATGACCTACCATTGATCAAAGTTTGGAGTTTCCAAAGGTTGCTTGACAAGGAAAGCCAGAAATGTTAGCATATATTTTATGGGCTACAGTTCATTGTAATTTTGTTTTATTAAAAACAGGCTAATGATATGATTCCTATTAAGATGCCTATGGTCCACTATTATTGTGATCCTTATTGGACTTATATAGTGTGATTCATGGTGTAGGCCTAACCCTAAGGCCCATGATGGGCAGGCCTCGGGTTAATATCAGTGGCTAGGTCCCCACAGCACTCCATATATATATATACATACATATAGTCTCTTTACGGTTTGTCCCATTGATAACTGTAATCACAAAAGAGAGTGGATTTGCTGTGGAAGCCTTAGCCATCACCGAACGCTTGAGCGGTGTCTTCATAATTCATTGATCATGTCTTCAACACGTAAGTATCGTTATTCTTTATCATGTATTGTTATTCTTGATTCTGGTTTTAACAAGGTATACTTTAAACTTGTTAATGTGAGACTCATATTTCAATAACTTAATCTCAAATCAACAATAACTTACTAACTAAAGAGTTTTCAAACACTTGAGTTTTAATGTTGGCACGACAGTATAATTGTAACAAAGTTTAAATACTTTTGTTCCTCTTTTTTTAAATGATGAGCATCCTTATATAAATATTTGACTTTTTCATTAATTTAGGTGGCAATTAGTGTTGTGTGGTTGGGTATAAAATTACATTCACTTTTAACAGAATTGTTATTTAATCTGCGGAGTTAATCAAAAAATTTTGTCATATGATGACAATTTTTAATTAGATATCGTCTTGTGCATCTTCTCTGATTCCTAGTGGCATAAGCGAGGCGATTCACTTTGTTATAATCCCTGAATATGTTAGCGACGATGCCCTGATATGGAGTCAAGCCACTATTGAAAACCAGTTGACCAGGTCGGCATTCAAGAAGCAGATTAGGATTTAGAAGCTACAATGTACATTACGCTTCCTGAAAATGTGGCTTTGATGTTGGAGATGACTAGCCACTATCTAATAGTAGCAGCTAATTATGCTTCTACATAATTTTAAATTCTCGATTGGAGAAAGTGGGGACGAAACAAATTCAAATGAACAGGGGAAGGGTCATATCGCATTAAAGAGTGAAGTAAAACTTCATAAGCACAATGATTTCCTTATTTTTCTTCAGTGGGCGCATTGGCAGAAACATAGTATGCAACACAAAATAGCCCGTGAACAAAGCAAGCAATGCCTCCTATAGAAAGAAAATGATGATGTGAGAAACCGCACGATGCCCTTGACTTGTTATTTGACATGGTTCCGATCACCAGCATGGACAGTCCAACAGCCATTACGATCCTGATCATCAATGAAAAACAAAATACCTGTATATCTGAGCTTAACCCTTTTGCCAAAGAGATGTAATTTTCTTTGATTTTGAATCAGTGAGAAACAATGGTTTTGATAAGAGTTTGTGTATAAATACCAGGATAAAATGAGACAGGCCATGGAAAGTTGCTTGTTGGAGGAAGCATGTTGGAAGTCTTCTTGAGAGCAAATGCAATTGCAGCCACCAAGCAAGTTAACAATAACATGAGATAGAGCCAGAAGCGCTGCTGCAGCTAACCCTTGTTTGAAGGCATCTTGGCTTGGGTCTCTACACTCAAATATCCATAGCCTTAAGTGCTTAACCTTTCAAGCAAAACCCAAAATTGTCGACCTTAGTACAGTTATATGCCCATATAAAACTATAAGCTATATAAGAAAGGGAGAGAAAAAAAAGATCAGGGCAAACAAAATATATATATAGACCTTGTTTTGTGCTGCTTCGGCTTGGATGGCCAGAATTCCAGCTGCTACATCCATTGCAACAATCAGCAGACAAGCAAGAACAGCTCCTATTTTTGCCATATTTTCAAGAATATACTGAAATTCTGGAAACAAGAGAGGGAGCAGATAAATTTGTTGGTCTTAGTATGTATTTCACTCTAATGAAATTATGAAGGAGGAAAGTGAACAAAGAGTTTAAGAGAGGACATAAAGAGAACTAAAGCTATGGGATAGTTGTGAAAAGGCCATATTCGGAGAGCAGAGTAGCTGGGATAAGTAAAAGCATCTTTTGTACAGTGCGATGGAAACTTTATATTTTTGCTTTTTGTTGTCTACACTCTACAGTTTAGTTTCTAAATCTCTCTCTTCAGATTCGTTCCTTTGATGGGAGAGGAAGGAAAGAAGCGCATAAAGCAGCTCATAGTCATCATAGAGGAACGTGCATGGGCATTTAGCAAGCAGTATTAATACGAGACTACACTTGACCTTAGCCAAAAGATAATGTAAAAGTGAGAGAGAACAAAGAGGAGGGGGACGAATTTTCAAACATATCAGCTTTATGTGTGACTTTTGTCCGCTGCAGGGAACCCCAGTTCTCTTGGCTCGAAGTCATCTATGTCCTGAAAGATCCTTTCACACCGACTCCGAGACAATGACCCCCTTGTTTGTAACTGGAGAATGGCTAAAGCATCATGATTGCTTCCCCCCTATAGGTTTATTGGGTATGAGTTGTCAGGCAATAGTCGCTGGGAAATTGAACAACTGTACTTAATTTAGTCTAAGAAAACCCAATAATTAATTTGCATCGAATTTTTCTTATGTAATGTTAAATTATTAATCAAATAAGTAATTAAAATATTTGATTAAACTTACACCTTCCTTGCTCTCGTTGTTCATGTTATAACTACATGAATTAGACTTGTTGATACTACAACTACTAAATGGAATTACAGTTCAACTCAATCAAAATGTTATCCTTGCTATTTTCTTAAATTTTGATTGATAAGTATTTCCCCTGTTGAGAATGGCGAGAGTTAGAAGGTCAAAAATGGAGTTTAGGTTTACGTGCAAAAATATTGTAGGAGTCATGAACAAGTTGGTATGTTCCTCACTTTCTGAAGAAGCAGTAAAGAAGCCGAAGAGAAAGAAAGAGAAACGCATGCAGACCTATGATGACGTCGCTATGATTCTTAACTTTGTAAAGGTTTAAGGAATAGAAGAGTTTTTGTTTTTTTGTTTTTGATAAAGGTATTGATATGTGTACAATTTTCATTATGTTTCTTCTAAATGTAGATGATGTGCAATAGAGTTTCAACGCAATTCTAACATAAGATATAGAAGACAATAGTATCTATATTCATTCTCATCTTATCGTGTTATCGTTAATGAAAGTAAAACTTCGTTGTTATCCTTATAAAAAAGGGATAATGTACATTGCCTTCTCAATTCCCAAAATTTGTTCAAAAAGACATATCAATCTTAACTTGAAAATGATATCTCTTGGGTTTTGCAAAATAGAAGTTGTTAGAGACACATTCTTGAAGAAGACATGCACTGTCTTAGAGGAATACGAGCATAACTATTTTGTATACTGATAGAATTATCTTATATATACTTTTGGTATTTTTTTATCCAATAGGACCAAGTTAGCATATACTAACCTGATAATTGGCTGCTTCTTAAATGTATAGCAAAGGTCTTAGACATTAAGATGGGATAATCATGATTATTTAGGCTGTAAAAAGTGGAGCTACCCTCATTTTTACTATTCCTCATTAAATTTCAACCAACTAACTTTGAGAGGTTTTATGGATCATTTCTCATTTCTTTTGTAAGAAGCTATCTGTGGTTCATTCTTTAGACATGTCATCTTGATATTGCGTTTTCTAATCATTGTGTTCTCCTGCCAAAGTAACATTGATTATCCTATGTTAAGGTTGATTATCTGCCTATTATTCTATTTTATATGATTTGGAGGGTGCTTCCACTCTCTCTCTCTCTATTGGACCCCGTTTTCAGAACCTAACTTTCGGAGTTATAAAACGTGGTTCTTGTACTTGTTACCATATATGGTTATTCCAATTAACCCTCATTAGTCATTCTCGGTTTATCTTCATTCTCTGATACCATAAGCGTCGGGCCTTATTTTCCGAATCATTCTTATACTGAAGCAAATATACTATGCTCAACTTCCGTCCAGATATTGAACATCTTAGAGGCTGAATCAGAATTTGACCTCTTCATATAATTTGTAAACCTACGCCAAAAGTTTACTCCACAATGAAAAATCATCTTAGTTGGAACTCTACAAATCCAGATATTAACACCAGTTCATACTATTCTAACAAATTCCTTCACTTTACTTAAATTAAAACTTTTTTTTCCAATCAATTCGAAATGCTGTTAATTTTTTAGGAGAGGTAGCAAAAAGTATTAAGAATTTATTCCTTCAAGAATCACTTCATTTGGAGGTCGAGTGATGAAGTTATGATGAAAAGATTCAACCATGTTCATGTTCTCAGCTATGTTGTACCTACCTTGGAACAATTAGCATAACTTTCACTAGAGATGTCAGATTAAGGTCATTCTTAGAGGCTTCGAAAGAGAACTTCACTATCTACAACTTTCATGCAGACTCGAAAGACAAATTCTATCGTCTATAGGGTCAAAAATGGGACCAGACAATATGACATCATCACCAGACGAAGCGTCCCCACCAGACGAAGCGTTCCCACCAGATGATACGTCCTCACCAGATGAAGCGTCCTCACTAGACGACACGTCATCACCAGACAATATGTCATCACTAGATGAAGCGTCCTCACTAGACTCTGTATCCAAAAATTTCATACTTTATAGCGTTGGAAAGCTAGAAAGATAAGCTATAACTTCCATGAAGACAACTTCTCAAAATTCATCCTAGATCAATCCAGATTTTGCCCTAAAGTCGGAACACGAATTTTTTCCTTATGGAAGACTTGAAATTTTGCACTATGCAAACTTGGAATGTTCTCAGCATAACCATTCAGCTACTAAAATGATTTCATTAAACTCTCAAATCTCAACTCATTTGTCTCATCACCTTCAACTACGTCTGATCAGTCAAAAATTCCTATCTTCCTTTCCATAGCATCTCACTTATGCATATATATATCAATGATTTATGTTCCAAAATCATTAACTCAAGTTGATTTCTTCTTTACGTATATCTAATTTCAACTCACTTCGTCCATGAACTATTCACATTTCATTAACATCAAAAGAATAAAGTTTTACAATTCTTTAGAGGCATTCTTAGCCACATTACATCATCGTCTCAAAATCTCAAATTACAAAAGGTCCTTGAACAAACAAACTTCTTGCTTTCCCAAAATCAACTCAAACTACAAAATAAGAAAATTTGGAGAAATGCCCTTAGGCTCTTGATCACTTGGTCTCTTATCTATCACCTGAAGATAGGATAAAAGAGGGGTAAGCTTGAAAGCTCGTGGGTAACAAGTTTATAACAAAAAATAAGCAAAATCATTGAAAAGTTCATTTGTTATAGAAAAGTCACGTTGAATTCATAAAACGCATAGTTCTTAAATTCTCAAGTCTAGCTCAAAACTCATAATTACACATCATCGTATAAACATAGCATGTACATTTCACCATCAAGCATAACACTCAATTATGCACCATTCTTAACAATTCAAAGATCCATTGCACAATCAAATGGCTCGAGGGTTCTATGGAAACATAATGGAGAAGCTGAGGTTTACCCCATGAATAGAATGAGTCCAGTTTTTGGAGCTCACATGCCACAAGCCGACAGTCAGGACAAGGCTCTTGTCGACGTGCACGTGACGAATAGAATGGTTCCACTCTCACCCAAACAAAAGCACATAACCATGCTCAAATCATTTTATCATATGCTTATACTTTCATGCTTTCACATCTTTTCGTTCATACAAAGTGCCATGACATGTTTCAAGGCACAACATAAAATGTTTCAAGGCATTTCCTTCTTCATTTTGAAATTCATCAACAAAATTCATATACCAAACATATCAAGATTTTTCAAATCATTCAAAGAATAATAAATGCACCACTTATGAAGTAATTGAAATTGTTTTATTTTCTTGATTTGGAAAAGCATTTATGGCTCATTTACTCTATTATAAACATATACCCACCTTGATTTCCTTGCTTAAAGCCTTGCTCAAAATGCCTATTCTCTTGTTACTCTTGCCTCTTTGATCCCTTTTATATAATAACAAAAATCCCACTCAATAGGATTTTTAATTGAAAATTCCACAAAGCACAATCACTAAAATTGGTGCTAAAATACTTAAACTCATGGATTTTCTAAACTCCATAAACTAAAATCCTTCCAAAAATCCTAAAATATTTAGGTGATCTTACCTTATTTCTTCACCAAATGAAGAGATCTTTGTCTCAAATGGAAGCTCTTCTCTTCTTCTACTTTTTTCTCTTCTTAAACCACTTTGAAATCTCTCCCAAAAGCTAAGAAATGAAGAAACCCTAGCTCAGCTCTCTTCTTTTCTCTCAACCACTGAAATCTCTCTTCTTTCTCTCTTTAATTTGTTATTTCTCTTCCTCTCTCCCAATTCACATTTTTTCTTCTTCTTCTTAAACAATACCACATTTTGGTCTTGTCCTTTCAAAAATACCCCTCCTCTCCTTTGGACTTCCCATTTTGCCCCTTCTTTCATTTACCTCCTAACTCCTTTAATCTTCTTAAACACCATATTAACTCTAACTTAATTCAGATCTTTCCATCTAATTTCAAATCTCTATTTATGCCCATCAAATTAATGACTTGATTCTAAAAATAATGAAATGAATAAATCAATAATAATTGAAAAAAATTTTGGGGTCCAACATAGTAATTGTTATAACCTCAATGCTTATAGAAAATAGATGCTGAGATAAAGGGTATCATTAACAAAGACCTTTAGCTCCTTTAAAAATTAAGATAGGTTTACAATTAATTAGGGTCCTAGGTTACTAAAGTATGAATTCTCATTCAATCAAGTCAAAATAATTTATGAAAATCTGTGTTCATTATGAAGTTGATATTATTCAACTTTTATGGCAATTCTTTAGTATTCCTTATGCAATAAGAATATTGTCTCTAATGCTCCTACCATAAATGAAAGTCCTTTAAGGTTGGTTGTTGATTGTTCGAGCACCTCCTTCAATACAGTTTCCATTTTTTTTATTTTAGTTTGTAGATCGAGTTCTAGCATGAGATTAGGATAAAGTCCTTTGGATTTTAACAATTTAGTACCTTTATAAGTAAGCAGATAAACATTTTGTTAATTTACTTTTACAACCTATCGTTAGTGAAAAGTTTTAAACATATTTCTGAAACCAAGTTTCTTTTCAATTTATAGGATTTGCGAAAGGAAAACACATTACCTTGGTTAGTTCTTAAGGTTTTGTCCAAACTAAGGATAAATAGTGTTGCATCTACCTTAGTTCTAGTAAAAGTTTAGAAGAGCAATTGTTGGACCCTGGATTTTTTTTTCCTTAAGTAAGCATGATTTAAAATAATTTTGGAGTTTTGATATATTTAATTTTGGAACTATAATTATGTCAAGGTTAGTAGGATTTGTTGAATGGATAAGTGGAATTAAAATGTTGATGTAATAAGGATGTTCAAGGACATATTTGGGAAATCACTTAAGCATAAAAGAGCATAAGCTTAGAAAGAAGGGTAAGATGGACTTTTTGGCCTCATTAAGGGTAGAAATAGAAAAATAATGTGTTGTTTTGCTTGTTAAGAGGAGAAAAACGTGAATTGAAGAGGAAGAAGAGTGAGAAAATGAAATTAAGAGAGAGGAGAAAGGTTTCGATGAAAGAATGAAAGAAGAGAAATCAAACTTGTTAAGGTAGGTTAACCATCTTTTCTTCTTGCTTTATTAAAGGAATGTGTTGTGTTGTGGAAGAAGGAGTTAGAAAGGAAAAAGGGTTAGTGTAGAGAATGAAAAAGTTTGTGTTGGAAGAAAATGGATTAGGAGAACCCAATTGATTTTTAGGGTTTCTAAACTAGGTCTTGGGTTTTCTAACCTAGATGGGTTATGGGTAGGTTAGATTTGAGTTCAATTTATGTTTGTTGAAATTTTGTGATTTTTGAAGTTTTTGAATTTTATTGGAATGTTGTTTTGAATGGAACCTTGGTTATTGGAGGGAACCAAGGGAATCCTACCCAAGAGCAAGGGAAAAGGCAAGCTTGATTTTGTTTTCGCAAGCTAACTAGGTGGGTAACATATTTATGATTATAGTGTAATTAAACAAATTCTTGCCTATGTGTGTATGTTGAAATTGACTTGTTTGTAAATGCTGAAAAAATGCACGGTGAAATATGGCTATGTTTTACCTCAAAAGAGGTCATGACTTTTGCATTAAATGAAAACAAAGACAAAGCATAAAAGTATGAGCATATGAGAAAACAAATATGTGTCTTTTGTTTGGGCGAGAGTGGAACCATTCTGTTCGTCACGTGCACGTTGACAAGAGTCTTCTCCCGGTTGCCCGCTTGTGGCATATGAGCTCCGAAATTAGACTCATTTTGTTCATAGGATAAACTCCAGTTTCTCCATTCTGTCTCCATGGGACCCTCGAGCCAATTTCTGTGCATTGCATCTTTAAAATTTTCATGAATGATGCATTTGAGTGTTATATGCTACGAGTGTTAAACCAAATTGAAGAATACTTGAATTAGCAAATTTACGTATGTATGTATATATATGCATATGCATGAATTTGTGGTCAATTACTAATGACTATAAATATGTTATTCATTGAGCTGTGTAACTCACCCCACTATTCCCTTCTCAGGTACAGAACAAGAGGGTTAGAAATCCTTGCAAGGCATCGGAAATTCCAAGATATTAGAAACATTTGTAATTAAGTTAGTTCAATAACTTTTGGACAACTTCATAGCATGTGAAAACATTGAGCATCTTATATACGTTGTATTTGTGTTAAGCTTTTTTTTTTAATGTTAATATGTAATTAAAGTTATGTATGAGCTTTTGGTTGATTTGGTAAAAGAGTTAGAACTAAAAAGTTCCACAGGTGTATGTGCATATTTCTTTTGTAGTTATTCATTTCAAAATCCAAGTTTTTCTAGGAGTAGACATCGTTAAAGTTGGGGGCAAATCTGGACTTCAGTGAGGAAAAATTAGTTAAAGTTGTCTTCTAGAAAGTTATATCTTATCCTTCTAGCTTTCCAACGATATATAGTAAGAAATTTTTTGACTTCTAGGTTGAAATTTATGGTCCGT
>JAOTIZ010000009.1:1898433-1908833 GCA_027123425.1 Erythroxylum panamense
AATCATGCTAAAATCATAACAGAAACTTGTAAAAATCATAACTTATTATTCCTTGATCGAAAAATTCTATACTTTATGTCAGAATAAAGATCAAATCAAACTCTTCAACTTTCATGAAGAACTTTAAGGCTAAATCAACCTCTAACTAGGTCAATTTTCCAGTCAAAGCTTCAGCCATATAAATGGGTCAACTTATGTCACATTCAAACTTTGACTGACCATAACTTTCACTCCTGATATCAAAAAATTGTAAACTTTATGGCGACAGAAAGCTCTTAATATAAGCTACAAGTTTCCAGAAGACCATTTTCTCAAATTTTGCCTCAAACAAAAAGTCAACTCTGAAGTCAAACTTGATATCACTATTCATTCCCAAAAGTCAAACTTTCTAAATTCTTCAAATTTTCACAATTTTCTTTTTAATTCTTGCCATTTAACTTTATTTCAATCAACTCATCTACTTTTAAATATTTCTTATTTTTACTTAAAAATCGGGGTCCAACAGAAGCAACATTATGTCATATGGGTCATCATTGACAGATTTATCGATATGCTACATTGGTCATCTAATGTGTCACAATGATCTGTCTATATTCCAATAACTAGTACATTGGCCCACCAATATGTGATAATGGTCAATCAATGCATAAAAACTAATAGTTGACAATGGTTAGTTCATGTTTCTAATAACTAGTTTAGCCACTAAACCATATAAATACATTGATTTTCAGTAGTTTAGACTAAAAAAAATTCGATGTTGGGTATATAAATTCCTAAGAGTTTCTCAAAAAATTTTGAATATTCATTATTTCATTTTAAAATAAGTGACTCTTTAAAATTATCAAAGTGATCAAACAAGATCTTTTAAGATGTGAATTCCTTTATGAGTGAGATTAACTTTCACATTGGAGAAAGATTATAAGAAGAGTCACTCTTTAATCATAAAAATAAGATTATTGTAATTATTCTTTTATTTTTATTGAAAGAAGAGAATTAGTGAAAATTCCAAGAAGTGTCTTGGAGAGTGGATATAGACAAGAGTTGTTTGTCGAACTATTATGGTTCGGTTTGTCTTTCTTCTTCCTTATAGTCCTTAAATTATTGTTTTAATGAGTTGTTAATTTATATTTATCTATTTTTCATTATAGAATGATTCTTATTCAATTGTAATCATTAGATAAGAATTAGTTATTTTAATTTATCAATACCTAATTCGCTTCCCTCTTCGTTCCATTAGAGATTAACAAGAGCAATAAACTAGATGGTTTAAAACCTCAAACTTTTCCCACTAATTAACAACATCATTTTTTTAAAAAAAGTTTTGGCATGCTCTTGACTTAAAATCTAATCAATTCGATCTTTAGGTGAAATGTTCATTCTTGCTTTTAAGGGATGCAACTATTTTAGAAGAGCATTCAACTACTATAAAATCATAATGCAATTGATTTCAAACAATGATGCAACCAACTCTTTTAAAAGGTGCAACTGGTCTAGAAGAGAAATGAAACTACTCTATAAAAATGATAAAACAATCTTAGAGTGATGAAATTAATTCTTCTGATTCATGTAATTATATTAGAATAGCGATTCAATCATTCCAACATGATACAACTGATTTGGAATAGTGATGGATTTTTTGGTAAGAGATACATGAAATGAGAGAGGGAGAGATGGTGAAAAATAGATTAAAAAAAGATAGAGAACAAAAGAAAGGTATAAATAAATAAAGGGAAAAATATAAAGAAAAATAGAAAAAGAGGGAGAAAGAAAGAAATAGAGAGAGGAAAAGATAGGTATAAAAAGAAAGAAAAAAAGAGAATTCAATCGTATTAATGAAACTGGGCACCATTTAAATTTCATATTTATATTCATTATTTGGAAATAAGATAAAGATTGATGAGTAAATTGTCAAAAAAATAGAAAATAAAAAGGCAATCACACACAGTGTTAGATCCTTAAACTTCGGAGCATTTCTCAACAACCTTCATGATATGCCTTAGGATGAAGGTTAGCTGGATTATACACATAAGGGAGGCATTTGGAAACACTAAGGCAAATATGGGCGAGTGGGATCGGACATGGTGCGAATTTTGGTAGAGTCTTGGATCTTGTGGAGATTGAATCGACCCAAGCTAAGGACTTAATAGACTAAGGACTTAGCCCATGTTAGGATGAATGGACCACGACTAGTGGACTTGTTGTGGGAAGCATTGGATCAGGGTAGTGTGTTATGTGGGCTTCAACAAGATCACACTGCATCATTAACAGATAGAGATCTTGGGGAGATCTTGGATGATGTGGCGACAACTAGAAGTTAGAGTTGTAGTGGACTCAATATCTAAATATAGTGGAGATCTTCAAGGATAAGGATGCTAGTTTCCTATTTGAATGTAAACTCTATCTTTCTATTATCTTGTGGATTGTATCTTATCGGTTAGAGTCCCATTTGGATGGGGGTGTCATCCAATTAGTCCACATGATGTAATCTGATAGAGATAGACATGATCTTAGCACGCTCTTACGTAGTTCAATCTAAGTAAGATTCTGAATGTAAATTGATTTCCAAGTTAGAGTGCCTATATATAATTCATTCAAGTTTTACTCTCCTCATTCAGTTAGAAAGAGTATTGCTTGTATTGTTTTAAGGGAAAGTAATGCGAAGGTTGGTTTTACCGTATCTCTCTAGTTTCTTTGTTGCCTTTATTTTCTTATTGCTTCCGTAGCATTGTTTCTTCGAGTGTGCGAGCTAAACACTTAGAGGGTCGTTAAAGGCTAAAGTCTTGCTTAAGGGGACCTAAGTAAGACTGTCCTGCAAAGGATGTTGGCGATCAACTTCGATGAAAGTTTGAGTTCTAATGTGATCTCTGTATCAACTGGTATGAGAGCATAATTTCAGTAAGGCAATAGGCAACTTGACAGAATGAGTGATTAGGGTAGAGGCATGCATTAGATCAATTCCTGCGGGAGAGGAGGAGGTCCCATCCTATCAATCATGATTTAAGGCGATGGTGGATCAGATTCAGCAATTACAACAACAAATGGTAGATTTGTTGAAGGTACACGAGGAGGCCCAGTTCGAGATCACAATACTGAGGCATGCCATTGTAACAGATATTAGTCGTGCAGAAAGCTTATCACCAAAACCTTAAGCAATGAAGGTACATGAACCTAAGGTGTTCGAAGGCGTGGAGGACACCAAGGTGCTTGAGAATTTCTTGTGGGATATGGAGCGGTATTTTGCGGCTGCTAGGGTGCCCGATACTGAGAAGGTCAATGTGATGACCATAGACTTGGATGGAGATGCCAAGGTCTCGTAGAGGATGAGAACCTCTGCGGAGATCAATACGGGTAAAACTTGTTAAGTCAAGAAGACTTCACTTCTTCTATTGATTTTGATGAAAGTCAAATAATAATAATATTAATAGAAGTGTGTGAACTATTTTGATGAATTTGTTAAGTGCGTAGATAAATATAAGTGGCACAAATCATCAAATCAAGACGATAGTTAAGTAAAGCCAAATAAGAAAAAGTGTCTAAGATAGATCAGACGAAGTGATTAAGTCTAAGACACCAAATGAAGCATACGAATCTAAGCAAGATGATGTAATTGAAGAATGGACTAGAACGTCAGTTAGTTGGAGTTGGTTACAAGACTCTACTAATAACAGACTTTATAAGACTCTACAAGCAGATTTCTCAAAGAAGACCGTTGGAGATTTAGGTTATGAATGTTAGTTATAATCGTAAACCTAAAAAAAAGGGAGAATTCTGAACGTACAAAACATATTTAGAGAAATTCTGTGCTCACGCTGTGAAAAATATTCTGAGAGAAAGGAAAGAAAGAAAGAGAGCAAATACATATGTAACGTGAAGCTCAAACAATATCTTTTCGAGTGAAAGAAAGGCTAGAGCCTGAAGAGGCTAAGGAAACAAATAAAGAATACTTTATGAAAGAGACCTGAAGAGGCTCTATAAGTGTAGAAATAATACTTGTAATGTTGAAGGAGATAGTGAAATCTCAAACGAACTCTGAGAATTGGACGTAGCCCAAGGTTAAGTGTGAACCAGATAAATCGCGGTGTCATATTCTCTAACTCTTACTTCTTTAATTTTCTTATTGTTAGACGAATAGATACTAATTTCTGCTATTGCATTACTCATCAAATTAAGTGCATTGTTTTGTAATTGTCTAAATTTTTCAAGAAAATCAAGAAGATTTTAAAGATTAATATCTTAGACGACTTAACACAATTCAACCCCCCTTCTTGTGTATTTTACATATTATATGTGATTTCTATATTAGCAAGTGATTTACTTCAGTTGGTATCAGAGCAAGTTTCCAAGAAACACTGTTACAAAGTAAGGACAAAGATTCATGGCTGAATCACATGTTTTTATGGCAGAAGGTGCCTCAGTCTCAAACCTGCATTCAATGGTGAAGACTATCATTATTCGAAGGACAGGATGCAGTTCTTCATAGAATCCACACACATTGATCTTTGGGATATCATTGAAAATGGTCCATATATCCCAACAGACAATAAAAGGAAAAGCATCTCTCGTGACCAATGGTCGATTGATCAGAAAGCTCACTTTCAGTTAAACTTAAAGGACAAGTTCTTTTTAAGGTTTGCTCTAAGCAGAACTGAATATGATAAGGTTCATGGATGCGAATCTACAAAGGAAATGTGGAACATATTAGCCATTGCACATGAAGGCACAAACCAGGTGAAAGAATCCAAGATTGGTATTCCTGTTCATCAGTATGAGCTGTTTAAGATGAAAGATAATGAGATTATTGGTCAAATGTTTGGAGGATTCCAAACAATTATTAATGGACTTAAAGCTCTGAGGAGAATCTACGATAATTAAGATCATGTTAGAAAGATTCTCAAAAGTCTTCCAAAAAGATGGAGACCCAAAGTAACAACAATACAAGAGGCCAAGGATTTAAGCAAGCTTAAGCTAGACAAATTGCTTAGTCACTGAAAATCCATGAAGTAGATCTTGATGTAGAAGATAAACCCACAAGGGATAAATCTATTGCATTGAAGGCTGGTCAAAAGAATCAGAAGATGCTGAAAATATAAGCACATTTTTAAAAGTATTAAAGATTGAAGAAATCAAAAATGATGATGCTAGTGAATCTGATCAAGATTCAAGTGAAGATGAAGATGAGCTATCCTTCATTTTAAGAAAGATCCAAAGGATGTGGAAAAAGAAATCAAGGGGAAATAAAGACTTCTCTTTCAAAAAGAATAGTAAAGATAATTCGAAGAAAGAGAAAAGTTCTATCATCTGCTATGAGTGTAATAAACCAGGACATTACAAGTCTGAAGGTCCGTTGCTCAAAAGAAAACGAAAGAAAAGTCAAGAAAACAAAACGAACATGATGGCAACATGGGAAGATCTAGATTCGTCTGAATCTGAATCCGACTCAGAAATATCAAAACAAGCAAATATACGCTTGGTAGTTGAAAGGGAAAGCGATGATGAAGTAATTTCTAACTTGGATGATCTTCAAGATGCTTATTTAGAATTGTTAGAAGATTCACTTGTTATCTTAAAACAATATAGGTTATTGAAAAATAATTGTTGAAAAATTTAAAGAACACAAAACTCTTATAAGAAGAAAACGTCTGCCTTAATAAACAAGTAGATGATATGAAAAAGAAAGTCAATATAGATAGATATGAGGAAATTAATCAACTAAAACAAAAGATTAATAGTCTTTCAACAGATTTATCAAAATTTATAGAGAGTACAAAAAGGATGAATGACATGATTGGAAGTTATAGACATCCAAATGATAAAAGCAGTTTAGGCTTTAATGATAGAAATACTATTCATAATAGTAATGTTCTTTATAATAGCAATTTTGTTCCTAATAGAAAGAAAAAGAAACAATATTCTTATTATTATTCAAAGAAAAACTATAAGACTAACCCCAAAGAACCCAAGAAAATATGGGTACCTAAGAAGGATATAATATATACTCCAGATCTCCTTAGTTGGAAGAAGCAACCACCACCAATGGTACTTGCACAGTGGCTGCTCGCGACACATAATGGGTAAAAGGTCTATGTTCCTAGATCTCCAGCATAAGCAAGGAGGATCAGTAACTTTTGGAGACAACCAGCAGGGCAAAATAGTTGGGATCGGTAAAATTTGTAAAGATTCCTTTTCATCTATTGATAATGTTCTGCTAGTTGATGACTTAAAGCATAATCTAATCAGTATAAGCCAATTATGTGATTCTGGTTGTGAAGTATCCTCTAATCAAAATTCTTGTATAGTCAAAAACAAGGATGTTCTATATTCTTTTTTTCCAAGAGATGAAATAACCTCTATGAAATTAACTTAGATGATTTGAAAAGTCAAAATATTTCATGCCTTATATCAAAAGATGATGAAAAACAAATTTGACACAAAAAGCTAGGTCATGCTAGCTTTAAACATATTTCCATGTTAGTTAGACATGATTTGGTAAGAGGTTTACCAAAGATAAGTTTTAACAAAGATTTCTTTTGTGAGAAGTTGTCAAAAAGGAAAAACAAGTTAAAACATATTTTTCGTCTAAGAATATTGTAACTTCGTCTAGACCTCTAGAGTTGTTACATATAGATTTGTTTAGTACAACCAAAACACCAAGTCTAGGTGGAAAGAAGTATGGTCTCGTAATTGTTGATGTCTTTACTAGATTTTGTTGGATATTGTTTTATCACATAAAGATGAATCTCTTAAATGCTTTAAAGTTTTGGTTACAAATGCACTATTTTGAATACAAAAGAAATTTTGGATAAATTTGATTCTAAGATCAATTCAGGAATTTTTCTAGGTTATTCAATTACTTCTAAAGCTTATAGAGTTTATAATCTTGTTTCTAAATCTATTGAAGAGTCTATGTATGTAAAATTTGATGATGATTCTCATCTAGATAAAAGAAATGATTCTGATAATGAAACTCTATCTACTCTTTTAGTTAATAACCTAGACGATTCACCACCAGACGATCCTTCTGATAAAATAGTAGATATTTCTGAAAATATTAGCTTAAGAAAATACTGAAAATATAAATCTTCTCACCCAGAAAACTTGATTATAGGAGAAACATCAGAAGGATTGAGAACTAGATCTAAATTTAGAAGAGAGGCCAATGTAGCATTTGTTTCTGAATTAAAACCTAAGAAAATTGATGAAGCTTAGATTTTAGCTATGCAAGAGGAGTTAAATCAATTTATAAGGAATAAAGTTCAGTCTCTAGTCCCTAAACTATCCAATAAATCTATTATAGGAACTAGATTGGTATTCAAAAATAAACTAGACGAATACAGAAAAGTAACCCGTAATAAAGCTAGATTAGCAGCTCAAGGCTATAATCAATAAGAAGGAATAGACGATAATGAAACATATACTCTTGTAGCTAGACTAGAAGCTATTAGGATTTTGCTTGCATACGTTGTTTTTCATAATGTAAAATTGTTTCAAATAGATGTGAAAAGTGCATTTTTGAATGGTTTTATAGATGAAGAAGTTTATGTAAAACAACCCCCAGGTTTTGAAGACATTAATAAACCAGATTATGTGTATAAACTTCATAAAGCTTTGTATGGATTAAAACAAGCACCTCGTGCCTAGTATGATCGTCTGAGTTCGTTTTTGATTAAAAATGAATTTATTAGAGGTCAAGTAAATAAAACATTATTTAGGAAAAATATTAAAAATGATTTTATCATTGTACAAATATATGTAGACGATATCATCTTTGGTGCAACTTCTAAAAAATTATGTTCAAATTTTGAAAATCTTATCGAAAGTGAATTTGAAATGAGTATGATAGGTGAATGAAAGTTCTTTCTTAGTTTACAAATTAAACAAACTGAAAAAAAAATTTGTTCATCAACAAAAGCATATCAAAGAACTTTTAATCAAATATAAAAAGGAAAATGTTAAACCAATGTCAATTCCTATGCATCCTTTAATTGTCTTAACTAAGGATGAAGTTGGTAAGAAGATTGTTCAAACTATTTTCAAAGGAATTATTGGTTCTTTGCTTAACCTAACTGCAAACAGACCTGATATAATGTTTAGTGTTTGTTTGTTTGCAGGATTTCAAGCAGATCATAGAGAATCTCATTATATTGATGTTAAAATAACATTGAGATACTTGGCAGGTTCTACTGATATTTGCTTAATGTATGAGAAAGGTAAAGATTTTAGGTTAATTGGCTACTATGATGCTGATTATGCTGGAGATAGGATTGATAGAAAGAGTACAAGTGGAGGTTGTCACTTTCTTGGTCATAATCTAATTTCTTGGTTAAGCAAGAGGCAAAGTTTAATTGCTCTGTCTACTGTAGAAGCTGAATACATGTCAGCTGTAAGCTGTTGTTTACAGACATTATGGATTAAGTATCAATTAGAGGATTATGCTATCTAAAAATATCAGATTCCAATTTTCTTTGACATCACAAGTGCTATTAATCTCTCAAAGAATCTAATACAACACTCGAGGGCAAAGCATATTGAAGCTAGACATCATTTTATAAGAGACTATGTATAGAAAGGGATCATCAGTCTACAATTTGTTGAGACGAATCAATAATGGGCAGATATCATCACTAAACCCCTAAGTGAAGATAGATTCAAGGAAATTGGACGAAACTTGAATATGGTAATGTTACATGACCATTCGTCTGACACGTCATGACCCAGACGATTCGTACAAGAAGAAGATGAAAAGTCGTAAGTTTTCAAGTAAAAAGTAATGGTAAGTTATGAACGGTAACTTTTCAAGAGTATGTATAAGAAAGAAATCTTCTCAAGATTCTAAAATACCTTATACTCTAGAATTTTCTTGAAAAACTTTGAAACCGACTTATTTAGTGCTCTCAACAAAGATGATTCAATACTCTGTTATAAAATTCAAGTTCTTCTCATTTCATATCCTTATCTTTAAATACTAACCTCGCTTCGTTAAGTGAAATACATTTGTGTGTTTAGTGTTTATTTGTTACAGATCAAAAATGGAAAAATCTCTTAGCTGTGGGAGACACGTTGATTTCACTTCCTTGAAAAAAATCAGATGGACATCGAACTAGAAATTAAAGCAGTCGGCTGGAAAAATTTCTTAAACATTCGTGAGATGGTCTATTTGAATGAAATATATGAGTTTTGAAAGAATACAAAGGTGGTGCACAATACCTTAGTATCGACAGTAGATGGGTTGTCGGTTATAGTCACACAAGATTCTATTGAGAAGGATATTGGGTGTCCAAGTATTGGAGCAAAATTGTTTAACAATACAAAATGGATCGCTCAAGGTCATGTAGATAAAGCTCACATCAATCGGCAGTTATATGGATGTAATGATCCAGGAGTCAAGAAAGCTTCAACCCTCGTTGCGAAGGCTAGGGTTCTTCATTCACTGCTTATCCACTGTATTATACTAAGAATAGTCTCAAAGGACATAGTGACAATGAATGATGAACATTGTTTGTTTCATCTACTTACTCACCAATTCATTAATCTTCCGTTCTTGATTTTGAAGAACATGATAAAGTTGAAGGGAGATTATTATAGCTCTTTACCTTACGGTGTGCTGTTGACAAGATTCTTTAGAGAATCTGAAATCCTACTTGATAGAGGTAATAGGGTAAAGATGAATGTGAAGAGTGTTATTAACGCCTCTACTATTCTCATAATGGGAATCAAGATTGAAGCTGAAGTGAATATAGGTTTTATATCGAAAGCAAAGTCTAAGGGGAAGCTTATAGTAAGACGAAGCAGGAGTGAACATGTTTCGTCTGAAAGACAAACAAAACCTCGATCGACAGGAAGAATATCAACAAAAGAAAAGGATGAATAATCGTCTGATGTGCCAATACAAGTTAAGACGATTCTACAGAGGGAGGAAAGCAGGGTTCAACAATCAACTCATCAAGTGTCTTTAAAGAGCAAGGTTGAGACGCTCTAATCAGAAAAGCCTAAATAGTCAAGAAGGTCACCAAGATTATTGACCTTACGACAACAAGAACGGAAGAAGCAGAAAGTTCTAATAATTGGTGGAGATTCTGAGAAGCAAGAGCAATGATAGTAGACTACCAAATCAATTGTCTCTATTTGCAAAGTTAATCAGTAAAATCATCTGGAGAGACAGAGATAAAAAGGAAGTTAGTATTTAAAAGAAAGAAGCCTCAACAACAACTCTCATACAAACTAACAAAAGAACAAAAGAAGATGAAGCTTAGTCAGAAAAAGGCTTCCAGATTTGATGTTCCACAAAAGGCACAAATAGTTGAACACTAGCTAGTATCTTTGTTAGACCCCGATCTTTTAGAGGAATTTAGAAATATTAAATATATGAAATGAGTGTTTTTGTATATGTATCGTGTTATGGA
>JAOTIZ010000009.1:1916023-1928650 GCA_027123425.1 Erythroxylum panamense
TTTTATTGGGCAGAATCTTCTCTGCACGGGATTATTCCTGGGGGCTGATTTCAGTCTTTGTCTTCTTTGTTTCTTTTTGTTCTTGGCTCATTGTTATTAATCGAGTTGTATTGAATATTATCACCAGTTACAGAATCAATACGAAAATTACGTCTACTTCTTTCAATCTATTTGTTTGTGTTCTTTTCTCTACCAAATTGGTCCGACCTGCCGGATAACAATTCTCTGATTGCAGAGGTTTCAAACTAAGAGATAAGAGAAGCTTTTAATTCTCTTAACCCAAATAAGGCCCTTGGCCTAGATGGGTTTAATGGGTTCTTTTTCAAGAAAATCTAGCCTATCATCAAGGAGGAAGTGACCAAAGCCATACATTTTTTTCCATTATGGAAAACTCCTCAAAGAGATCAATTCCACCTTTATTTCTCTCATTCCTAAAAGATCTCACCCTTTCATAGTTTTAGACTATCGACCTATCTTTTGTTGTAACATGCTTTACAAGGTGATTGTAAAAATCATAGCAAATAGACTCCTATACATCTTTCCTCACATTGTAAGTCCCAATCAAAGTGCCTTTGTCAAGAACCGTAGAATAGGGGATAATATTCTGCTGGCTCAAGAAATATTCAAGAACTATCACCTTTCTAATAATCAAAAGAGGTGTGCTTTTAAAGTGAACCTTCAAAAAGCCTACGACTCAACTCAATGGAACTTCCTTTTTAATGCTCTAAAAGCTGTAGGCCTTCCTTTGAAGTTCCTTGACTAGGTCAAAGAATGCATATCCACTCCTTACTCAATCTTGATCGATGGAACTCCCTCTAGATTTTTTAAGGGAAAGTTAGGCTTAAGATAGGGAAATCCCTTATCACCATTTCTCTTCATAATTTGTATGGAATTTTCTCTAGAAATTTGAAAGCTTGTACAAAGAATTCCCCCTCCTCCAAATATCATTGGAGGTGCCAAAGCCTTAAACTCAACCATCTCCTTTTTGTTGATGACCTCTTGATGTTTTGTCATGTGGATTTGTTATCTGTTCAAACATTGCTTGACTCTTTGTGTACTTTCTCTATGTTTTCTGGAATGGATATGAATACATCCAAAAGTTAGTTTTTTCTATCCCTGAATATGAACTATCTAGCTCACCGAATGAAACTTGTCTCTTGTCTCCAACAAGGCACTCTTCCTATAAGATATTTAGGGGTTCCTCTCATAATAGGTCGATTATCTAGGAGGGATTGCCTTCCTCTTTTGGACAAAATAGAAAATAGGATCAACAATTGGACACATAAAAGTCTTTCATATGCTGGCAGAATCCAATTGGTTATCTCAGTCCTATCTTCTTTCCAATTATACTGGTCTTCCCTTTCCATACTCCCTTCTTCTATAATTAAGGATATAGAGAAGAAGCTTAGGAATTTTTTATAGGATGGGAGGGTAGATTCGAGATCTCATGCCAAGATTAAGTGGAGTGACATTAGTAGACCTAAAAAGGAGGGAGGTTTAGGAGTGAAATACTTGACCACATGGAACCATGCTTTGATAGGGAAATGGATTTGAAATCTATTTGAAGATAGGGAGGCTTGTGGGTTAAGTGGGTGCATACCATCATTCTAAGAAGGAGCAACTTCTGGAGTGCCCAACCTACCTCGAATAGCTCTTGGAGTTGGCAAAAATTTTTACTTGTGAGCAATAAAATGAGGAACCAATTCAGATTTAGAAATGACAATGGTATATCTACTCTTTTATGGCAGGACCCTTGGCACCCGAGAGGCATCTTGCAAAACTTCTCTTCACTGAGGGAGATTAATGGCTCGGAGCTTCCAATGATAGCAAGAGTTTCTGAAGTATTCAATCATGATGAGTGGAGTTGGCAAGAAGTTTCCATAGAGCTCATTAGAAACCTTGAAATACCTCGATATCAACTTAAAAGTTCCCACCCTGATTGTCTAGAATGGCTAGCTGGCTTCACAAGACAATATACAACTGCTTCCGCCTATAACTTCTTACGACCTCCTCTACAGGAAGTTCCATGGTATAAGTTAATGTGGGCTAAAGGTAGTAGACCTAGGTGCTCCTTTATCCTTCAGCTTGCTTTCCTTCAAAAGTTACAAACCTGTGACAAACTTTCCTACCTCAATACTCCTAACCACTATTCATTGTGCCTTTCAGCTAATGAAACCATAGACCACTTGTTTCTTGAGTGTACACACTCTAAATCAGTTTGGGACCAAAGCCTCTCACATTGCCACTTACATTGCCCTAATCAGCCAACCTTCCTTGTCTTCTCACTTGGTTTAAAATTGCTTCCAATACCCGCACTTCAAGCCTTACAAATTTCCCAATTATTTTATCTACTACTGTTTACCACATTTGGACTGAAAGGAATGCTAGAACCTTTAAAGATGAAGCCAAGGATGTTGGGAGTGTATACCTCAGAGTAATCTCTTAATTATGGAACATCAAGCTCAAACACTGAGAGGAGGTAATTAAATGAGTGCCTATTTTACTAAGATTTTCTTTGCAGGTTTGATAACACAGGAAAAGCAATTGGATAAAGCATGTGTGTCAACTTGTGGAAAGCAGACAGGAGGCTAGTTGGTTCCAACATCTCTTCAGATCCCATTGCATCAGAGAGGACAAAATCAGGAAACACATTGCATTCAATCTGCAGCTGCGGAATTGGAAGGTATGCACATGGAACTTCATGTCGTCTTGATCCATCAAGGCTAGCATTCCAATTGGTTCAGAAGAACTTGAGGTGAAGTTAGTTCCAGGATAAGCCAAAGCTTTCACTTCAGATACCAAGATGTTAGATGCTTATGTTTGTGTTATCAGTAGATTGGATTGTAGATTTTGTTTTGTTGTGGTTAAAATGAATCTAGTAAGTTGTGGCACTTATGTGTGGTGTGTGGGAGAGTTGGAGAGCTGATTTTGTTCAGGATGTGAGTAAGGAAGTGATGTAGCTTCAAGGTCTCTTGATGGTTCCCATTATGTAACAAAGGACTTTGTCTGTTCTAACTCTACTAAGTAGGTTAGATCTCAAAGATACTTGGCTATAGTTGTATTCCAACGCTGTACACAACTTTATATTTGTATAAAATCTTCTAACTTAACAAAAAAAAACTTAAACTTATCCAAACACATTATATTAGTGGTAATTGCATTGGTTCCTTTTTTTCATCCGCAGAAGATCACAAAAATATATGAAAATTCAATTATATACACCATTTGTACGATTTGGTAGCAGTCTTAGTTGCATAAAATAAGTATATTGAGAAGTAAAGATTGAAGAAAACAAACCAATGGCAAAATCGATTACCTAATCGTTACAATCGAAACTGCTAATAAGTCAAAGCATTTTATTTATATATAAAAAAATTATTTTATAAATCATAATCAATTATGTAACAATTTTATAAAATAAATGCATAATGATTAATAAATATATATATCTTCATGATCAAATATTTTCTTCGAAAAACTTTCAGTTGCATGAATAGTCTCTGATGTATTTACATTCTCTGTATATACCTGTTACAATATAAAAAAGAATATATAAGATGATATCATAGATGATTATTAAAATTATAAAAGTAAAACACTAGTCTACCATGATGTGTAGAGTTTATCTTAAGCATTTTTTGTATCTAACCAACTTTGGGTACACATTAGGACTTCTATAGTTTTAGGATAACGTCGACTATGATAAAGACTCATTGTCTGACTCATTGTCTGACTACTGGTATTGGAAGTGAGCTTGAAAACAATTGTATATATAGAAATTGCTAATAGGTCTCATACAATTGCTTGCATAATCAAATGCTGGTTTCCATTGGACTTCCACCATGATAATATATAAAAATGTTTCTCATTGGAGGTTATAATATCTACGTTTATTTATTTATGCAAATCCACCCTACTTTGTTAAATCATATCCATTTTTTCTTTATTAATTCCTTAAAACAAAGACATCAACTTCCAATGATGTATCAATAAAAGATGAAATTGATACTGAATTACTTTGATTAAGCTTTTCGTCTATTTTTAGTTGATAATCATTAAGTAAATCATATTAGAAGTGTTTAATTATATCAATACGTTCTTTAACCTGATAACTATACAATTGCAATTAAAAATAAGTTATCTCAATATCTCGAGTCCATTACATAAATAACTAATTGTAGAGCAATAATTGCCAAAATTTCTCATGATTTGCTATGTTATTTTCTAAATCACCTCATTTGAATTAAAAAATCTACTTAGATAATGCTATCTTTATCTCACACATGTTAGCAAAACAAATATGTAAAGTTGGATATTTTCTTCTAAACAGTAACTCAGAAACAATATAAAAATTTACCAATTTCTTACAAATTAAAATTTCTAACTTGCATTGCTCTTCACTCTTCTATCAACAAATAAGTATATTGAAAATCTTGTTGTCTTAACCTAATAAATACCTTAAAATATTAATTGTCGATTTTAGCATCTTAAATATGTACTTTCATCTTATTGGACAATCTAGAACTAACTCCCTAGTGCATGGATTATATAGTGATTTTTTCAAACTTTTAACCCACTTAGGAGTTGAATTCTAATATATTACTTTATTCTAGACTACCTCTACCCCTTATTTGATTATCTTCAAGTCATCCTTCACTATCAAATTCACTATATGCGCCAAATAATGCATATGAAATAATCTCTCATCCATTAACAGGTTCTTAATTTGAAACTTATTCTTAACTTTCTTTTATAACATCATTCGTACTCTAGTTATCTAAAATTATGATTGAGAGTTTCGTATTAATATTCTAACACATAAAGCAATAGACCAATATAATTGTAAACCTCTCACTTGTATGTGAAGTTAGAGCACAAATAAACCGACCATTGAAAAGCATAATTAAATGTTAATTATAACATAATAAAAAATTAAAGAAATTAAAGAATATTATTTACCACAAGATTTGACTACATAAAGTCCAATAGTTGACAATGTAATGTGTTTTCAATATCATATGACCTTTCATTTGATTTTCTATCAGCTATATATTTCATATAATAAGAAGTTGTCCTTGATTAACTAACAAAGTCTTTAATGCAAATTATTATATTCTTTATAAAATCTTAAAGATGTTTTTTTTGGTTTTACAAGTTGAAATTTTGAAGGTTGGTTAAAGATTGGTAGCAAACATCTTGAAATTTGATTATCCATAATTAAGAGCATTTGTTCATTCTCTGTGAGCATTGTCACAAGAAAATGCTTAGATCTCTCAAGATCATAAGTCGTGGTAGTCTTTTCATTCTTTCCTTTGATTTGGTTAGAGTAAAAAATATTGGACCTCCTAATACCATCTTACATTTATTGCAAGAGTCCATATGCCTTTCTAAATGAGATGTTTCACCTTTAAAACCTCTAACTAAAATCTTATGGCAATACTTGCACTTTGGCTTATCAACTCCATCACTTAATTTAGTTTTGATAAAGTGATTCAAACGTCACTTCTTATCTTTATGAAGGAATCACTATTTCTTCAATTTATATATGACTAGGTCCTAGATTAAAACTCTCAATTGTGTTAACTTGTGTTGTTAAAGGATTAACTTCATCCATTTGAAACAATTATAAATAAGATAATCATGAAATGTTTTGATATAATTGACAAAATACAAAAAGAAGTTATGACATTGGCTAAGTTTTTCAAGTCCACCGCACTCATTTCAATTATGGAATTATAGTGTTTACAATTAATAATTTAGATAAACATATTTCGTGATCATAAAAAAGATGTCTTTTACAAAAAAATGAATGAGAGAATCATTTTGTTTAACACTTCCTTTTCCTAAGTACTAAATTTAAGTTAGATCCAAAACTCCTATTAAAAATATTTGTTATCTAGACATACCCTTTATGAAATAATGCTAAATGTATATGACTCCAAATGATTGAAATTTATGAAGAATTTAAATTCATAACTTCTATTTCTAGATACATGAAAATTAATAACTTTCCTTCAAATATTAAACACTTATCAATGAATTCTACTATATCTTTTATAATGTAATTATAATTTCATGTACTCTACATTTTAACAAATAACCTACTTTCAAATCTTGGGCTTTCAGGTTAATTAATCATAAACATGATCATTTACATATTTTATAGTAACAAGACTACTAAAAGAAATAATCAAAATCAAAATCACATAGATAAAGCCCACCAATTGGATAAAAACTCTAAATGAAAAATAATATATTTAAATTCCAAAATAAAAATCATAAACATAAAACCTAATTAAAATTGGTTAAAACAAAGACAAAAAAGACTAATTGAAGGAAAATTAATTAGGGATCTAGCATTAGGGCTATACCTGATTATGTTATGATTTGAAAAAAAAAGAGAAGTAGAAGCTTAATGAAACACAAAATTTATGACAACAAGATGATGGGATAATGAGCCTTTGCTTCCTCACTAACGACAAGACGATAAGAGGTATCACGCTAAGGCTAGATGGGTTTGCTAGCTAGTGGTTATCGTGTACCTGCTACTTTGCATTTTCCTATTTTTCATATGCAAAATTAATTTATTTTATTTTATAAGAGAAACATAGTATTTAAGCTTGGCTAGGTGATGGAGTTTAAGCCCACGCCTGATCTCGAATTGAGATCCAATCAAATTAGGCCAAGCTTATTGACTTTAACCTAGGCTGGCTGAGGCATTTTCCCCCATGCCAATCAATATATAGACATTCATATCTTATGCTTCCTTGATTAGCTGTTAATAATTTCATTACCATCTTTCTTCCTGGTGAATTAGAGAGGGAATATCCATATTCCATCTATCCACTAATGAATTCAAGCTGTGTATTAACCATGCAGTTCTTATTAAATTGTGTTTTTTATAAAAATAAACTTATCTAGGAGTAACATAATAACAAATATCTGAGGAGGATTCTATATATGTATATGGTTAACAGAGATTGGATGCTTGCCTTTCCTAATGCATATGCAATATTCATTAATCAACTATTATCAAACTAAAAGTTAAATCTTCGTTCAAAAGAATAATAATATTTATAGAAAGAATATTCCTTAAGATTCCATAATTATCTTTTCGATTATGTAAAGTTCAAAGAATTCTTATCTAAAGTCATACAGTCCTCATCTAAGGCCACTTGTTAAATACATGTATTATGAAATTCAAAGCCATTAAAATTGAGATGAAGAAGTCAAATAAATCAAAAATAGATGAAAATTAGTTTGTTTCCAGTAAAACTAGGGAAGAATCAATAATATCTAGAACTTCCTTTAAAACTTTCCCTTAAACACTAGCTTAGGATCTAGAGATAGGAATAGCTTGACTACATACATGAAAGCACTCAAGAATCATCATTCTCTATTAAAGAAGAAATTTATATTAACTTAGCTTAAAAAGATAAAATTAAATACCAAATTATTCTATAATGAAATCATCTAAAAGAGGAATATGAAAAAAGTGCTTCAAGGTTGAAGAAGCCTTATCCCTAATAAAGCATAATACACTAATGGTTTTTATGCTTTTTTATTTCCCAAAAAGCATGAAACTCAGTAGGAAATATAGTGACTAATGCAATCTTAGAAATTTTCTCCAATGATAAAATGTTGAAATAAGTCACTAAGACCTATATAAGTCTCATTCTTAAAGTTCCTAATTTTATAACCTTTGGGGACTTTCTTCTATTTTCTTATTGCATCAACATCTTAAAAATAATATCCATAATATTGGCAAAAAGATTGACACTAACTTGCTCCTCTATAACCAACTAATCTTAGGCACCCAACATTAAAAGGTAAATCCATCAATAGCAACATTATACTAACTCAAGAACTCCTTAAAAGTTACCATCAAAGTTCTTTAGATACCAATTGTATGCTCAAAACTGATTTTAAAAATGCATACAACTCAGTTGACTAGAGGTTCCTTACCATTTCACTAGCCTCATTTAGATTTCACCTTACCTTCATCACCTGGCTCACTTAATGTTTCATCACACCTTCTTATCTAGTTCTAATTAAGGGTGAGCCTTCTCCCATCTTATAAGGTGCCGAAGGTCTCCTCCAAAGCAACCCTCTCTTCTTGTAACTCCTCATCTAATTCATTGTGTGTATTAGATCACCCATCTTCTAATATTTATTTTAATGGTGAAGATTATACGGAAAAAAATGAAAAATTTCTTGTGCGATAGTGATAAACACAACTTAACCAAGGATAAAGTGATTTGGAATGAGGTCTACAAACTCAAAACAGAAGGTGGCCTTGGTTTTAAATATATTAATATAATGAATAAAGTGAAGTTATGCAAGCACATTTAGATATTATTTATAAATGACAAACCCTTTTAGATAAAATGGATTCATAGTGATTTTTTTCAATGAAAGAAGTTTTTGAGGGTGAAACCTAATATGAATAGTTCCTGAACTTAAGGCAAATCCTAAACCAAAGAAAAACAATGAGGAACATAATACTATTAGTAAGAGCAATCAAGCTTTCTGACAGGCCCTTATCCTATAATGACTAGGTGACCTGCTCGGCACTCCAAGGTGGCTATCCAGTCGATATCCGAGTCGGCTGGAAAGCTCATGTGATGTTAAGCCTGTTGCCCTTATTAAGGAAAGCTTCAAGTCATAATAAGAAATGTAAATAGTGGAGTTTTGTTTTTCAGTTTATTAAAAATCTCAGCAGCACAACGACTATATTTTGATATCCCAAAAATTTCAAAGTCCCTATAAAAGTTCAAAATACTTCTATTATCACATCAATTTCTGAACTCCAAATTGTGGACTTCAAATTCACTCATATGTAGTCTCAGATAGTTATATCAATAAACTTTCAAAAGCTAAAATAAAGTCACGCATTCCATTTAAAAACGTTTATACACATCAATTCTTTATACAAATGTACTTTCCAAAACATGTTCAAAGATATGCAATAGTTCTCAAAAATATGAACAAGGAAAAATAAAAATACCAACACAGCAGCACTTGAGGAAGTTGACTACTCCTGAGGTGGAATCCTGCTATTGAAACCCCTGAGCTTGCACCTAGGAAGTTTTATTTAAAAACAGAAAATAAATGGTAAGCTAAACAAGCTCAGTGTGTATTATTGGTTTCCAATAAAAAAATTTATACAAATATTAACCTTCATAAAAGAAAACAATTTCTTTTCTTTTCAAGTAATAATCAACGTTCTTACAAAACACATTTACGCTCAAAGATACAAGTATATCGGGTGGAACTTGTAGTAAAGAACATATATCGATCCCTCAAAGATTGTGTTTAGACCCTACTTAATTCAGACTGCTTTGTTTGAGAACCAATTTTAATGACTATAAACTAAAAAAATAAACTAAATCAAACAACTAACAATGAACAAATGATAAAGAAAAAGTGCAAAAACTTAGATTTCAATATTTAACAATTAGAGATCACTTTTTTTTTCCTATCTTATCTCCCTCTTACCTTGTTAATTAAATTATGCCTCACCTAAGATGTCTTAATGTATTAACTACCCTCTCTCAAGGTGTAATTAATTGTCTCTAGCCAAATTAAATGGAAATGATTAAGCAATCTCTCAATCTACAGAATCAGTCTACTGATTCAACTAGTTATAAAGCTATCATATGGGTAATCAACTAATTAGCCAAGATCTCTCTCTAACTAATCAATTAACTTGATGAATGTAGGTCTATAGAGTGCTAATTCTCATTGTACAACCCTACACAATTTACCTAACTCAATTCCTCAATATATTGCAAAGTATAAGCTTAACATTCATCAAAAGCATCATTCATTCAAATTAACAAAGTAGGAGTTCAACAAGTATTTCAAAAGTAATCTCTATAAATTAGTTAGCCACTCATAATGTCATTAACATTCCCAATAAGCAAACAATCCATAATAAAGATGCTAGAAGAGAAAAACGAAATAAGAGCTAGATGAAAAATGCTCCCCCTCTTCTTTGCCCAAATCTAGCTCTTTGCCTAATTTGGAAGGGAAATCTTGATTCTCTACCTCTCTATAGGCTCTAAATATATTTTTTAGCTCAAGGAGGCAAGTTCTCATGACCTCACTTTGGCCTTAGGCATTTGTACCCTTATATAGTCACAAAAACCTAAAAAAAAAGTGAAACTCGCGTGTCTCTTCGGGTTAGGGATCCCATGATCGTGGGAATTAGCATGAATCCCACAATCGTGGGTTCTTGGCTTACAACTCCTCCACTTCTCTTCTTCTATCTTGGTCCCTAGTTTAATCACAAAGGTTGCCACCCTCCATTTCTACATTAAAATGATCAATTCTTACCCTAAACCAACATCAAACATAAAAGAACAACTATGAAGATCAAACTAAACAAAAACATGCAAAACAAATCCTAAAACAAAACAATAATAACCTATTATGCAAGAAACACATGCCAAATACTTAAAAAAACACACACTAATGCAAAACTATCATTAAAAATAACACATATATTTTTCTAAGATCAAATTCCATTTTTCTTGTAAAGTATATAGCGATGGCAATCTATACTTTCATGGATTTTCATTTTTAAAACATAGCTTATCCCTAATTTTCTTTTCCGTATAGTACCCTTAGGAGTAAGGCCACGAGCTAGTTCTATATTGATTATCCCTACCTAGTAAACCTCTATATATCGATTGTTATGAAGCTGGTTCTGTATTGTTTACCCATAACGATGCTAGCTGTTGGACCCCAAAATTTTTCTACTTGATGATATTAAGCATGATTGTGCTAATTATGTGTCTAAGGCTTGGTTTGGATTAAATTGGGCATAGTAGTGGATAACTGAGATTAAATATGGTTTAAATAGGAATTATAGGATAAAATGTGTGAGGGCATTTTGGGAAGTTTACTTAAGTTGGAATGGTTTAAGGCTTTGTTAGAAGGGTATTTTGGTCCTTGTACATGTCCTTAGGTTTAAAAGAAAGAAATAGAAAGAAAGAGAAAGAAAAGGAAAAGAGCAGAGAAAGAGGGAGAGTTGCCGTCGGTAGAGGAAGAAGAGGAGAGTTTAGGGTTTGCGATTTTTGCGGGTTCTGACGGATTTCAAGCATCTTTTGGTAAGTTTAAGTCCTTTTAATCTTGTTTTCGGTTGGATTAAACTTTAAGATAGCTTGGTATGTGTTAAATCGGTGATTTAGGGTTTTTGGGGAAAAATGGTTAGAAATCTTTGGGTTGTTGAGTTTGTGACGGATTGGAAGGTTAGAATGGGTTAGAAATGTAGTAGAGGAGTTGATCTAAGGTTTAGATGTGTTGTTTTTGCAAATGGGAAGGATTTTTGTTGGAAATGCTGGAAAGTCGGGTTTCGGAGTCATTCTCCAGGCCCGCACGTCGAAACGTGCGAGGAGGAGCATGCCGCGACGTGCATGAAGGAGCACACCGCGACGTGCGAAGGAGTGGTGTTCGCGCCGCGGCGAACGTGTCTTCGTCGCGGCGAGCGCCCTGTTCCAGCGAAGAGGAATTTTGGTATTTTGAGCATATCTTTTGCTGTGGATGTCCAAATGAGGTGAATTTAGATTCGTTGTGAACTAGAGATAAAGGACCACAAGTTTTATGAAGAAGGGAAGTTCAGAATTTGCCTCTTAGGGTTCGGGAAATTAGATGGAAGTCGAGTATAGATTGTTAGTGTTAGCGTTTTTATTTTGCGAAGCTTATTGATTATTTCCTTTGATTGTTATTTGATTTGGGACTTGGTTTGCTATAGGAAACCAAGCCGACCTGATTCCATCGCAAAAGGAAAAACACCAGTGAATTAGATTCTCGAGCGATATCAGGTGGGTAATATATTTATGGTTGTTGTGTATGGGTAATATGTGTATGCTTGCTTGCATGTGTGTGACACTGCTTGTGTTGAATTATATGAAATGTTGAAAATGCATAGTGATCATGATTATGAACTGCCTTGATAGGCATTATGGCAAAAGAATGGAAAGTATGAAAGCTTTGATAAAATGCTTTGAGCATGAAATGAATTGTTATGTGCTTTGTTTGGGTAAGAGCGTAACGGATGGATAGTCACGTGCACGTCGACGTATAGCCTTATCCCGGCTGTAGCACCCCACTCTCGACGAGACCCGAACCTGATATCCACGGTGATATCCGAGCCCGTGACCCGCGAGGGTGGCGTACTAGAACAACCATTACCTTTTAAAACTTGTTATAGCATTTTTCTTTTTTTTTTCAAAAACAGTTGAGTGCGCAAAACAATCATTGGTTTGGCCCAATTTATACAAAACATTTTCAAATATAAAACCATTTCAATAATAAACCAATTTCAATCATTATTCAGCATTTAATAGTGCTCAGTCACTCATGTACATATAGAAATGTATGTCCCAACTGGGCCCAATGCCATTTCTAAACATTTACAATTACACTATACAATTACACATAAACAATTGGGCCTACTGAATAAACTCACTATTCTAATGCAGATGTGAACGACACTGATCCCGACCCGATACTCTGTCTTGCTAGCAGTAGACGTACTCCCGTGTGTCTAACGGGGTACTCTTCATTTCCTGAAAAATAGATGCAATGTTGGGTGAGTTTGCGAACTCAGTGAGAAACCAT
>JAOTIZ010000009.1:1936223-1946625 GCA_027123425.1 Erythroxylum panamense
CATATTCTTCATCAACTTACTACACAAATTCAACTTCATTTTTGCTTTCATTCTACTTCTAACTTTCTCCTTAATTCCTCCCATTTCGAAATCTCTTATCCACTAAAAACACAAAGGCAAAATATGAATCTATCACATTTCTCATTCGCTACGTTACTCTTGTCTATCATTTCTTGGTTCAAGAATTTTTATTCATTTGTTCTTTACTCATAACTAATCACCAAAATTTCTTATTTTCATTTCTAACTTCTAAGAAATGTTTGGGGTCCAACAAAAAAGGTAAATTTTTATTTTGTCGTTTCAATAAAAATTCTAACAAGTGGCTGTATGAAGTTGACAAAAGATACGCAAACGATCACACTTCCTGCATTAGCATATGATCGTTCATCTTCATACGAGATCAACACTCAAGAAACACCTAATATACCAGAAACAGACTTCTCTCCTCTACTCACCCTCATTGTTATTTGAAGCACCACTTTCTAAATTTCTATTTTCATTTCAAATTTTCTAAACCTCATCCATTGCTCTTACAATGGCAGGAACCAAATCAAAAGGAAAAAAGGAAACTCCAACTTCTACTGATAGTCATGGTGAAGCTCATGTTACTAAACTTATCTCCTCTAAGCCCCAAGTACCAGAAGTGCATTGGGTTGTAAACGATGATGATTCAGATGAAGAACATTCTCAGTTGATTAGACAACCATGAACCATAGGAAGTCTTGCAAAGCAAGCCGAGAAAATTTCTAAACAAAATGAAAACCTTGATGTTGAAAAGAAAGAGGAAGAAGATTCTAAAAAAAGAAAAAGGAAGAAATAAAGAAGGGAAAAGCGCATATGACTGAAGAAACTTGTGATAGAAATAAGTTGTTTCATGAAGAGATGATTCCTAAAGAAAAAAGGGCATAGAACATAAAAATAGTTGCACAGAAAGGAAAGACATCAATACCACCAAAAAAGTTTCAATCAACGAAAGATGAAGTTCACTATAAAATGTAGTATAATAAAAGAAAGGTGGTTGTTGGGAGGATCTTGCTTCCCATGATTTGTGATAACACATGTATACCTATCTCTCCTTACTTTGTTTGCATTGGCTAGAAAAAAAATTCTGATAATTGATGAGACAATATTCGATGAGCTAGTCTGGATATTCTACACACACATGAAAAGGGAAGAAATTAATGGAAAGCTAGCCTTTGTCTCATGGGTGCATGAATGTGAAATCTAATTTCTAAGGAAATATTAGGAGATATACTCAAAGTAGCTCTTTTCATAAGTGGGATGTTGATGATCTAAAGTTAATCGAAGTTGTTAAATCTATCAGCCTTCATTTTGAGAACACCAAAGACAGGAGACTCTGGAGCAAACAATTAGACTTAATACCATGATGTCTTACATCGCTTTCAACTACTTTAATTTTTCCCAAGAGTAACTCAGTTTAAAGGTGCAGCCTGCTAGACACTTACGCGGTGTATAATTTGCTAAAAGGGAACATAATGAATCTTTCAACTATGATCTTGAGGTTCATGGTGGAAAAGGGGAATCATAAGAATACCACTAGTTGCCTACCTTATAAGATGCTGCTCACCAAGATTTTCAACCATTATGGAGTCCCTTTTGCAAACCTAAATTTGTATGCTCTGGTGAAGTTTCACTGTTCCATTCCCTATCAATTTAGATATAGATTGCAAAACAATGTCCAGGTTGACAAAAGATCTAAAGAGTAGTAGAAAACTTAGATCTTTCTCTAGACCAACAAACTCCTGCCCCTCCTCAAGATGAAAATAGTGCAAATCTTCAACAACAGTTGAAGAATATTCAAGCCAATTCAGAACAAATGCGATAACAAATAGATAGCATGCATAATCAACTTCTTGACAAGCAAATTTTACTCAGAAGAATCTTTGAATATCTTCAATAACTTTGTTGCTATATGGTTTCTGCTTGGCTTATTTATACTAATGATTTTGTTTGATGCATTATCTACTCTTTCTGTTTTTTTTTATAATGGCAAAGGGGGAGAGTTTATGTGGATATATTTTTTGCATTTATGATTATATATTTCTCAATGCTACCTCAATTATACATGTGATTGATTCTGCTTTTGAACTTGTGAAAATCTATGATATATAAATAATAGGTTCCTTTCTTACGAGACAGGTTTCTTTTAATTATATCTGAACATATAAAAGTCACAGGTATCTTTCTAAATCATCTATTATCTCTTTAAATTTTGAAAAATATATCTATTATTACTTGTCATCATCAAAAAGGGGGAGATTGTTAACTTAAGGTTTATTATTAATGATTTTGATGATAACTACATAATATTTCAAAATTTAAATTAGATTTATTTTCATTTATTGTTATCAGTTTATTTCTTAAAAAGGGAAAAAATTATAAGAAATACGCTTCCTTTCTTGTAGGAGCCTTCTTTATTAACTTACCTTATTAAAAATGGTTTATCCGAAAGGATCATACTAATTATGAAAGTCGTATATTAGCCTCATAATTACTGGAAGATTTTTGGCAAAGATGGCATCAAAGTTATTTAGATTTAATTCCATCCAATTCACTAAGGATGCAAGTAAAGTAACGGCTAGTTAAAGAAATTGACTATTTAAGGAAGAGCAACAGAACTTGCGAAGCAACGAATATAAACTTTTGAAACATTTGAGCAGTAACTATATTCTTGAGAGTCATATCATTCTTATTATGCCTTAGAAAGTGAAGTCACTCCATCAAGAGAGATTATTTTTTATTCTACATTTTATTTTTATGTGAGCTTTTAGAAGCTTGTTATACATTTTGGGTGTGGAATGTTGAAGAATCTTGAAAAATACGTACTCGTGAGCTAAAAGACTTGTCAAATTACTACTTAGTTTTTATAGTGAAACACTCAAGTTAGATATTTGGGGACTGGATATAGGCTTGAGTTGTAAGTAGAACCAGTATAAATTGACTACATCCTTCTTCTCTCTCTCTCCTAATCTTTTATATTTCCGAATTATATTGTATGTGCTCATGTCAACAAGAGGCTCCTTTACTTTTATAATAGGCCCCTTCTATTTTCAACTTGCTGACAATTCCTTTCATTTTAACAGACGCCTTTCTTTTTATTGTTTTCAACAGGATTTATAACTTAGCAGGCTCTTATTGTTTAACAGACTACTATTGTCTAACAGGCACCTATTGTTTAAATTTTTAACACGCCCCTATTTTCTATACCCATTGAAAGTAACTTGCGAAATTTTTTTAAGTCACACACAATTCACCCTTCTCTTGTATGTGATTGCTTTATCAATACCTTTTTTAATTTGTAATTATAACTACAAACTCATTCTTTTAATTAAAAATATTTTAATTTCTTTTTATTTACATTTTATCTTTATTTTAATTAGGTAAGGTGGTAAATTCATTGACCCTTTTTTAATTTTTTTTACTTTAAACATTCTTCCAAGTTAAACATAATGCTTTAACAATTACGGACAACAATGAGACTAATTGGCTTAACACTTATCGCTAATAATCTAAGTCTAGCCTAAAGCTTGATAGTACTTGAGTTGCACGACATGTACCCCCTCCAGCCATACTAAAATAATATTATTTTGACTTTTAAAATTTTAAATATATAAATCAAAACGACAAATTTTTGATCTATATATTAAAATAATATCATTTTGATGATAAAAGGTCTGGCCTTTCAAGCTTTCAAGTTGACCACTAAATTTTTACCAAAGTTAAATTCCAATTAATTTAGATCAAATTTGCTTACCATAACATAGTGCATGGCATAAGGTGTTGCCATGCATTATGTTATGCCAAGCAAACTCATCAAATCTTATTACTGGTGGATCACGATGACTAGGTCCGCGCCATACTACCCGAAAGATTAAAGTCCATTGTTCAGCAAATTTTCCTAGTATGTCCTTTTTCTTATGAAACATGGGATTTATATACTAACACGTGGGATTACTGTTAGCCCTCTTGATGCCAATCTGTTTGTATCCTACTTTGCTCTAAATATTGGAACAAGAAACAAAATATGAAAAGATTTAAGTAAATAATGAATGGTCTTTAGGGAATACACAAGGAGTCACATTACATCGTTTAAGGGGAAGAGGTCCACCTTGTCTTTTGTGTTGGCTTAACGTGACACAAGCAACCAAGTAGATCTTATGCTAGTGGAAGAATGACAATGAAGGGTAGCCATCAATATGTAAATTGAATTGCGAAAAACTCTGTTATAATGACAAATTTTTAGATTTGTCCTAAGTGGCATTCCGTGGGAACAAATTCGACAAAGAGTGGCCGGCTAAGACAAGTTCCTTAACCTATCCTTTATACCCAGCTAAACGATCACCATGGTGACTCCTCCGGAAAAAGAATAAAGTTAGAAAGATAAATTGACAAGCAGACAAATAAGCTTAGAAAGGCCCTATCAACGTTACTGTGAGATTGATTAATGTCCACATTAATAATGCTAATTATAATATTCCGAGTAAACAAAATTTGCATATTGGAATCCAGGGTACGTTAGCTTATTTTAATGTTCTTATCTCTAGGTTTGGTCTGTCTAGTTTCTATGTGTATGTTTTTGTGCATATGAAGGTACTTAGGATCTCGTTAAGATGAAATCAGTTGATGAGATATTAAATATGTAACATACACGTATAGTATAGTATCATGATTAGTTACTATTTCTATTGCTTCCAAGACTACTATAAATATATTTCACTGGTGAAAGCATGTATTATTGATTGAATGAATGAAACTAATAATATACCATCCATGTTTGTTATCAGGTAATTATTCTATCATCATTAATTGAACAAACATGATAAGTATTTTGCAAGTTAATTTGTTATCTTTAAGGCATGAAGTTAAAACCAGAAATCTTTGTGATTCAGTAATAAAGAGCTTCACAAATCTTTCCTCCATAAATATCTTTATGCTTTTTAATTGATGAAAAAGATATAATATTAATTTTTTTAAAGTTGGTAAAATTTTGCTGTCAAATTCTAAAGTTCAAAAGATCGTGATTGAACTTCAAAAGATTTCAAGGTATGCAATAATCTTGAGCTTACTAAATTTAGTTGATTTAAGTGAAGGAGGCCATCTCTTCCAATTGCATTTTCTTCAAAGAACGGATATTCCTAAGCTCTTTCGTTCATCATATATATAGGCTTTATTTGGCAATCAGCATATTGTATTAGCTGCTAGTTGATTTTATCAGCGATTAGTTAATAGTGAATTAATATAGCTGATTTGGCCAACAAATAACACCAGTTATTTATTTAAAGATATTTGATAAAATTAACCGTTGAATATTAATAGTTTATGTGTAAAATGACTTATAAAAGTATAACATAAAAAAAGTATTTATAATGACATAGTATTATATCTTAGTATTTCTTTTAATATTATAATATGAAATTATTATTTCTATCTCTATCTCTATGTCTTTAAGTAATTTATAATAATTTTTAAATATAATAATCTTTAAGTTCCTTAATTTTTTGGAAAAAACGATCCTCATAAGAGCATTTTTAAAAGATTAATCTGCCAACTTAATCAGTCAATTATCAAACATAATTATCAGTAGTTTGATATGGTCATGTAACTAAAACCTTTTAATTTGCAAAAAAAAAAAAGAAGAGAACTGATTTATCATACAAGGCCATATATGCCCGTCTTTAGTATATAATAGAGGCCTTTTGATAAGAGAGAAATGACATGACAAAACCCTAGCTCTAACAACAAATGAAAGGAGTACTTGATGACTTGTCTGCTAACCCTGGTACTCTTGTCATTTTAGTGTAAACGACAAGCTTCACTTAACTCGAACTTTTGGCTGCACTCTATCTAAATAATACTTCAAGAAACGACATCTCCCTTCTATATAAATTGATTCAAGTAGCTGCAAGCTAGTTCTATAACTCATCTCCTTTTTTGCTTTCTTTCGACATTAAACGCATCAAAACACAAAAGCTATGTCCGGAGTTTCACAAACTGGGACATCATATGATCCTCCAAACTGGGAGAAGGAGAACTAAACATCTACAATCAGATAAATTGATAATGCCCTAGATTTTCAAATCCGATTAACCAATATTTACCGCGCGCGTGTTAAAATATCTTACTTGGAAAGGTATTACTTCTGTGCGCCACCTTCTTCCTCTCTGCTTTTCATCTCTTATTCTTCATGCATGTTAAAGAAGCGAATCCTAGCTAATCCTTCATCTCGTTTTGCCTTTTTCTTTAGCGCTAGTCTTCGCAGCCATGAAAACTGAAGTTAGAGGAAACGCTACCTCCATATCTCTTCGGAACCCTAGTCTCTTCAACAACCCACAAAATTCTCTGTCAGGTGCACTTAAGGGATGCCTTGGTAGTCTTGATGGAGCGTGCATAGAGAAGCTTCTCCTCCACTGTGCTAATGCTCTTGAGGGAAATGATGGGACCCTGGCCCAACAAGTCATGTGGGTCCTCAATAATGTTGCGTCTTTGGTTGGTGATCCGAACCAAAGGCTCACTTCTTGGTTCTTGAGAGCACTTATATCTAGGGCATCCAAGGTTTGCCCTACGGCGATGAATTTTGATGGTAGCAGCACAATCCAGAGGAGGCAAATGACCGTGACGGAGCTTGCCGCTTATGTTGATCTAATCCCTTGGCACAGGTTTGGATTTTGTGCATCAAACAGTGCGATATATAAGGCTGTCGAAGGATACTCTAAAGTTCATATATTGGATTTGAGCATCACTCATTGTATGCAGTGGCCTACACTAATAGATGCATTGGCCAAAAGGCCTGAAGGGCCTCCTTCACTTAAGATTACCGTGCCTAGTTGTAGGCCTGTAGTCCCTCCTGTGCTTAATGTTTCAAGTGAAGAAGTAGGCATCCGATTGTGTAATTTCGCGAAGTTCAGAGATGTCCCCTTCGAATTCAACGTAATTGGCGACACATCAAGTGAAATTACGGGCAGAGAGTCGTCTGACTTTGTCTTCGGGGCACTACTCAGTCATTTGACCTCTTCTATGTTAGATATTAGGGACGATGAAGCCTTGGTAATAAACTGCCAGAATTGGTTACGCTATGTATCGGACGAGCAAAAGGGAAGTGTTAAAGACTCTTCTCCAAGAGATGTCTTCCTTCGAGCAATTGAAGCGCTTAGCCCTTGTATTGTGGTTGTTGTGGATGAAGATTGTAATTTAAGTGCGACAAGTCTCACAGCAAGAATTACTACTTGCTTCAATTACTTATGGATACCCTTTGATGCCTTGGAAACTTTCTTGCCGAAAGATAGCTGCCAAAGGATGGAATATGAATCCGATATTGGTCACAAGATTGAAAACATCATTGGTTTCGAGGGATTTCAAAGGATAGAGAGGTTAGAATCGGGCGTTAAACTATCACAAAGAATGAAGAATGCTGATTTTTCTAGTGTGCCATTTTGTGAAGAGACTATTAGCGAACTCAAGTCCTTGCTTGATGAACACGCTAGTGGGTGGGGGATGAAAAGAGAAGAAGACATGTTGGTGCTCACATGGAAGGGTCACAATTCAGTTTTCGCAACAGCTTGGGTGCCAGGTGGTTTAGAAGGCATGGTCTGAACTTCAGGTACTCGAAGCTAGCGTTGCTTAAGTGGCTTGATTAGTCATAGCAATGTATAAGGTTGATCTGGTTTTCATTAGTTGTCTGGAACAAGAAGCAATCTAGACAAAACAAAGTGCTTTTCATTGTTGTCAAATGCTGCAAAAGAGGCTCAAGACAAGTAGGAAAAGGGCAAACGTTTGATAATGACATGAACATGACACATCTTCGTTCCCACTTTACATCTGATCACATGAAAAGAAATGAGAGAAAAATGTACATAATGTCTTCTGAAAAAGACAACTCTATAGCACTCTGTTTTCCCATCAGTTCAAATTTTTGTTTCAGGAACTTTGAAAGTAACGGGCTAGCTATCTCACTGCCCCAATCAACCTTATATATATCTGTTCGTCTTTAATAAAATTCCCATGTACAACAAAACTTTGTTTTCCTAAAGTTTCCTTATAATCTTGAGCCATAATGGAAACCATAACTAGGAATTAGTTCAGACTTTAGGCATTCGTTTATCACTGATTTTCTTTTAAAAATTGAAATAAATTAATAAAAACAATTAAGCAGTGAGGTCAAAAGTGTTTCTCCCAACCGGATAAATCAGCACAAAGAGATGGAACATGAGAGCTCAGACAGATTTCTACTAGATTCCAGTATAGCTTAACCCATTAAGTAGCTACTTCAATGGATGCCACACTACAAGAAATTAGTGATTTACTGACGGAACAAACCGTTGATAAACGGCAGAATTCTATCGGTAAAATAAACTACCGACGGAAATTAACGACGGACAAAATCGTCGTTAAAACGACCATAGTTAAAATTACCAACGAACTTATTAAAAAACAATCGTCGTTAAGAAATGATCGTAGTTAAAATGTATACACCGAAGGACAATGTAAATAAAACAACCGTCGGTAAATTTATCAAACGGGCGACTTTCTGTCAGTAAACCGAAGTTAATGTAATAGAAATGTTTTCATATTTACCGACGGAATATAAAATATCGTCGCCAAAATAAATCTAGTTTACCAGTGGACTGTTTTCTATCAGTAAACTGTATTAATAAAATTGAAAAGGTTTGTATATTTATAGACGGTGTTAGGATTTCCGTCGATAAAATACATTGATAGTCCAACGGTATTTTATATTCCATTAGTAATAAGTAGTAAATTTTGTTTTAAAATTCCGATTTCATAATCTTGTAATAAATGCATAATTTTAAGAGTTATCAATTATCTGTACTTAATAAATTAATTTGTATATATATATATATAATTTGATGAAACAGAAAATCAATTGATGATATAAGGTTTAAATTATTTTAATTGATAATAAAAACATTACAGTGTACATAACTTATGTTTGTAATTGAAAGCAAATAACTAGGACAAGCTAATGTCGTGGTGATTGCGAATGCTTTAAGCTGCTAAGCCTCCCCTTCAACTGTTCCATCTCCTGTCTCAGCTGAGCCATCTGTTTCATCTTCTCTCTCATCTTAGGCATTTGTCTATCTGCTTTCTCATCTTAGCCATCTGCTCCATCCGTTGATTCACATTAGCCATCTGCTCCTCTTTCATGTGAGCTATCTAGTCCATTAATGTCTACACTGTGGCCCAAAGCTCGGTGACTTTATTGCTGTGTGTTGGCCTAATAGATGTTGCTGTATTGGACATGGAAGATTGCGAATAATATGTGTTCGCATATGAACGTAGCTTGTATATCCTTCCACGATGGTCCCTACTACCCACAGCATCACAATACGTCTGAGTGTCATCTACAGGTTGTTCCTCCTGAGACTATCGCTGAATGGTTTGTTGTATTTGGTCTTATTAGAAAGTCATGTTTACATTAGTAAGGGATTATTATTAAGAAATTATAATAATGCACTAATTTCACATACATTCAGTTCTCTACATCGGTTGTTGATGAATGTCACACCGTCATGCTTCTTCGTGTGAGTATGCAAAAATAGCTTAATAGGTGTAGGTTTGATGCCTAATGACTTTTTCTACATGTATAACCTAAATTTTTAGATGTGAACTACAATTTATAAACATTTCGGCAGAATTTTCTCTATTTTTATGATGTTTGCCCCCTGTTGAACAAAGAAAATAACTCAAATCAACCATATATGGCACCAGACATTTATACCATTATCATTATCTATAATACAGTAAAGCAAAATATTTACAAAATAAGTGTCAAGTTTAGATACTTACAAGTCATTGTGCATGCTTCTGGTGGCTTATTAATCCTCTAGTATGTACGGGAAGACTCTCTGCCCCCGGGCCTCCATGTCTGTTGGCGGAATTACGCCCTGATATGGACATTGTCTCAGGTGATGTCCAATACTCTTGCCAACGACTCCAAATTTTCTCCAAAATATAACGCGATCGTGCACTAGCCTTGTGTGTCGCACCAATGAAGTCACGATAATGTGTACAAGCTCGCTTATCCTATACTTTATACATGCTGGCATCGAAACAAGAATCCTAGAAAAATTCTTTCTAAAATAAGAAGAAAAAAATAGACTACTATATATAATGTAATAATATTTATCTAATTAGTGTATATAAATCAATATAAAAAGAATATATATATATATATATATATATTGTACCTCAAACTCCTGAAAGTAAAATTCCTTTGTGGCCTCAGATATATTCTTACACACATAACCCTCAGGATTAATTATTTCCATAAATGTGGAAGTTATATTTGTAGCATCCCACTCCCGCGTGACCCGAACCCGATATCGAGGGTGATATCCGAACTCGTGACCCGCGAGGGTGGCAT
>JAOTIZ010000009.1:2019326-2033167 GCA_027123425.1 Erythroxylum panamense
TTCTCCCTCACACGACTGTGCATTGAATTCAATCACTTGTGAAACACGACACTGCTTCAGCCTTGTGTCTTTTACTCACGTGGGCATGCTTAATTTTGTTCATTTCTTGTCTGAAATAGAACCCTCGAATATGCTTTCTCCTCCTTCTCTCTTCGACTCATTCATAGACACCATCACCTTAGGTTCTTCATGCTTTCATTGCTTCTACGTGTGGATTGATGGAGAATCAAGTGATTTTCCTCACAGAAGGTAACTCAACTACGTCCTATATACAAGTACTACTTAAGGCTTGAAGTTATATTTTTATTTCTTTTTGTTAAAGAGGATTAGCACAGGGCTCGCAATAGGTGCAAGGTTCACAAAGATAAATAAGAGTAAAATAATAATGGTAATCATGAGGAGTGATACTATGATGACAAACCTGATTTGATTGACGAAGAGGTGATGGTCGAGGTGTTACCAGTAAAGAAGAGGAACTATTAGTTTTCATAGGTAGAGCATATTTAAGGACTGAGGCTTAAGGTTAGAGACTTGCTTTAGAAGATGGAAGACCCACAATAGAATCATCTAGAAACAAATTGATGAAAGGGTCTAAAAACAAGTAATTTGAATAGTGGATTTGAAATTTGGATATGGAAGAAAACATTTAATGTTCATAGAAAGTAACATGACAAGATACTTAAAGTTATTTGGAAATAAGATCATAATAATGATACACCTTAAGAAACAACATAATCGAGCTTTTGGTTCTAATTTGGTATATTTATAAGGTTAAAGAAGAACAAAGAAAGTACAACCAAAGACCCTAAAATTATTATAGTTTATAATTTAACGATAAAGATGTTTATAAGGAGAAAGATTACTTATGATAGGAGAAAGGATTCTGTTTAAAGTTTAAGGCAACTTCTCCTCAGAAGGTTTCAGGATAAGAGGATGAAATAAGGAGAGCTTGAATAGTGTCTAAGATATATCTATGTTTATGCGGCCATTTTGTTTTGAGATACCTATACAAGAATGTTAAACAAAAGTTCTATGTTAAAATAAATAAACGTTGATCTTTATATTCCATAGCATTGTCAATATGAAAAATAAATGGACAAGAATAGTTTTATCTCCCTCCTTAAGCCATTTGAACTTTTAGTTTTTGTGGTTCTCAATTGATCTACGCTAAAATGTTTGTTTCTTAAGTTAATTAAAGATCCAATCATACTTATTCTACTTCTTTTAGTATTATTTTTGTCTAAGGATAGAGGTTTAATTAAAATTAGATAGTAAGCTCAAGCTCTTTCTTTACTAATATTCTAATGGGACATTATTGATGATTGGGTTATCTGTAAAAACGTTATTGCTTAAGTTGATAATTAGTCGATCATAGGAATCAGGGGTTCATATGGCCATATTATATAGCTCAATGATGTAAGTTAAGAGAATAAAGTAACCAAATTATTAATTTTCTTTGTAACTAAGGTAGATTCTAACATCCACATAGTGTAAATTTCCTACTAAGGAAACTTTTATTATGGAATGACTTAATTTAGAAGAATTTTATGGCATGATTTTATATCTCTTTTATTGTTTTCTTCTCCTCTAGACTTGACAAGACTTCATTAACTAAAGCTAGATGAATATTTGAAATAGTATTTGTGTCCATTTGATTCCATATGGCATCATTTATGTAGGCTATCAACCTTCCACCAATGTTAAATTATCATTTTGCGAGGATAGCTTTCATCTTCAACTTTCATAATGAGAAATTATTCTTATTGAACTTCTTAATCTTAAATTTTGTTGCCATTAATTATATCCTATACTACTTTGAGTTAAAGAAATAGCTCATATTATTTCACATAAAGAATAATTATATACATGAATAGTATATAGTACCTTTAAAAGTTAAACAATATCTAACTTATTTTCTAGTGCAGAGGATCCCTTTTCAATGACAACCATGGAGCATGTAAATAAGTAGATATCAACACCTTAATTAGGATCTTATATCACTTATTGGAATAACAAGGAAAATAAAGTAGGATAACAACTCAATTAAAATTGAAAGAAATATAATACATACAATATAATTAAGAGTAGAACTAAGGTTTACATTACAATTTCTCATCACTGAATAAGAATTTGTAACTTAGATAATATAAGATGAAATCCTTACAAGCTCTACTCTTGGATACTTGAATTTTTCTCTTGATGCTTGAAACAAGTATATGGATGGATATTTATAGGTGAATCAATTAACTATACCATACATTGTAATTTGCTCTAATTATCATTCATTCTATTATTGACTTTTTACCATAAATTATTTATTTTCATCTAGATATTTTCGTGAATAATTTTTAGATATTTGCGTGAATAATATCTAGATATTTTGTTAATAATATATAAATATTTTGTGAAAGTATCTAGATGATTCTTTTTTTTAAAAGTAAGTCCACTCATGGATGGGATAATTACAAAATGTTTCAAAAGAGAAACTCGTAAAGATTGGAGTTGATAAACATTCAAACTAAATTACAAACTAGTAGGTAACAAATAAATTATCAAATTTTTGTTAAGATACGTCACATTATTAGAACTATAGTAAAGAAATTAATAATAACAAAGTATGCTCAATCTTTTCGAACCAATAGCTATACAGTCTTGATGTCTAACTTATATTCCTTGTATGTTTTCCCTAACATGATAAGTTTAATAATATGAATATAATCCACTAGTACCAACAATTAGTCACGATCAAACATGAAATAGATAATTATATATAAATACAATTAACCAAGTTAGTGAAATATTCAAGTAATTGATGGAGTAAGAGTATAAGAGATAATAATTTTTTGTTCAGTTCTCCTTGACATATGTCCACTCTCTAAGCTCCTTTAAAGAGTTTTGATCCACTATCTCTATTTTTTATAAGTGAAAAAAACTGCAATAATCATGTTTTGAAAGACTCGAGGTAAACTTATAATATTTTGTTTTCAACAATGACGAGAAACCGAAATAAGACTCAAATATTTAGAGCTTTTTATAAGACACTCCTAACTCTCTTAATCACAAAAAAATCTTAAGATATAAATAACTCTTAACCTTTTTATCACTAGAGTAAAATGGCATAATCCTTATTTAAAACTTTTATTATTCTAACACTTGATTCTTCTTTATCAACATTAAAGAGACCTTCTTATAGTATTCTTCAACATCCTAATTATTGTTTAGATTAATCCTTTTCATATAAGGAACAATCTAATAGTTTAAACACAAAATTCAATTCTATTTACTAATTTGGTTTAGTCACTTGATCCATACTTTAGGCATCTTAAAGATGTTATGTTTAATCCACCAATCTAATATGGTCGATTGGAAAGAAAAGGTGTCTTTTAGTGATTTGTAGCCCTTTCTTAGCTTTTTAATGTCTCTTGAAAAGGGATGTCAATTGATCAAACTTAGTCAAGCATGCGACTAGCATAGCTCAAACCTAACCTTCAAATATGGCTCATACCATTTAAGTTCAAATCTAATCGGGTGGCCTGAAGCGCCCGTCTAGAGACCAAACTTCTAACTTGATCCAACCTAATAATCCCTCTTCTTTTTCATCGACGATCAATCTCGCTCTCCATCACCATTTTGATTTCACAAACAAGTTATTATCTTATAAGTCTTTCAGTATGTCTACCCAGATCTCAAATAATTTCCGTAATAATATTAGTTAATAAGTTCTTCAGTTTGTTCTTAAATCTAAGTCTTTTTTCATAACTCTTTCTTTTGTTCTAAACATTTAACTCTCTTTTCTTATACATGCTCTTCAACCTCTATGAGTTTGGATCTTATTATGTAAATCTCTCTTCTGTATGCTCATAGGCCACAATGGATGAGAGCTCAAGAGTTAAAGAAGCAAATAATGGAAACTAATGAAAAAATGATAATTAGGAAAGGGTATTATAGAAAGCCTTTGGAGAATGGAGGACTAGATGAAGAAAACATGAAAATAGGGCAGTGGATAAAAAATGAAAGAACAAACAAGAAGAGAACTAGTAGGGTTAGGGTTTTCATCTATGCGTGTGTCTTATATATATGTGTGTGTGTGTGTGTGTGGTTCAAGTTAAATCAGGTCATAATATTCGAGCCTAAACTCGATCTAAAGCCTAAAAATTAAAGAAAAAGTTTGAGTTCAGCTTGAAACTTAGACAAATTGGGTTAAGCTTGTTGACATTAATTAGGGTCATACTACAATGAGCTAGCTAGGGCTTATTTATTATTACTACTCTTGAATCACTTAATCCAATATCCATGGAAAAAATTATAATCAAAATACTCTTGAGATATCACTCTTTAATGTTAACTTTTTAAGTTGCTTCAATTCCTTTAAGTAACAGTTAGATCATTTAATTAATTCTTTCAAAGCTTAAATCCCTAATTGAAAATCTCCAATAATGGAATCCAAATCTAAAACCATCTTCTTTAAGACTTATTTATCGAACTCAATCTTCAAGCACTCCAAAGCTTTCTACGACCTTTATCCTGCACCATTTTGCTCCCCAACCTTATATTTCAACATTTAAACAATTTAATTAGTATTTCATTATTTTATTATATCATTAAAATCATGAGTTTAAACTCATTTGGTTTAACAATGACGAATATCCTCATGTTTATATAATCTAGGTGTTAGTTCAAGGTTAAACCTTTTTTAGAAGAAAAGGGATTATGTGAGCATGATTAGCCAAGTTAGAGACCCTCTTTGCATAAATATGGGTCCAATTACTAGAGCAATGATTAAGAAGATAAAGGAAGCACTACGAAGCGTAACTTGGAGCTTACATATTTCCATGAAGTTAAAAAAATTCTAAGTCAATTTTATGAAGCTAGTTATGTTGGGTCCGGGTCTGGGTCCCGGAACCCTATTCTCGAGGTGGCCCTTCGGATTACACTCGCGACGAGCTACCCAAAACGTCGGACCCGATCCCAACATCTATACATAATTCGATTCACATATACATTTTCGCACACATTTAACGACAAGTTAGATCCTTAAGAAAGACAAATAGTTTTTAATTGCATGTAAATAAAAGTTGGAGATACTTACGAACAATGAATGTTGGAACTATTAATGAGATAACTCATGGAACTATGAATGAGATAACTCACTCTTCAATATGGTTGCATATATCAATTGAACATCTTCTATTCGGTCAACTAAAAAAAACTAGTCATCTCTTGCTCAATTTGTTAAAATAGTTGCTTGATGGACCAATAAATTCCCCTTAGGGCTAATTAAATTAGACACAAATCTAAATAATAGTTTTTCATTTTTTTTATAACTGACTTTAATAAGTTGTTCAGTGTTTTATTTATTTTGGGACCTCTAAACTTTTTACTATGAACAATATACAAGTCTTTTCTTTCAAGATGTTGGTTTTGATTTTTTTTTACTTGATTTATTCAAAATTTCAGAATGCTTTTCATCCTTATTTTTTGGTCAAATTATATAAAAATTATTTAAAAAATTATTCATAATATTCTAGATATTTTATAAATTCAAAGTTTAGTTATATATAATTAAAGGATTAGTATCAATTGTTTGGTTTTTTTGTGAATTTTCAAAATTTTGTTTATAAATTTTTGAAAGTTTTATTTTTAAGTGAACTCATTTCAAATATGTAAAAGTTGATCTCTAATATCCTCATATCTAGAAGGAATTTCTTATAGTTTGAACATATTGCGATCTTCAGTGTACTCCTGAAAATCTTGTTTGTAATGATGAAGAGGAAGATGACGACCTATCTACATGATGCAACAATCTTGTTTTAGGCTAAAGACCAAAAGGCCAGTAATCACATGACCAGATGTCAAGCTCTAGTTGCTCCTAGAAAAGTACCACAGGCCAATTCCAACCCTAAATTACAAAGAACAATCAATTCTCTTCACAAGGATATACTTCAAATCTCACTCGGAGAAATCTATCAATTAGTTTTGGTGACATTGGATAACTTACGTGAGCAACATAAATTGTTCAAAGCTATGCTAAAAGGTGGAATTGACCCAAATGATCAATATAAAACAACATTATATATTCCCAATGCCTAGTACCAATAGATAGTCATGTCATTTGGCCTAAAAGTCAGCTCATCATTGTTTCAAAGGCAAATTGAGAAAATTAGGAATGATAGTATTACATTCATGAGTACCCAATTATCGGTTAATATGTCAGTAAATGGGATAAACATTTTCAAGTTGATCAAAATTTTTAATATTTATAAATATGGTAAATAATATTCACAAAATTTTTGCTTGAGAAGATATAACACCATAATTGTCTCATATTTATAAGTATGTTAAATATTTTGATCGGTAAACATATTCAGAAAAACTCCTAAATTTGGGTTTAAAATAACGACAAAATACACGATAGTAATTAAATGATGTTTACATGATGATTCAATCTAACTCTTAAACTTGAACCGAATTAATTAAATTTAACTCAAACTAATAATTAAAAAGAATAATAAAATACATGTAATTCTTAGACTAGGTGTTAAATTATTTTAAATTATTAATTTAAGTTGAAATTAGTTGATTCATGCCTAATTTAAGAATTATATGTATTTCATTGTTGTTTTTAATTAAAATTAAGAGAATAAATTTTTCTAAAAATTGAAAATTTTTAATAATTTTTCAATATTTTTAAAGTTTATGAAAAAAAATTTAAGGTTTCTTACGTACACTATTAATGTGGTTTATCTTTTTATCATAATTTTTATTAATTCTTACAATATTCAAGAAAAGGCTTAATTATGTGCTGCCTATTAAAAATCAACCTTTGACGAGTTATTTGAACTTATGTGCGGAATCACTCTTTTAACTCTCATAATTATTACAGAGTTGGTTCAAACAACTACAGTGTAACATCTTAAGTATGCACGTGACTTCAACAGATGAATGAGATACAACGGTCACAGATCACCTTTTTACTTTTTGCTCCTCGTTTCTATTTTTGCGTTTTACGTTCTTAATATTGGCGTTTCATTGGTCTGTTTCTTCTCAACAGTCCCTCTTTCTCTTTTATCGCAGTTTTTTTTCCCCCACTCTCCTGCGTTTTGGGTTTGTTATTTCTTGATAATTGTCGTTTTGCGTTTTGAGTTTTCTTGCTTTTGCCACGTCCCATTTGTTTTGTGCAACTGCTCTCTCGTTTTCGCACTTCATGCCCTGGGCTATGTCGCATTGTCGGTCTATGCTCATTCTCTTTCATCGTCGTTTCTAGTATTGTTTCTTACGTTTTGGTTAGATAATAGTTCTTTTGGAAGAACGCCTTCTTCCTTTGTCTCTTCTATTCAGTGATCTCTCCTTTTCCATCTTTAAGTCTTTTGACCCATGCCGTTTTGCCCTCTCTCTTTCATGGACAGCCTTGTCGTTTTGTATTCATTGTTTTATTTACTCAGCATTCACTATTCAGCAGCCTCCTTATTTTCTTTATTCACAAATCAGTCCTACTTTACTTTGCCTTCGTCCTCCATCACTTTCTTTTTGTGTTTCAGTCCAAATCTTCGCTAACTTTCATATTATAACCACCAAATTTACAAACATGTGAGAAATATCAATTTCAACGATGACGGAAACTTGTAATAGGTCACGTGTATTGTATACAAAATGTTTCTAATTGAAAAAGGGCATTGGCCGTCATTTATACCTTAAAAGTTCACCATATTCTAAACAAAACACATGTTACGAGCCACAAGAAAGTAACCCAAGTTGCTTGCGTGTTTGAGATGGGGAGGGAGATATTGCACTGCAGTTGCAGTAACATTATTGTCTGGCAAGCGAGAAAGTCGCAGACTTAGAGTTGGACTGGATGCGCCATGATCGATGAAACATGCTAACGTCAACACAACAAGCGTGCTTTTGTTAAAAAAACAGAACACCTACTGTTCTGTTACCCTTTATTGTAATAAAATCTGACGATTGATTGCGATCCAACTTCTCGGGATTTGGATTTGTATTCGGCGTAAGCAACTACAATGAGAGAATTATTTCAAATGTCTCGAGTCAGCATTATGCGTATAGTTCTCTCTTCCCAACCTAGCCTTGAAGCTGAAGGCCAAGTTACTACTTGTCATTGCATTATTAATATATGAAGTCGAGATTAGTGGACCAGAGTTGCTCAACTTAAACAGCCTTTTCTGCCTCGGCAGGCCAAGCAATGATGAACATGAACACATACATACACAGCGAATCAATACGCCACAGCAATCATTCCAACTCCACATCCACACACCTCCAAGCATTCTTATCCCACACGCCTCTTGCAAGTTGCATGGGAAGGGGTTTCGTACACCTGCAAAAGTTTGATGGATAATGTCTGATCGACCTGGAAAAAGGAAAGCCTATTTCAATCGCATGTATTTGAGAATAAGGCACAGCTCAACCGTACCTAACATTGTATTTGGATGTACGATGACTGTGATGAGAAACCAATGGCTTCACAAAATATCTTCACCCACGTGGATATCTGTGACTCGATTGTAACACAGAGGCATGCTTACTTTATGGGTACGTGTGACCCTTTCCTCATCTGTTGGATAAAAGCAACACGCCTTTACCATTATTGGCAGTCGATCCAAACCACGCTTTATTATCATCCAGTGCAAGTGCTTATTATCATCCAGAATATTACCTAACAATATATATATTTCAAGATTATTGATTCTACCTTTTATTTGTTGTAATTTCTAATTTTCTTTTATTGGTTTTAGTTTTTATTTTTATAAAAATAAAATTTTAAATTATTAATATAAATATTGTTACATTTTTTAAAATAAAAACTAGAAATAAATTAAATTTATAAATTGATTAAGTAAATAATTTTATTTTAATCTATTATAAAATCTGTTAGAAAAATATTAGTACAAATCCATTATATTTTTATTTAAAATATATTAATTAAATAATTATTTTATTTGAAGGTATTTATTTAAAATTTTCAATAATTTAAGTAAATTATAAAATTAAATAAATTGAATAATTAGACAATATTAATCATAATTATCATTAGTAATTAATATTAAATAATTACATAGTATATATTTAGTTTATGGTAACAGATATAATGATTAAAAAAACTTAACTTTTATTATTTTTTATAAGTTATAAAAAGGAAGAAATTAAAAACCAAAAACAAAATTCAAAACATATTTTTTGTTGAGTTTGAAAACAAAAATTAAAAATTAAAAAACTATAGTATAATCAAACAGACCATAAATATTTAATTATATTGAATCAATATCATTTGACCGTCTAATAAACATAAAAGATCATGCACTAATACTTAAATCATTAAATAATTAATATGAAATCAAATCATGCACTAATATTCTAAATATATTAAAACAGGAATAAAATACGTAATTGAATCATATTAAATCAATTAAAATAATTATATTGAATAAAATATTAAGACATTGTATTATAAATTAGGGTTCACCACATCTAAATATTAAAAATGTTTAGTTACTCATGATAGAAAATGAAGTCAATTATAAAGATGCAAAAATACTAATAAAAAATAAAGAGTTTATAATTTTAAATCTCCCTTGTTATTATGTTGAATCTTTTTACAAGTTTAACTTTGATGTAACCTTCTATCGGATCTCTTTCGATGTTAACTTTGTGTTTTCATAATCTTTAGATCAAAATCGTCATCTCTCTAAGTTTCTTATGTCTGAAATTTTCTACAAAAGTCAGCTCTCTCCTATTTGCCTTCATTTACATCTTTTTATAGTGAAATCTAAGATTACTAGGATATACATAGTCACTTATACAGGTGTGTAAGTCATCATGTAGTTTTAAAAATTCCTAAAATTGTGACTTTACACATTCTGAAAGACTTAGACAGCCACAACACACGACCATGCATTTTTAAGTTGCTTCAAATCTTTGTTTTATGTCATAATTTCATCTGAACTTGTCTCCCTTTAGTCTATTAAGACAATTTTTCCCTATGAATATATTTGGAGAGAATTAAGTACCAAATATATATCAAAACTACAAATTATCAAACCAAATACATCAAATATAAGTGTATAATTACTTTCAAATATACATCTATCAGTGATCATGATCCAAAGTACATTAAAAAGTGAATTACTTCAAAACTAATTTTCTTCTTATAATATCCTTGTGATATTAATTATATTTCCCTCAAAATAGTAACTTGTGCAGAAATTTTGATGGGCTTTTAGATGATCTGTCATCCGCGATAACGTGTAATACCTTCAACTGCACTGGCTTCATAGTTTGAAGAAATAAGTCCGTACAAAAGAACAGCTAGCAAGAGCAGCTTAATCGAGAGTGAATTTAGAATTTAAAGTTAAATTAGGCCTTCTTTTTCTCTTGGTTCTAAACATAGCAAGTTAGAATCCCAATGTCTGAGGCGAAAGAGCACAAAGTATCGTCGTCTAGTGCTTGCTAAACTGGGATCTCGACGTACTCAAGGTTGATGTATAAAAAGAAAGCCCTGATCTCAGTCCTGATTGGGATTGAGCAATGGCATTAGCAAATGTTTTAATGGCAAAGTATGTAATCATTACAGACCATCATTGAACTACTTTGGTAGGACAGAATCCTGGACCCACCCATCCAAACCATCGTTTTAAAAATAGGACCGGTGACAGAACCGAAGAAGCAATTGATTTAAGGGTTAATGGTTCAACCGGAATTCAACCGTGGTCGAACCGGTGATTAATAAATATATAAATTTTTATTTTATATATTAGATATATAAGATAATTTTAAACATACTATTTAATTATTTATTTATCTAATTGTAAACTTAACTTAAACTTTTAAACTTTAAAATATACAATTTTTTTTAAAAGTTTGCCAAATACAACACAAAATAAGATAACAAAACTCACTAGTTATATTTCATTAAAAAGATTTAAAAAAAGATCACTAATCATAATATTCATTCAAGTTGAAATCATCAAAATTAAGGTATTTTAAATGGATCGGCCGATTCTTTCTTTCACCGGTTCAACGGTTTTTACCGGTCCGACCGTAAAATAAACAGGTCAATCACTCACAAAAAATACGGGCTAAACAGGACCGTTTCATGCTCCGATTCACCGGTTCTTCGGTCCGACCGACCGGTTAGGTCCGATTTTTAAAACACTAATCCCAACATATCCCAATCATCCAATGTAATAAATTGGATGGTTAGAATCTGTTAAGACAGAGGAGGTACTGAATAAGAGATTCAGACGATTTGGTCCCTATGCTTTTACCATTTGGTCACCAAAGCAGAATTAAGTTTCAGACGTCAATCACGAATAAACAATTAAAACGTACAATATCTTAATTGGATTATTTGAGGAACGGGGATGTGATCTTCTGTATCCCATAACCTGTACCAATCCTGTGCCAAGCAATCCCAACCCTCCATTTATGTGATCCCGTATAAATGGAGGCCGCATAAATGGAGGGTTGGGATTGCTTGGCACATGGTTGGTACAGGTTATGGGGTACAGAAGATTTGATGTGTGAGCAACGGCGCATCCGTGTCCTTCACTAATAACAACACTCAAGCTAATGAAGCAACTTATGTTCCCTAACAGAAGAAACATGGTGGCGGTACAACCGGCGTTAACTTAACTGGTATCGGAAACAAGTTCGTCAATTATGTCTAAAGATAAATAGAATCAACCAACAGTTCACTCATAGATCCATGGATGCAGGGTGCTTTCCCAGCTAACTGGACCCTCAGAGAACCACAGTGCAATTTCCTTCCTGGCACTCTCAACTGAATCACTTCCATGAATAACATTCCTGCAACAAGTGCCCACTCAAAATGTTTTCGACATGATTTTCCCCCAACCAAAATCATCTCAATTCATCATTATAGATGGAAAATCCCAATTTGGGAACAAAACTTGTGAAGGATTCATTTAGTCAACTCATTATCTTAACATATGAAAAGGTTTACCTTCCAATTTCGATAGCAAAGTCGCCACAGATGGTTCCAGGAGCGGATTCTGCGGGATTCGTAGCGCCAATAATTTTGCGGCCAGTAGTAACAACATTCTTACCCTCCCAGATCATGGCAACAACAGGGCCAGAGATGATGTAGTCAACAAGTCCACTGAAGAATGGCTTAGCGGACAAATCCTGATAGTGCTTCTCAACAAAAGAGCGTTCAACAGTCAGTAGCTTCAGACCTGAAACCCACAACCATAACAGAAAGAAACAATCTTGGCACTTTAGAAGATGAAGTTGCTAAGACTAGGGATGATAAGCCAATCAATCCAGGCCCAAGTCAACAGACAAAACCCGAATTGACCGACACTTAGCCCGACACAGCCTATTGCCAACCCTAACTAAGACAGATGATCCTCAGAGAGTGAGGTTTAGTTACAACTGAATTGTTTTCTCCACTCTTTTTCCAGTTTGAATATAATTCAGCTGATCATATATACAAAATACATAATATAAGAGCACAAAATCACCTTTAAGAGAGAAGCCTTTCTTCTCAAATCTGCTGATAATATCACCAACCTGTAAAACCACACACGAATTTCAGACCATTCTCGTCTAAAACGACGACAAGGAGCTTCAGACAACACATAAACCACCCGACTTGTATAAATCTTACACCAAGACAAAATTACCAGAATTAACTAAGTTTCATGGCCTAACAAGACATTAATTCTAGTTGGTTCCTCTACCACAAATATCAAAATCTCCCATAAACAATCAAGAACATAAAACTTACAAACTACAAAACTATGATGAAGAACAAGAATTTCCCAACAAACACTTCAAAAAGGACCCAAGGAGAAGAAAGATGTCAAACAAGGATTAAGTATAAAACATACAAGGCCTCTCTGGACTCCATCGGGTTTGATCATGATGAAGGTTTGCTCCATTTTTTCACACTCTGGTCCTTCCGGGTGTTACAGTTCTAGTACGTAAAGAGACGGTAAAGTGACGAGCTGGAGGCAGTTAACGAGCAGATATTGGAATTTATACGTCCGACAGAGATAGGAAACCATACCTAACCCTAATTCCCAAAGCATATTCGACGACAGCTAATCGGCTAATCTTTTTGTCATATAGCTCGTTTGATAACCAAGACGTGGAATGAGAATGTAACATAACGACGGGAAATGAGAATGTACCCTTAAGAATATTATCAAGATATTATAATTATTTTATTTTGTTATAAAATTATTTAAAAATTAATAATTTTATAAATCATTAATTTTTATTAATTATTTATAAAATATCATATATTTTAATTAATTATTTATATAATAAATCATATAATAACTATGAGTAAAAAATTTCTCATAATTATTTTTAATATTTAAAATCAGATTTTAGTATAACTATTAAGTCTGTTTAATACTATACTAAACATGCATTATCAATAATTTCATTCTCACTCCGTTTATTAGTTTTCATTTTCTTCCTTTTTTTTGACTATTCCTTCATTAATAATTACCAAACGAGACTATAAAGTTTAAGCAACTTTTATTTAAAAAATTTAAAAATTACTTCCTTTGAAAAATTAAAAAACGATTAATAAATAAATTTAATTAAGTCATGTTTTTAATTAAAAGTTTGTATTTTAAGTAATGGTACGAATACTACCGGTTAGTACCCGTGACCATTTAAGGTAATTTTTTAAATTTATGAAATAGTCCTTGAATTTTTTTTAAAAATTACAAAATAATCTATTGTCATATCGTCTGGTTGTACTGTACATTTTTAACATTGTCTCCAAAAATCATAATAATAAATAATAATCACAATTTTAATTTAATTTATAAAATTAATTTAATAGT
>JAOTIZ010000009.1:2085631-2103511 GCA_027123425.1 Erythroxylum panamense
ATTAGTCAAGACTAATAGTAGTACCTGATTCGGTTCAAGAGTTGAATCGAATCATGAACTTTAGATGCATATTCAAGTCACAACCTAAATTGAACCTCCTTTGTGTGATACATGCATTAGATGCATTTTAAGGGTAGTTATGGATATAGGCTCAATTTAATCGAGATTTCTATAATCTGAATATATATATGTGATATATATACAATATCATCCATGTATTGATGAGACCAAAGAACAAATCCCTCAACCGAAATATTAGGACTTATGCCTTCCATTGATATAGAAAGAACTAGAGTTCTTTTAGAGTTGGGTTGTTGGGCAAACCTTTACATGAATATGTTCAAATCATGGAAATTAGATTTTCAATTTAATGGGTTGGTCGTAACTGGAAGCGTTGATTTGTTAGGCAAAGCCGAGGTCAACAAGAATATAGGCAAAGTTGGGTTGTATACATCGGATGTATACAAATCAATAATTGATAACCCAATGAGTGTGCTAAATCAACAGTTGATGGCACAAGTCGATAGTTGCATAACTGAATGAAATTGGTATGAATGATACCTATTGATTTACCTAAGATGTCTTGTTGTGCAAACCTAAGGTTATTTTTAGTAATGTTGGATATTGACCCATTAGGAAAACTATAAGTTTTCAAGAATTCATAGTGAGGGTTATAGATTTGAATAAAAATAGTGGGACCTATAATGCATGTGATTAAAGTCCTTATCAATATGCATTAGTGTACATTCTAACACTTTCTCTCATTCTTCTAGGTTATTAAATTGCCACGATGTCTTCATCCAGTGTGAACCTACGTTCTCTATTAGACTCCAACAAACTCACGGGACCTAACTTCTTAGATTGGATGCAGAATTTGAGAATTGTTCTTAAATATGAAAAACTAAAATATGTCCTAGATGAACCACTTTTTGATCCCCCTGTTGCCGATGCTTTAGATGAGGATCAAAAAACTTACAAAAAGCTACTAGATGATAGTGAGTTAGCTAGCTGTATAATGCTGGCCTCCATATCACCAAAACTGCAAAAGCAGCATGAGGCTATGGATGCTCATACCATAGTCTACCATCTAAGGGAATTGTTTGATGAGCAAGCTCGGTCTAAAAGGTTTAAGACCTCGAGGTTGCTTTTCCACTCTAAGATGGCTAAGGCATCATCTCCATTACAGTATGTGCTGAAGATGTATGGATACATTGAGAGGTCAGCTAGTTTGGGTTTCCTAATGGATCATAAATTAAGTATAGACTTAATTATGTCTTGTTTGATCGATAGTTATTCATAGTTTATGCTTAACTATCGAATGAACCAAATATCTACTTAATACTTGAGCTGATTAATCTGCTCAAAATAGCTAAGCAAACTGTCAAGAGAGACAGTAAGGTTATGATGCTGGGGGAATCTCCTTCTGATTCTCGCAAGAGGAACCAAAAAAAGAAGAAGAAATCTTAAAAAGCTAGTGGGAGGTGTAGCCAAGAAGAAGCAAAGGAGATTGCATCAAAGGGGATTTGCTTCCATTGTAACAAGGAAGGACCCTAGAAGAGGAACTGCAAAGCTTATCTAGAGTCGCTGAAGCAGAATAAGGCTTTAGATGCTCCACCGTCTACTTCAGGGTCTCAGAGATAGTAGGCTGCTCAAGAAGGGAGAGATGTACCTACATGTGGGAAATAAAGCAAAAGTTGTTGCATTCGCCGTAGAAATCTATGTTTTGTATCTTCCTAGTAGTTAGAGTTAATTTTGGATAATTGCTTTTATGTACTTGTTGTGATAAAGAACATTATATCTATTTCATGTCTTAATAAAGTGAGATTTCATTTAACTTTTTCTAGCAATGGTTGTTTCATTAAGTTGAATGAAATGTTGTATGGTACTGCTACATTGTGCCATGGTATTTATATATTAGATATGTGCAATCCAATTTTAAATATAAATGACAATAAAAGACAAAAACGAGGTAACTTAAAATCATCTTACTTATGGCATAGTCAACTTGGCCATAAAAGTGAGAGACGCATGGGTAAGGTGTACAAGAGTGGTAGCTTAGGGTCATTTGATTATGAATCATATGACACATTTGAATCTTGCTTGTTAGGCAAGATGACTAAATTACCTTTTAAAGGAAAGTAAGCGAATAGGTTATTAGACCTAATACATTATAATGTATGTGGTCCGATATCCATTCAAGCCAGAGGTAGTTTTATGTACTTCATTACCTTTATCGATGATTATTCATGATATGGGTATATGTATCTAATGAGATTCAAGTCTGAAGCATTTGAAAAATGTTTAAATCCATTAGAATAATCCTAGCCACTACTGCTCATTTTGATTATAAGATATGACAAATGGATGTGAAGAACACTTTCTTGCATGGAAATCGAGTTGAGGATGTGTATATGATACAACCTGAGGGCTTCATATCCAAAGATGGAAAAAAGGTATGTAAACTTCAGAAATTAATTCATGGACTGAAGCAAGCATCTAAGAGTTGGAAATCCGATTTGATGAGACAATCAAAGAGTTTAGTTTCTCACAAAATATGGATGAACCTTGTGTGTATAAGAAGGTTAGTGGGAGTACTATAATATTCCTTATGTTATATGTGGATGAGATATTACTAATAAGAAATGATATCTCAAGTTTACAATTTGTCAAAATTTAGTTGTCCCAGAATTTTTCCATCAAAGACCTTGGAGAAGCAACTTATATATTGGGAATAAAGATCTATAGAGATAGATCAAGGAAGTTGCAAGGTCTTTCACAATCTGTATACATAAGTAAATTGCTAAAGAGGTTTAGCATGGAGTAGTCCAAGAAAGGGTTTCTTCCTATGGCACATAGGATAAAATTCTCGAAATCTATGTGTCCCAAGATGTAAGATGAGAGGACTCGCATGAGTATGATCTCGTATGCTTTAGCAATAGGATCAATTATGTATGCAATGTTATGTACAAGACTCGATATATTGTATGCGCTAAGCGTTACGAGCAAATATCAATCAGATCCTAATGAGTGTCACTAGATGACTATCAAGAATATCCTAAATTACTTAAGAAGGACTAAGGATGTATTCTTGATATATGGAAATTGAGATCTCGTCGTGAGCAGACATATGGATGTTAGTTTTCAGTCTGACTATGATGACTCCAAATCTTAGTTAGGTTATGTTATCACACTAAATGGCGGAACAGACAGTTGGAAGAGTTTCAAACAAGAGACGACTACAGATTCATTGACTGAGTCACAGTACATTGCAGCTGCGGAAGCAACAAAAGATGATGTTTGGATCAATAAGTTTGTTATGGAACTTGGAGTGGTTCTGAGTATTGTAGACCTGATACTATTGTATTATGACAACAATGGGGCTATTGCTCAACCAAGGAACCAAGGTCTCATTAGAGGTTTATGCACGTACTCAGGAGATATCACCTAATTAGGGAGATAATTGATAAAGGTGATGTGAAGATAGAGAGAGTGCCCACAAATCAGAACATCATTGATCATTTGACTAAGCTATTTCCTCAAATGAAATTTGATTCTAGTGTACTCGCCTATGGTATTAGATACAAAAGCGATTGGCTTTAATGCAAGTGGGAGATTGTTAGAGTAGTGCTGTAAAGGCAATCGCCTTTAACACTTTTGTATAAACTTTATTTTGATTAATAACGCGAAAGGTAATTTTGCATTAATTTAATGTTCGTTTATATTTGAATAGATGTTGATCTTTGATTTAATTAACGAAATCCATGATACAAAACATAGCATGAAGGAAATCATAATGAGATTATGATAATGAGATTTCTATCATGTGCAATTATGTTAGTATCTAAATAATCCCCAGTCATAGGATTTATAAAACAGGACATTATTAATCTGGATAGATTAGCACATGTTATACTCCTTGATTTGATCAAACGGTGGATCTCAAAAACTGTAAGCATGAGATGTTTAGAGTTACATGTGGATGTTTACTTTGAGTAGTAAGTACATAAGATGACTTGTTATGAGATTATCATATGGATGATCTATCAAATGTCAATGATTAATCTCATCATAGAAATGGTGCAAATATCTTTAGACTTGAGGTACTCAAAGATATCTTGGATACTGATTATATGCTTTGACATCATTCCTTGTTGCCTCAAGATAAGGTCGCTCATAGGGTGGTGATTGGGTACAACTACTGGTATTCGAAGGTAATTAGGTAGTCAATAAAGGATTCACCACTCCTAATAGAAGGACAAGATACCCACGACCTCTTGTTGAGGTTATTACTCAAGAGTCTTTGGCCGGAGAAGTTATATGTGATAAAGAGAGTCTTCAATGATACATAGAGTAATGAAATTCCCAAGATAAGAACTAATATCACTTAGATTAGATGTAAAGTAGTCAGTCTAGTGGGAGTTGACACATAGCCCATACTCTGAACCAAGTGGGGTATAGTATGGTGAAAGGATGAATTGCACGGTAATTGTCTATGGAAAGGTTCGTAAGTCAGATAATTAACTATCGAAAAGTTCGCGTGTTAATTCATTTATATTTCGATAAATTGGCATCATAAAACCTTTCATGATTTACTTTGATTAAAAGTTAATTCAAGTGCCCAAAATAATCGGGAACTTAAGGGTCATATGAATAAAAGATCAAATGAAAAACAAAGTGTGTATGACTATTTTTAAGTAGGCCACGATGACCGAAGGAATGATAGATGATACATAAATGAGTTCTTCACTTATGTACATGAGCTTTTTCAGTTAAAAAAACATTCAATTGAGAGGATAGTGGGTCCAAAAGAGTTCTAGGGTTAGAGAGAAGTGATTTTGAGGTTTGTTCATGAAATTTATGCCATTGTTGTATGAATTTAATTACATGTAACCTATTCTTAATCTAACTCTCCATTAGAACATCTACTGGAACTCATCAAGTTTGGTACTCTAACAACCTTTACACATTGTTTCTTCTTAATCTTTGTGTGTTCTTGATCGATCAGGGAAGGATTTGGTGTTTGCAAGAACCTAAACAAGGAGAAGAATCAAGAAAAGAGGAGAATCAAAAAGTACATGTACTATTATATCATGTTCATATAATCTGTTTATACATGCATTTGAGATTAAGGCTTTTTGGGATGTCATAGGGGTTGGAATTCAGATTCCGACACTTCTGCTGCTTAGTCGTGTATGTGATGCATGAATCTATGTCTCCCCCAACATAGACAACATTGAATGCCATATATTAATTATATCACCATCTAACCATCGTCATGTCCACATTATGAGTAACTTTTTTAAATTGTAAGGTACTACAGATTGAAGGCTGAGTTTTAGGGGTTGCTCATGATGTAAAAAAGTTAGATATTTGTCTTCTTTTTTTCTCGTATCAAGTGCAACATTCTCCTTATGTTGGGTATAAATACCACCTTTAACATCCCTACTATCATCCTAACCATCCCAAAAGGAACTTTCACTACCAATTTCGTTGTTCAGTTTTTACCTTCTATCTTTTTCATGCTTATACTCTTCAAACAAAGTCTTCATTTTCTATTTCCCTTCATGACACACTTTCTTATAAGACTTCACATTACCTTTGATCCTAGCTAAATGTTTCTTTAATATAGCAATTCTCCTAGCTTTCAAATGCTTGTTGCGATGCAAACAAATGATATAGTTTTTTTCTAAGAACCAATCTAGGATGAGGCTAAGCTGGATCATTAAATCTTTCTAAAGTGACTAAATTATCATGAGTTCTTGATAATGAAGACACATGTCAAAATTAAATTAATAACTTCATATCAAAATAAAGTTATCAAATACTACTACAAAAGGTGTATTGTTCAACTCAAAACAAACATAGAAGCACATATTAAATTCTAAAAGCATACACACAACTTGAACCCTAACAATATAGATACATCTTATATTGAAAGTCAACAATCAAAGAACACTTACTACCAACTATTAGTGACATGAAAAATTCATAATGAGTTATGTAAAATAACAAGAAGAAATAAAACACTAATAACTTCTCAACAATCACATGGTACTGACATGCAAGTAAATTTTATGAACTTATATAAATGAATCCTTAAAAATATTTGAGAAGTAAGCACATTTTATCCAAAAGATTAAAAAATTGTTGGTACATGTACCATACATTTCATGAAAATTTTATCTCAAGTATATTAAGAACATACATTATTTCTTTATCTTACATTTTTTTGGCAATAAACAATTGCTTATCACAAAAATGACTTTATTGTAAAAATTTAAAACATCACTGTACTCTAATAATTACAATCTATATGAATTATGGAAGCAAATTATATATTATAATTTATTCCATAATGTTCTCAAATAATCAAATCTCAACTGTTATAAATTATAGGATGATAAAATTATGTCAAAATATCCATTAATAATTTATTTTAGAATGATATATTTATCTCAAATTTCAACAATATTCAATAATCATAAAGTCATTACAAATCTATCTGTAATTTAAAGCCTATTTTTATTGCTCATAATCATAAATTCATTCCAAATCCAAAAATTCAAACTACAATTTAAATCTTATTTTTGTTGCTTGAAATAAAATTAAGACACTATTAATTAGTAATTGTTAAACACAATGCAATTTATAAATTAAAGAAAATTTAACCCAATTATGAATCAAGCTAAAGCCTCAGTTGCCACGATATTTTGCAACTTAGTCCAAATTTTTAAAATTTTACGAAATTTACCGGTAAATAGTCATACCATAACTCGGAATAATTACCCTGAATTTCGTACCTATACAGTACATGACCAAAAGTAGTAGTATGGGTCTTTTGAAGTGCCGAAGAAGAGGAATGGTAACTCTAGTGTATAAGTGAGTTAGTTAGAGGTTCTCCAAGTTTAAGTAATATCGTGAGTTTCGAACCTCTTTTATGTATGCAGTCTTTTAAAACTTGAGATTAGAGTTTTATTTTCTGTAAGGGACCTATCTAGCTCGAACCGGGATTAATCTAGATGTGAATAGCTTAAAGATACCTTCTCATAATTGAGACCCTTATAGAACATCTCGTAGGCAATTAAAAAAAAAAGAAAAAGAGGAATGGTGTTTCTGAAGAATCGACGTCGTTTAAGGCCCCTGTTATAAGGAGGAGGTTTTACCTAGACAGCCACTGCCACATGGCACTCGCCTTGTCTTCTCCCTTCTCTTCCACTTCTATCTGCTTCCCCTTTTCCTCCTCCAAAATTCGACAACTAGTTTTAGTTTTAGTGTCGTCGACATTGGTTCAGGACTACTATCGGTATTCTACTTTTGCTTTCCAGTTTAACACCTTCTCCGAGAGTGAAGAACTGTTTGGCAACATCAGTCGTCAGTCGTCGTACGCGTCTCTTATTGATCATTCGACGTGTGAAACTCAGTTGAATCAAATTTATGCGCGTTTGTTAGTGATTGGATTGCAGTTTAGTGGTTTTTTAATTGGAAAAATTGTCAATAGAGTTGCGAATCTCGGAGAAATAAGATATGCGCGCAGAGTGTTTGACGAGTTTCCTCAGCCAAATGTGTTCCTGTGGAATGCGATAATTAGGTGCTACTCCAGGCATGGTTTGTATACGGCCGCTCTTCAATTGTATGTGCGAATGCAGGGACTGAGGGTGAATTCTGATGCCTTTACTTTCCCTCTTGTCCTCAAGGCTTGCAGTGCATTGCAGGCATTTGAAGTGGGTCGGCGAGTACATGGGCAGGTATTTAGGCTTGGGTTTGGATCAGATGTTGTTGTGCAAAATAGTCTAGTTGCATTTTATTCTAAATGTGGTCGTCTCGTGCAAGCTAATCTTGTTTTTGATAGGTTAGACAACAGGACGATTGTTTCTTGGACTTCGATTATTTCTGGGTATGCACAAAACGGGAAACCTCTTGAAGCATTGACAGTTTTTTGTCAGATGAGAAAAATGAGTATGAAGCCTGATTGGATAGCACTAGTGAGTGTTCTCAGAGCATATACCGATATTGAGGACTTGAAACATGGGAAATCTGTTCATGGTTGTGTGATTAAAATGGGTCTTGAACGTGAACCCGATTTGCTTGTTTCACTGACAGCCATGTATGCAAAATGCGGGCAAGTCATGATTGCTAAGTGGTTTTTCAATCAGACGGAGGTTCCGGATTTGATTTTGTGGAATACAATGATCTCCGGTTATTCAAAAAATGGGTATGCTGAAGAAGCTATCGAGTTATTCCGTCAAATGCTAAGTAGGAAGATAAGGCCAGACACTATTACTCTGACATCTAGTATTTCAGCCTGTGGGCAGGTGGGTTCTGTTGAACTTGCGCGATGGATGGATGATTATGTCAACAATAGTGAGTTGCGGAATGAAGTTTACGTTAACACTGCACTCATTGATATGTATGCAAAATGCGGACGGGTAGATTTGGCCCGCCTTGTCTTTGAAAGAACACTGGACAAAGATGTTGTCCTGTGGACTGCAATGATTGTAGGGTATGGATTGCATGGCCAAGGACAGGAATCCATTAAACTTTTCCACGCAATGAGACAAGCTGGAGTATGTGCCAATGATGTCACCTTCATTGGCTTGCTAACAGCTTGCAACCATTCAGGACTTGTAGAAGAAGGATGGGATCTTTTCAACTGCATGAGAGACTTTGGGATCGAACCACAGCAACAACATTACGCCAGTGTGGTTGATCTTCTTGGGCGTGCAGGCCAGTTAGATCGAGCTTATAATTTTATCCGGGAAATGCCAATCGAACCAGGTGTAAGTGTGTGGGGAGCTCTTCTGAGTGCTTGCAAAATTCATCGCCGTGTGTCCCTGGGAGAATATAGTGCTGAAAAGCTTTTCTCGTTGGATCCCTATAACATAGGCCACTATGTTCAGTTATCCAATCTCTATGCCTCTGCTCGCATGTGGGATCATGTTGCCAACCTGCGAGAGTTGATGAAGGAGAAAGGTCTGAGTAAGGACCTCAGTTATAGTTCGATTGAGATTGATGGAAAGCTTCAAGCATTTCGAGTTGGGGACAAGTCCCATCCAAGATACAAAGAAATATTTGAGGAGGTTGAGAATTTAGAAAGAAGGTTGAAGGAAGCTGGATTCATTCCAGACAAAGATTCTATTTTGCATGATCTGATCGATGAAGAAACAGAGGAGATGCTTTGCAATCATAGTGAGAGGCTAGCAATTGCCTACGGGATTATAAATACTCCCCCTGGAACTACTCTTAGGATAGCAAAAAATCTTCGTGCATGCATCAATTGTCATGAAGCTACCAAGTTCATCTCAAAGCTTGTGAATAGGGAAATAGTTGTGAGAGATAAAAATCGGTTTCATCATTTTAAGGATGGAGTTTGTTCGTGTGGGGATTTTTGGTGATTCGGGTCTAGTTCCGCTGCAAACTTCTTCCAGTATGATAAATTTTAGTTGAAAGGGAACTGAACACGCTTACTCCAAAGGAGGCTTTGGCTTGAAAATTTGTACGTAGTTTACGCTGATGCATCATACATGTAACTTAAAATACTATCGACTTGGCAAGTTCTAACTGTAACTTGTAGCAGAATGTTAAGCAGGAGTTTATCAGTTGATTTTGCTCCAGTTCTCTCGTATCACCTGCAGGAAACTTGAAACGCTGCTTATCTTATAAAAAATGTGGTGGTGGCGGACAGGCGGAGTTTCAAATATCAAAGGAATTGGGATGCTTTGTATTCTTATACTTGTCTTAATTTTACTTTTCAACTAAATCGTAGACAGTTTATTCATGCAATGTTATTACAAGAACGAAGAGTTCAATTAATTCAAGAGATAATAGATAAAAGGCCAGAAGGATTTAACCTCTGTTTGGTTGGGCTTATATTAATAGAGCTTTTTCTTTAAAATCTTTTTTTAGAAGAATTTTTCTAAGAAATCAATTGACTGTTTGGCTGTCATTTAAAAAAGAGATTTTTTAAAAGAGCTTCATATAATAGATTGTTTGACAACATAAAAATAAAAAAATACTTTTAATTTTAACTATATCTTATTTTGTAATAAAAATTATTTATGCATATAAATATTATTTAAAATATGTTAAACAATATGCAAAGCACAACATATTAATTATTATATAATTTTAAACCATATGAATCATATATGAAAATATATCTAATCAAATCTTTTATATAGATTATAACATAAATAAAACTAATATCAAAAATAAATATTAAAATATATAAAAAAATCAAATAATATCATATAAATCCTAAAATAAATATTTTAAGTTGAGTAAAAAAGTGAAATACATAATAAATTATGCATTTTATTATAATACAAGAAGATTTGCAATAAATTAAAGAAGATGAGTTTACAAGATAAATGTGAATATGCATTTGTAAATATTATGAGAATTATGTGTAAAATATAAGGATAAATGGGCTAAAAATAGGCTCATTAATTGATATGAAAAATCGACTCGAAAAAGCCATTTGAGAGGCTTTTTTCAGAAGCTTCAAATTTGAGTTTCTTAAAAAATTATATTTTTGTTGTAAAAAAATTTATATTTATTAAAGAAGTATTTTTTATTTTATAGCTAAACACTCATTTTAAACAGGATTTTGTGGTGGATAAAAGTACTTATTGATCTCCCAAAAGTCAATTCAAATAGGCACTTAGTCAAAATATTATTGTAAATAATCTATAAATGGAGCGCTTTGAAGGACTTAATCCCAGTGAAATTAGGAATAAATCTATAAACGGAGAGCTATGAAAAACAATTTCTATACATAATAGACATATCAGCAAAAAATACTATGAGAGCTTCCGCAATGGCACATAATATGCACCGCCGCCCAAGACACCCCTTATAAACGAAGAGCTATGAAAAACAATTTCTAGACACAATAGACATATCAGAAAAAAAAATACTATGAGAGCTTCCGCTATGGCACATAATATGCACCGCCGCCCAATACACCCCTTATTCTTCTAAATCGCAGCCTAAAAGTTTCCTTCAAGCTAGAAAAATTTTAAATTAAGAGTTAATTATTTAAAAATATTAAATTAGTAGAATTAATCGTTTACATAAGAAATTAATTTAATTAATATGAAAATAATAAATTTAAAAGAAAAAACCTAATCTTCCTTTTCCATATTCTTTTTCCCCATCCTTTTTTTTTGCAACTATACACACTTTTTGTTTCCTCTTTGTACCTTCTTTTGTTTTTCTTGCGACCTCCATTTTGTTCTTGTTGGGAAATCAGGACGGGACCTGATCCTGACCGCAATGGAATAATAATGAAACTTTTTTATATTTTGATTTCCTACAAACCAAGATTACTTTAATTATATAAAATGATTAATACATAAATCATAATAAAGCATGAATGATAATTCGTACCTTATTCCGAAGTTTGATTCTTTTTTTGTCGTATCTCTCGAATTATTTCCAAAATCAGTTTAGCTCAACTATCGTAGTCGTATAAGTGTTTAGCCTTTAACAGTATCCACAGAATAAGTTGAGAGAACTCCGTAACTCTTACAGAGAATGTTAAGCAAGAAATGCTATTTTCATTAGAGCTTAATCTTATTTATAATAACTTTAGGACGTTTTAGTAATTTAATTGAAATTAAATTCTAATTTCAAATAAACTTTAATTAGAATTACAAATAATTCTAATTCAATACCAATTATACCAAAATAAGATCCAGTATGTCATGTTGATCCTTATTTATTAAATATCTCATATTTAATTATAAAGTTTCTCAAACTTTATAATCAGGTCCAAGTTAATTAAAAAATATCTTTGCTCTCTTCAACCCATTCTATATGTAGGACCCATTAAGTTCTCAAATATATTGACAATGATTATAAATTATAAATATAATTCATAAGAATTAGATCAATTAAGACTCATTTTAATTTATCTTTAATTTATCTTAATTCTCCAATTAAATAATTTATAATCATAAATTAAGATTGGTGTCTAGCATTGCATCATAACCACTTAAATACCTAGGAATGTCAAAGTAGTTTTGAGTAACTTTTTCGTGCATAATTTTTCCATATAATTCAATCCTTTTATTATATAATGTTCTGATTAGATAAAGTATGTAATTCATGTCTACTCTTTTTTAATCCAATCATATTAGTTCTCCACCATTAGTTGTTAATTCAATTAATGACATTTGTAAACTATTTACAAAGCATTTTTTTTATCTTGGCCAAGGATTTTACGAATCAATACTAATCGAAAACAACGAAATATTCTCCCTAATTACTTTAAGGTGATGAATCCCATCTTAATCACACAACTACCTCCATATAGTTCATGCTATATTTAATGACTACCAATTGAGCGACTTATAATTAAATAGGTCATAATAAGTATCAAAATATAGCAATCCCTATAAAAGATAACTTTGAAGACCTCAAGTCAAATGATCACTTATACAATCATCACAACGAAAATTCTATAGACATACAAGTAATATTCCAGATGGATTTCTCATATCAGGTCAGTTCAGTGAACTTGTTCTCAAACAAGCACCCATATGTTTGTTCAAGTATCTATATACTTTAGCTTATGAGATCAACTACTTCGTTCATAAGAAAAAACATAATGTGTGCTAGTCTTTTTACATTCTATTAATGTCTAATCTTAATATAACAATGACTAGGAACAATTTAGGAATAACATATAAATGCAATATGAATCTCATAATTATAATCCATTATAATTTCATTTGCAATGTATAATTATCCTATGTATTTTATCATATACATTTAAACTTGTATAAGGTAAAAAAAATGCCTTTAAATATTTTGTCACTGAACTATAACCAATCGATTGGTTGTAGGGCATAAACTAGGAATCTCCCATTTGCGCTAAGCCATTTGTTTAAGTATCTCATACCATATCACCATATGATGATTATATTTTTGTTGGGATAGTGGCTTAATAATAGAAATTTACGAGATTTTCTATAGTGAGCACTTGCTTAAATCTTACAACTTCCATCTTAATTATCATCATAATTAAGAAAAACTGCCTAAATACATCCTTACATCTTTGATGAGCCTTTAGCTCATTTTGCATGCCCCATGGCTCTAATGTTCCACAATATATTACTATCTTAAACAATGCAAGGAACTATGTCAAGTTCATTAGAGAACTTATTGATCCTATTAATAATTTCCACTAAATGAAAAATGTATTATGGCTTAAGTACAACCATTGCTACATTGGAACTTTCCAATCTTGAATGATATTGTTCTTAAGTAAAATAAACCTTAACTAAGATTTACTTCTAAAGTGAATATTTATATAACCTTGAACTCAAATATCAAATCATACATAGAATAATGGGTATCCTTAATACTTCACAAGTATTTGATATCTCAAATACTAAACATCTTTAGTATATTATCTATGTATTTAGACTTATAATAGGTGAAAATTTTCAATCTATCTCTATAAATATAATTCTCAAAATTGAGTTGTTTCCTTTTCATATCCAATAGGAGTTGTTCTCATAAAATTATATTTTCAACAATTGAAAGTTAGAATTGTTGTTCTATCTGAGCAATATGACTCCACATACTCCAACTTAATAGGACAACTATAGTCCCACTAACCTTATTATAGACATGATAATTTCACAATCATCTAAAAATCAAACTCTTTGAATTCATCAAGAAAGTGAGTCTTTTATTGTCTTGTAGCCTTTCAACTTTACATCAAATGCATCAACAAAGGCAGTAGTTCCAATTTGATATATTGCCATAAGATTTGAACCTTTCAAATTTTATCTTACTCCCACTACTTATCTTGAGAATTATTTTTTATATGTATACATTGAAACAAACAATTTGTTCAATAGGTTTGAAAGATTATATCCAACCTTTTAGATATCTCATAACCTTTTATTACCCAATTTAGTTCTAAACTTAATGAATAATATATGCTTAAACTAAGCATTACATCTTTAAATCATTAACTTTGATTTTTTCAAAGACTTAGCATTTTATATCTAATATGAAATCTTACTGATTGATTTAATTGGAACTATGGAAGGTAAGTCATTGTATTAGGCATAGGTATAGAAGAAATGATATTGCATCATACACTATCTCATATTGTGTTTTCCTCTTTACATAAATCTATACTCTTATGAATTTAGTTGTGAAGGTATTCACTAGAGAATCTCATTCTCAATAGATAACCAAAAATTTAAATCTTACCACAACGATCTCATCAAAGTGCTTTAACATTCTTAATGCTTAATTTTTATTTATATTTAAACAATTTGAACTGTTCAAAAGTTTAAATCATTATTTCATTTAATGCATATGAATTTATCATATAAAGTCATTAGTAATTTAATGAAATATAAGTATCATCCTTTTACAAATTGTTATTCCATCCAATACATAACATGTATAAATATAACAATTCAATACCATCATCATCATTTCACCAAAGGTTGATCTAGTTATTTATCAACTTGACAAGTTTCAGAAGTTTTGTATGATTCATAATCAAAAGGATGCATATATCCTAGTATGTAACTTTATGATTCTTATCATGTTCATTTAACCAATCTGAAAAAAATGATAGTCTCAGTTATCCAAGTTTGTATTCTTACCACTTATGTTAAGCATAAGTCTCCTTTGATATAACACATTCAAACTATTTGTATAAAATTGGATCAACTACTTTTACTTAACAATCTATTTCTTATCATACTTTGAACATTATAACAATGTTGAATCTGAATTTAGTATCACATACTCATAAGCATGAACTAAAAATACATATAATCTCTATCATATCGAGTGTAGGCAAGAAAAGTTATGCAATCATTTTCTTCTTATGACAACTATTGTAATACTATAGCAAAGCCTTTAATTGTACTCCATTTTATGCTTTTAGTAGGCTAAATTAAGTGGAACAATTCCAATAAGGTACTATACTTTTCAGCTCTACTTTACACAACCTCTTACATCTTGCTATCATGGTGTTAATATAAATTTTACATATTGTCAATAAAGTTATAAGACATTAGTCAATTCAAAATATTAATATGTTTTTTGTCTTCTATATGATTTTGATATAGCTCTAAAACTTTGTCACCGAATCCTTAATAAGGATTATAGCAAAATTACATAATGGGCATATAATTTTCTTTTTAAGTTTGAGAACTCTTCTCAAATATAACCTGTGTCTAAGAAATTTGGTTCACTAACTCAGTATCAACTATACTAAACAAGGTAAATTTCACTCAGAACAAAATATAAAGGTAAGAAAAGTTAGTAATTAATTATATGTCAAGACTATCAAACGAGATTAGAACTTTAATCATATATTTGGTTACTCCCACTATTTTTTCAAAATAATAGCCCTCATTACTATTCATAAATATTATTTTAATCTTTCTAGTGGGCTAGGATCCCATTCAAATGTAGTTAATCTTGAGTTTGCTCAACAAACCAACTAAATTTAAATTAGGTAGATAACAACTTTATCAATCACATCTCATGTAACTCTTAGATCCGTTAGGTGACAACTCTTGCCAAAACTATAACTCTTAGATCCGTTAGGTGACAACTCTTGCCAAAACTATCTTATATGTTATTCTTAACTCTTCCTCTAAATTCATATGATCATGAGTTTGTTTATCCAAATCATACAAATTTAGTTAAGTAGAACCCATTGTCATATGACTAGACATATCTGAATTAAAACGACCTTGATTTTGTTCAACAAGCCTGATAATAAGTAGAACTTCGGTTTATTTTTATAACAATAGAAGGTAAGAATCATGTTTTCAACGTGTATTTAATATTTTAACAAGGTATTTAATTCATTCGTCTCATCAAACATAAAATTGCATGTACAGTATCAAACAAATAAAACATATAATTTAACATGCATCCAATATACGTATATATCAACCATATAAATAAAATTTGCAACTTATGCACTCATAATCAAATTATAAGCATAAAAATCAAGCTTCCTTTGATTATAGTTATTGATCTTCATAATTTAAAATAATATTTCCAACTTTTTTGAAAAATTAAATTACATTAAACTCATTGATTCCTAAATAAACTAAATTTTTATTTCAAATAGAAATTTAATTTGATTTGAAAACAATTTTCAAATCCAACTGGGAACTATTGCTAATTATCTTGACTCCTTAAAAAATTAATTGAAAACAATTTTCAATAAATTATGCTTCTTACTTATTATAATTTAGTGAAACTCCCTTTTTCAAAAAATATCTAAGTAATATATTATAATCTAATTAGAAATTACTTTTCCTTAATTAGAAAACTACTTTCTAATATAAAAAGGAAGCTACTTTCAAAATTAAATAAAAAACTTTTAAATTTAATTAAAAAATCATTTATGTTATTTATTTTAGAAATTTAATTCTTAATTAATTGGAAAATCTTTCCTTAATAAATTAAAAAACTATTTTCAAAATATTAAAGAAAGCATATTTTTCTTAATTAATAAATGAAAACATTTTTCAAAATTTAATCAAGAAAAAGATCTTTCCTAAACTTATTATTCATTAATAAAGAAACAATTTCTAAATAAATTTAATAATAATTTTAAAAAAATAAAGTCATAAATTTTAATTCATCTCAATCAAATTAAAATAATTAAATTTTATTAAGAAATGACTTTCTTAATTACCCAAAAAACCAGTTTTCTTAATTTTAAGGAAGCTAATGAATTGATTTCAGTTTAATTGAAACTAATAATTCTAATTTTAGAAACTATTTTTATAATTAATTAATTTCAATCTAATTGAAGCTAATTAATTATAATTTTAAAACCCAAATTTCTAAAATTAATTTGGAATTAATATAATTATTAATCTTGATCAAATTAAGAAAAATAATTACCTTAATTTTGGAATTGAATTTTGAAAATTAATTTAATTTAATAATTCAACTCTCTGAAAAATTAAACTAAATCACAAAACGATTCATAATAAAATCAACCATTTGAAAAAAAAATTCAACCAATTTGAAAATACCTTTTCAAACTTATTAAGAATTTTGTACCTACTTAATTTTAATTAAACCAATTTAATTATAATATAAAAATAAAAATCAAATTAAAAGGGTAGAGAGTGTCTAACGCGTGCACTGCATGCACCATAGCTTTTCAGTGAGGAGCGTGCAACTTTTTGTGTGTGAATACAATGAAAAATTGAAACACAGTTAATCTAACTCTCACAAAACTCGACGGTACTCAATTCCCTGCCTGTCCCGTCTAAGGAGATCCTGGACGGTCAAAGGGGGCTCCCGAAGTATATGGAATCTTGGACAGGTCCTGACTGCAACTACTGCCAGATGATCCGTGCGCTGATTTCCCTCTCGGTGTACGTATTGGATTCTCACCTCCCAATTGCGTTGGAGCAATTCGTGTATACCTTCCAGTAAAAAGTATTTAAATTAGTCTCAGTAATGGGAGCTGAAAGCAAGTTAATGACTTCTAGGGCATCCGCTTCTAAGATGACCTAACGATAACTATAATTCCAAGCGAGTGTGATGCCTGAGTGGATGCCCCAGAGCTTGGCTATAATAGACGAGCTGCTACCAATGTACTGAAGAAAACCTCCGCACCACTGTCCACGTCTGTCGCGAATTAGACTCCCAACGGTAGCTATACCCGATCCCAGATTAAACAATCCATCCGTGTTGAGTTTTACCCAGTCTGTTGATGGTTTGGTGAAGTGAATCACACGTTAATATATTGAACAATAATATGATCAAGATACACAAGAAGGGAGGGTTGAATTGTGGTAGACTTTTCGTTAATCCCTTCAAAGAACAATTACTTGTACTTTCAGAAAACTTATCGTAAAT
>JAOTIZ010000009.1:2107301-2122311 GCA_027123425.1 Erythroxylum panamense
CATTAAGTGTAAACACCGATTAATTTCATTTCATAAACTTTACACACACTCTCTGTGGGATCGACCTAGACTTGCCATTGCTACAGTAGTAGTCTAGTTATTTTAATTTTGACTAGCGAAACGACGAGCGATCAACTTCAAATCTAACACCTGTGTAATATACCCTATATAGATAAATTGTGGCAACATACCATCTTTTGGAGTAGCAAAGTTAGTTATCAATGCAAAAGGGCCCTTACAACATTTACATAACCTTGAGGTATATTATTTATACTATTTAATATGAAAGAAATAGAAGAAATATCAAGAATGAATTAATGGATTTCAATAAATCTTAAACTAGCTTGGTTTCTAAGCATTTAATGTCTTGGGTTCCAACATAATTTTATAGACATGTATTTGTTTAATACCACTACATTTGGACTTTAGAGGTCTTAGCTATCTTCATGGAGTAAAAGGAAAAAGGTTCTAGTGGATTTGAGGCAGAAGCTAATGATTAAAAGGTTTTTATAGAGAATATGCCCGTGTTTAGAAGGCACACACTTGTGTTAATAGTGGGCATAACCATCTTTGTGACCATGTAAGCTTCTGTGATCATGTGTAATTTGAAAGCTAACGTTTAATGATCACACATGCCTATGTCAGTAGTAGGACTGTGTTTGCTTATCTTGTAACTTCCTATAACTGTGTATCTCCATGTATCGAGTTTTGAAGCTTAAAGGTTAGGGACATCACAAGGGATTATGTGTGGTACATAAATCTTATCTTTTGAGAGAAAAAGATAAGTTTGAGAGATTGAACTTGCATGAGACAAAAAAACACTTAATAAGAGAAGATTTTTAGAGTCTAAATGGCTTTCATCAACTTAATCCTGGAATTTTTATAGGGAACTCAAGAAAGAGAGTTAGCTAAAGAGAGAGTTAGAGAGATCAACTGCAGTTGTTTCATGTGGTTTTCTTGAGTGATATAGCTCAAAAACTTTCACTTGTATCTTTTTATTTATTGTATTGGAGTTTATTATGATTCTAAGCCATGGTTTTTACCTTTACACTAGGGGATTTCCATATTAAAATACTATGTTTATTATCTTGTAGTCAACTTTATTGTTTGAGTGAACATGAAGATTTTTTAAGCATTCTTGCTTGGAGCCCTAACAATTGGCCATAGATAGGAATAGTTCTATAATGAAGTTGACATAAACCAACTACTTAATTCGTAGAACTATGAGACTATAAGGATATCTATGATCCAATCAACCTGGACAAAAGTATAAAAGATGATGTCCCATCCAAGCCGGAGAAGATGACAAATAAAGAGTGGGAGAAGATGAAGTGAAAGACCTTGGGAACTAGTGGACAGTGGATTGATATCAGTGTATTCAACCACCCTAAGAGACAAATTCTTTCAAGTTATAAAAAAAATTGGAGGATCTTTATGAGAGGAACACAAGGCTTTCTTGATTAAAAGGCTTTTGAACCTTAAGTTAAAGGTTGGAAAATTAGTACCAGAGCATCTCAACGATTTTCAAAACATCATTAACAAGTTAACCACTATGAAGATCATACAAAATGATGAATTACTATCATTTTTTTGACGATTTCTTTACCGAATAGTTAGGAACCTTTGGTTGTGATTATTAACAACTCCTCTCTAGATGGTGTGCTTTCTTTGGATATGATCAAAGATAGCATACTTAATAAAGAGATTAAGAGGATGAAGTTTGTTTATTGACAATATACAGGATCTTATGGTAGAAAACAGAGGAAGAAGCAATAATAGAGGTCTTAAAGGGCAAAACAAGTCAAAAAAATAAATCCAAGTTGAGAGATGGCTAGGAGACTAGAATGTGTCACTACTGTACCAAACCCAGTCAAATAAATAACTTCTACGATAAGAGGAACATAAACTAGAATAAGTAAGACAACTAGAAGGATGGAGACAATAACAACATTACAATAATGACATTAATAAAATATGATGAAATATTGTTGATTTTTATGACAAGTGAATGTCTCCATATTAGTCACTCAAATTTCTAGTGGCTTTTCTATATAGGAGAATCCTATTGTTATGTTCTAAAGAGGGAGTACTTCACTAACTATAAGAGTGGTAATTTTAGAAGTGTGAAGATGGGCAATTAGAGCTCTACTAGCATCATCAACATGGGAGACATGCAAGTTTAAACCGAGGTTTAGTGCATATTGACCTTGAGAGGAGTACGACACATTGCACTTGCTCCTCAATTTTTTTTTATCTGCAAATGCACTCAGCCAAGAAAGATATTTACACACTTTTGGAGAAAGTGGAAGTTGTCAAAAGAAGCTTTCTCATGGTGGATTGTGTTGCACCTTATACAACTTACATTTGAAGGTGTGTGTTAGAGAACTAAATGTCATTTAAGGGAATAATTATTTATATTTACAGTGCAGAAGATTGAGACACATTAATAAGAAGGACATCAATATACTAGCTACAAAAATCACTTATCTTTACAAATTATACTATTATCCTCAACCCCTGTGATCATTACATAATGGAAAAACAATATTAGGTTTCATTTCATAAGAGGATTATTAGGAGGAAAACTAAGTTGGAGCTTATGCACTACGACGTGTGTGGTCCTATGGAGGTTTACTTTATCAATGATGCTATATATAAGACATGGGTATTTATGTTTAAAATAAAAGGCTAAGGTATGAGACCTTCCAAAATATCTTGCCATGGTAGAAAGGGAGATAGAGAGAAAGTTAAAGTGTCTTTAAACTGAGAATGGAGGCGAGGACATCTCCTATGAGTTTGGGGACTATTATGTAAGGCATGGCATAAGACGTGAGTAGATGAAATCTAGTACCCTATAGCACAATGGTGTTGTCGAGATAATGAATAGAACCACTATGGAGAAGGTTTAATATATACTCTAAATAGACAATCTATCGAAGTCCTTTTGGGGTGAGGCAGTCTACTGTATATTTAATCAATAGAGCTACTTTATTTCTTTATATTTTGATATTCTCAAATGAGTATGGAAAGGGAAAGATCCAACTTATATGCATCTAAGAGTGTTTAGATGTAACGCTTTTAGAAACGTGCCAAAAGAGTATAGATCGATGGTGATGGTAATAAGTCATATGAGACACATCTTGTGGATGATATAGAAGAGGTCAATGGGCATTATTATTAGGAGAAGCAATCTACTTAAGTGTTAGAAGAAGTCTAACTTTGAAGTTCAACTAGAATGTACAAACCTTTAACAAGATACCCTAGTTTAGAATATCTCCTAGTCACTATTAAAGGGAAGCCAGAGAATTTCCTAAAAGTGTAGTCATTTGAATACAAAGACTCTTAGCTTAAAACAATGTAAGAGGAGATGAACTTATTGAAAAAGAATGAGACTTAGTAAAGCTTTTGAGAAACAAAAAGGTTTTGAAGAATATATGGTTGTTCAAGATTAAGAAAGACGGTGACAAGCTAGTGAAGCATAAGGTAAGACTAGTGGTGAAGTGATACAATCAAAAGAAGGATATTGAATTCAATGAGGTTTTCTCACTAGTAGTTAAGGTGGTGTTGATTGTTACAATATTAGGACTACTTGATAGTTTGGATCTTGAACTTAAGCAGCTTGATGTAAATAATGCTTTTTTGTATGGCAATATGGAAAAAGGAGATTTATATGGAGCAATTAGAAGGGTTAATGTAACACACCATTGCCATAAAACACATACCTGAACATCCACAATATATTTGAGGACATACCTTATGAGAATGCCATGCTAGAAAAATCATGTTCACTTAAGGAGGCATCATACAGAAAACAAGTATTCAAAAGATCATGTTTCCCATTTCATTCATAATCATAAACATTCATTGTGTTGTTACACTCATATTTCATGTATATATGTAATGCACAACAAGTGAGAGTTCACAACTCTATACAAAATGTATAATATGAAATGGGATGCTAGTCTTAAAATGTTTTAACTAGACTCTTCAGAATCAGCTGACTAGACCTTTGAGCCATTCTTGTTCCAAAAATTGAAAATGCTAGACTGCTACTAGATTGCCTTAGAAGCTAGGTCCCTTCAGTACCTGAAAATCAATGTTGCAATTTTGATGAGCTTGTAAACTCAATGAGTGAATGATCATTGATGTGCTTACTCTTACTCAAGTCAGAACACAAACATCATAAGTATATAACCAAATTCAAAAATATATCACATTATTCATAATTAAATCCCATATCTCACATCATTCAGCTTTGTTGTACCAAATCATAGTATACATCATATTTCAACAAGCACATTATAAATACAAACATTTCATATAATCATTTCATAAAAATCCAATCATTCAACTCAATCATTCGTATCATTAACCTATACATATATATATATACACAAATGTATGCTCCAAAACAGCTATTGCCTTGATGACCCGACAATGTCTGGACACTGATGTTCAATTTATGCCTCTATATCATGTAATACACACATATTTACACATCACTAACTTATTTAATCAAATGAGTACTCAATCATACACATGTATATATAATATGTCTAATACATGCTCAATTGATTTTCCTGGATATTTATCCTTAATCATAAGTCTTGATCATACATTCATTATATCTTATATACATCTAGGTTGCAGTTAGGTTTATTCCTTAAGAAAGTTTGATTATTCTCAATTCATCAATCATGCATTCATCAATCCTTTTCTAACATTATATATTTACAAAAATTTTCCAAGTCTCATTCAATCATACCTAATTCATTGCTTACATCCTTTGGATCACAACTGTATTCATAAGAACATCCTTATTCTATTAACAACTCATACTTCCCAAATTCATATACATTGATATCAAACAATTCATTTCTTAATTTATAACCTTAATTCACAACTTAAACTTATCAAACATTTAATCACTTAATCAAGCAACTTTCTAGGTTCATTGCAAGCCCCAATCATGTCCTAATACACCAAAGTAAAGTAACTTACTCTTATATGATTTAACCATCACACAAAACACATTTTTTTACTTCAAAGCATTGCCGCAATTATGGGAAGGAACTAATACAATTCCCACGGTCGTGGGATAGGTGAACCGAAAGTTTACCTTCTTTTTCCGTAAACTTTTCTTCCAAATTTTAACACCTTCATGATAGTCCATCAAGTATACCTCATTTATACCATAAAGATATTTCAATTCCTCATCAATTCATCTCTAATTTCAATTAATTTCAAAATCATTCAATTGGTATCTCATAAACAGTTTATCTTTTATGCATCGAAAACTAAACAGAAGCTTTCATTCACTTTTATGCATGTAACCCTAACTTTTTCCCATTTCAAGAACACTACACTAGCACCTTTCTTTAGCATAAATTCACCTTCAACATACTCCAATTCTCAATCTAATTAATCCTTAAAACAACCTATAACCTAGGCTTTCCATGTATAAAAAACAAAACCAATTCATCCATTAAATTCCAAGCACACTTCATTATCAACCCTAGATACAATTCATCCCTAATCAATCATCATGAATGTTATGCTCACATATGTCACAATAGCGCAATCAATCACTTACTTGTTTAGCTCAAAGTCCCCTCAATTAACAAGCTAACCAAGCCTTCCAAGCATTCAAGCATATACTAAGAACAAGATGGAAATAAAATAGTTTCAATTATAAGATGAATGCTGCAGAATTTTGGCAAAATTCATGGTTATGGAGATTGTGTGGTTGTGTTGATACTGAGGAGGAAGAAGAAGAGAGCATGTGACCAAAAACATGAAAGTATATGGTCTTTCAAATGTAGAAATCGTGGGGTACAAATGTGTGGTGAGGGGTGAGACACATGGTGTGACACTTGTCAAGTGGAGAGTTATGTCATGTGTCTTCTTCTCATGCTTCCAATTGTCACCTAATGTTTGGTCCATTTGTCACATATTTTCCTAGGCCACTTGTCACTCATGTATTCAAGCCATTTGTCATCCAATTAGCTAAGCCATTTGTCACTTATTTCCAATGCCACATGTCACCATTTCATAGGTCTAATCAACCTAAATTCCCATGTAACAATTTATCTTGCCCTTTGACATTTTTCCTAGAATAAATGCACACATCATTCCATCAATCACTCAATTGCAACATCAAATTTCCAAATTACCAAAACAAAATTCAAGACATAATTAACACACAATTACTTCATAATCAGTTAAAACCTTTCATACCCTAGAATATGTCAATTAAGGGCATAACTATCTTTATAATGTCTCTAAATCATGATTCATGTGTGTATGTGAATATGATGCATGCAAATGAAATGCACTTCATGTATTCTCATATGGTATGACTTAATCTAACAGTTAAATTTTTAAATGTCGAAACGGGCTATTACAGTTAAAATTTAAAGGGAAACATGACTCGATATGCAAGTTGAGGAAGAGTTTTTATAAGATCAAATAGGCACCAAGCTAGCATTACAAGAAGTTTAGTTGGTTTATGATGATTAATGGGTATAAACGAATGTTAGTTAATCCCTATGCATATTTCAGAAAATTCCCAAGTGGTAACTTCATCATCCTTCTCTTGTATGTGGATGATAATTTAATAATGGGACAAGATGCTGATTGACTTATAGGTTGAAGGGAAACTTGTAGAAGTCCTTTGATTTGAAAGATTTAGAAATTGTAAAACAAATTTTAGGCATGAAGATCATTCGACTAAAAAGTTTTGGTTGTCACAAGAGAAATATATTAAACGAGTGCTTAATAGGTTTAATATGAAGTATGCCAAGCCAGTGAGTACACCATTAGTAGTTCATTTCAAGTTGAGTAAGAGAGCTTGTCCTACCATAAAAAATGAGAAAGAGAACATGTCCTTAATTCCATATTCCTCTACTTTTCACTCTTTGATGCATGCTACGCTGTGCATTAAACCAAATACCGCATACATTGTTGGATTAGTGAGTATATTTTTAATATGGAAAAGGTACGTTATGAAGTAGTAAAATGGATCTCTAGATATTTACATGGAAATTCTAAATTGTATTTGTGTTTTGGAAGTGGTGAGCCAATTCTAGAAGGATACATCTATATTGATATGACGGGTGATCTCAATAATAGAAAGTCAATCTCAAGTAATTTGTTCAAATTTGTGAGGGACCTATTTCTTAGCAAACAAAGTTGTAGAAGTATATAGCTTTGTCTATTACTGAGAAAAATATATAGTAGCTGTTGAAGCTAGAAAGGATATGCTTTGGTTGAAGCAATTTCTCCAACAATTAGACGTGAAATAACATGAGTACATGATTTTTTTGTGATAATCAAAGCGTATACCCACACATGGTTGTGTCAAGAGCCCATAATCCTAACCTAGTGACCCGATAGTGTCGATCATAGGGCCAAGGCTATAATCGACAAGTTTTTGATGAGAAACTGGCAATCTGTGACCGATTGGGGTTTGTTTCCGCTAATTTTCCCATTACCGATTATGTCCACACGTAGCTGAGGGAAATGCCCATGGCGCCAGCCTGGTCACCCAACAGTGCTGATCATTGGGGCAAGGCTATAATTGGCAACTTTTCGATGAGAAACTGACAATCTGTGACTGACTGAGACTTGTTTCCACTAATTTTCCCACTACCGAGTATGCCCGCACATGGCCGTGGAAAGTGAGTACATGATTTTTTTGTGATAATCAAAGTTCTATATATTTGGGAAAAAATTCCATATATCATTCCCATACCCAGCAAATTGATGTGAGGTATCATTCACATGAACAAGAATGGTATCGACATGTTAAGAAAGGTGATTCCTTATGGTAAGCTTATGCTTTGTAGTAAATTTGTTAGGATGACTTTCAAATGATTAATGGGGTGGTAGATTTATGCTCGGAAGTGGGATGGAGGGGGAGATTATTGTAGGTTCCAACCTTATTCTATAAACATTTATCTATTTAAGATCACTAAATCTAATTTGTGGAGGTGTTAGCTATCTTTTTGAAACAAAAGGAATGAGGTTCAACTAGATTTAAGGTAGAAAGTAATGGTTGGAAGTTGTTTTTGGAGGACATGCTCGTGTCTGGGCATGTCAATGGTGGACACAGCCATGTGTATGACCATGTAAGCTTCCATAATCATATGCAAGTTGAAAATTTTGTCAATGGTGGAAAAGACCATGTTTGCTAACTGTGTAACTCATTAGAACCCTGTATCTCCATGATGTTGGGTTTTAAAGCTTAAAGGTAAAACATAACCGCCACATATGGCTATTTGGATGACTGTGTCTTTTGTTATATTTAATCATCTTTATCATTTGAGTAGTTTATTATTAGTTTAGTGAACTTGAAGATTTTGTGAATGTTACTACTTGAAGCCCCAAATTTCATTGTTCTACACAGTTGTGTACACGTGGGTGTTCATAACATACAGATCAGTGTGTGACGATCGTGTATCTCTCCATAACTGTATACATCTGGAACTAAGGTAGTGTTAGAAGAGACAAGTTTACCTACACTTATGTGTATATGACTGTGTATGGTGTAGAAAAACTTATAAAAGTGAGGAAAAACAGAGAGATTGTTGAGTGTCTAACCATATTTTAAGATCTTGTGATGATCATAGATGCCTTTATTGTTTGTGAGAATGACAAACTATTGAAGTCAAGACAGATAGTGGCTGCAACAAGCTTTTCTAGATAGATATGATCGTGTAAAGTGCATATGCCTATGTCCTATACTTACATAACCATACGAATTAACTATGTATAATGCAAAAAAAACCCATTTCCTATTATTAAAAAAATACATAGGTTTTGCATGTGATTATGGCAAAAATGTCTAAAAGTGACTAAGAGAGAGAGAGAGAGAGCGACAGAGAGAGAGAGACAAAGAGAGAGAGGAGTATAGTATTCTCATCCTTTTTTATTATTTTTGGGATTGATATAAGAGTTTGTTGATTGTTACACCAACTTTGGTTTCAATCCTAAAACTTGTTGAGATAACTTGTAGTTTTGGGGTGAAATTTTAAAATTTGAAAATCCTTATTTAAGTTTAGTAAATTTGCTTGTAGTTTTGGTTCATGGCTTTCCCCTCTACACTGGGGGATTTTACAAATAAATATTATTGTTTGCTACATTATTAAGTTTCTTATTCTCAAACTGATTTGCTGGCTAAAGTTAAAGAGCGTTTTGTTATTGATCTTTGCTTAATCTTTTGGAGAGTTATGTTATTGTCTCCCAATAAATGGTATTAGAGTCATCATAATAGAAGGTGGAAACAACTCTATATATCACATTAGTTAACTAATGTCATTCATTGATCATCCAATATATTCATTTTTTAAACTAGATCTTAACTTTTTGTTCGTTAAATGATTCATCAATTGATACATCAAATTGGTCAATGGAGGCATGATATTCCTTCTTCCTCTTCTACTTCCCTATAAACGTATAAATACAAGCTTGTTTATCATACCTTGTCTCTAGAAATCTACTCTTGTCATTGCATCCTTAACCACCCCTTTTCATTCTCTTTATTTAAACCTATCTTATCCATAAAAAGGCATAACTTTCCATCTTATCATCATGATCTAATGGACATTCTCGCGACTTTCTTTAGCAACATCATCTCTCTCTTTTTTCTTCAGAAACTCCCTTTTTTAATGATTGTCAGGCAACACAAAAATTGATATGGACTCTAGAATTTAGGACTTTTAAAAATATTTTTAAAAAAAATAACTAATTTTCATTATTTATAAATTGTTTTTGCATTTAATTTTATGAAAATTCATTTAAAATGCTTCAAAATGGAAATTTCATCATTTTAGGGTTTTAAAATTGGAAAATTTCAATTCCTTTATATTCTTTTAGTTAATACTTTAAATTTATGCATCTATAAGAATTAAGCTTTGCTAATTCCCAATTGCATATGTCAATCCTTAATTTTGATTGAATATTATTTTTAGGCCTTTTTACTATCATCTTTAAAGACTACTTTCAAAATTGTATATCCTTTTAAGAAATTAATGGTTGATTACTATAAATAGAAGTATATTTTAGCTATTCTAGTGCTTTGACAACAACAACATTCTAATAAGAATTATGCTGAGATACAAGGACTAGGGAGGTGCAAAAATATGCAACTTTATCCCTAGCTAATAGAGGGGTTGTTTTTGATAGATCCATAGGAAAAAAAGAGATTTTTGAAAATGGTCATAAGAAAATAATAGTAACAACAACAAAGAAGTAAAAATCTTACTGATACACAGGATCTGAAGAGGTCTAGTAGTATACAACTTTACTACTAACGGGTAAAAAGGTTGTTTCTAATAGACCTGTATTTGACACACAAACACACACACACAAACACACGTAGAGACACACACACACACATGAATATATTAAAATAATAAATTCAAAATAATTAAAAATAAAATAAAAATAAAATAGACATAAAAGATAATAATAATAATAATTGTAAATACAAATAAAAATACATATAAATAAAAATAAAAATAAATATAGAACAAAATAAAGAATAAAAAGGCAATGAGTAAATAAATACATAAATAAGAAAGAAGACAAGTAAACAAATAAATCAAATAAGTCATTACAAGAAAATGTTTAAGCTAAGTAAGAAAAAGTTTCGACTAAATACTAAGAAGGAAATACTACATCTTAAATGTTTAGGCTAAATCTAAGATATAAGATTCGAACAAAAAATGTTTTAAAAACCTATGTAAAAAAAAAAGAACATCTGTATGTGAGATCATTTATTTGTATCCTAGTACCCTAAAGTTTTCTATTGTAGTTCATGTACTTAGTAAGTTTCAATAGAGCCATATCATTCTTGATTACTTCCCTCTAATTCTACTTAGGGCTTCCTTTTTTCATCTTACAATCTCTAAGTACAATCTTCTTACATCATCTCATTGGAGCATCAGGGTGCCTCCTCTTAACATATCTGAATCACCTAAGCCTTGTCTCTCTTAGTTTTTCATTAATACTAGCCACATTTACTTTCTCTCTTACCATTACATTTTTAGCCTTGTCTCTTCTAGTAAGGTTGCACATCCAATGGAGAATCCTTGTCTCTACCACCATTAACTTATGATCGTGCACTTGTTTGATGGGTCAACACCCTGCCCTATAGAGCATAACCTGTCTAATCGTTAAATGATAGAATTTACCTTTGAGTTTGAGTAATGTCTTCTTATCACATAAAACTCTTGATGTACCTTTGTATTTAAGCCACCCTAATATGATACGGTGAACTATGTTTTTATCAATCTCCCTACTACTTTGGATAATAGATCCTAGATATTTAAAACACTCTTTTAGTGGTATAACTTTTAAAACAATCTTTACCTCCATAAAGCCATCTTATAGCTTGAAAAGTTACATTTTAAGTATTCAGTCTTAAACCTGCTCCATTTAGAGCCCTTTGACTTTAACATATCCCTCCAAAGTTCTAACTTGACATTGGCATCCTCTTTTATCTCATCCACTAAAATAATCTCATTAGCAAATAACATACATTAAGGAACATCCCCTTAGATATTCTTAGTGAGCTCATCCGTCACTACTGTAATCAAAAAGGGGCTCAATTAGGAACCTTGGTGTAACCTAATATTAATAGAAAAATGCTATGTATCTCTTGCTATTGTCCTTACTCTGTTTTTACACCTTCATACATATCCCTAGTAACCGATGTATAGGTTACAAGAACTCCCCTAGCTTCTAAACACCTCCATATGATTTCCTTAGGCAACCTATCATATGCCTTCTCTAATTCAATAAAAACTATATGTAGCTTATGCTATCTTTCCCTGTAATTCCATTAATCTTCTGACGAGATGTAAACTTTCTATCATGGACTATCCTAGCATGTAGCCAAACTAGTTCTCTAAGATAAGGAATATCCTTTCTCACTCTCGTCTCAATCACCTTCTCCTATAACTTCATGGTATGACTAAGTAGTTTGATGCCTTTATAGTTGTTACAACTTTAGATATCTCTTTTGTTCTTATATAAAGGAATTAGCATACTGACTCTCCACTCATTCGGTATTTTGTCAAACTCAATTATCATACTAAAAAGCTTGGCTAGCCAAGTAAGACCCTCTTCTCCTATTCACTTCCACACCTCTATAGGTATCTCATTATACCCTATTTGCCTTCCACTTCTCATCTCCCTCAAAGCTCTTTTAATTTCATCCCATGTAATCTATTAGTAATAAGTAAAGTTATGATACATCTCAGACATGCTAAAGTCACCCTACACCTTCATTAAAAAGGTTATAAAAGTATCTCTGTCATCTTCTCATAATGTCATTTTTAGCTATGAGCACCCTTCTTGCCTCATCTTTTATACAACAAGCTTAACCTAAGTCTCTCATTTTTTTATTCCTTAGCTCTCACCAACTTAACTATATCATTTTCTCTATCTTTAGTTTCCAATCATTGGTATAATTTCTCGTAGGCTCTACTTTATCTTTTGAGATTATAATCTTCTCCGCTTTCTTTTCCAGTTTGTAAATTTCTTTATTAACTACTTTTTCTACCTCTATGTTGCTATCCAATAAAAATTTATAAGCATCCTTCTTGATCTTAACCTTTTTCTTGTACATCTTCATTCCACTACTAAAACTCCATCTTACTACCCATAGGCCCTTTATAATCACCCAAGATCTCTTTAATTGTATTCCTTAGAAAAGTTGCTACTCTCTCCCACATATGTTCAGTATCTGCTTCTAATTTCCATTCTTCTTTATATATTACTTTTTCCAAAAGTTGTTCTACCGTATCTCCTTTCAGATTCCATCATCTAATTCTTATGTAACTCTTAGGACTTCTCTTATTCCTCTAAACCTTAATTATAATATCCATAACCAATAATCTATGATGATTTGATAAGTAAGCATTAGGTGTCACCTTACAATCCTTGAAACTTGGTCGATCGCTAAGCCTTATAAGGAAGTAGTCAATTTGAGTTTTCATTATTTTGCTTTTAAAAGTCACCAAATTCTCCTCATTTTTCTTAAAAAAGAGTTGTCTATCACCAAGTCAAATGCTACTATAAGATCAAATAAAGCAGTACCACTATCATTCTTATCACCGTACCCAAAACTCCCATGAGTCTATGAATATCTGTATGAGGTTACCCCTATATGACCATTAAAGTCTCCTTCTAAAATAACTTTCTTGTCATAGGGGATCTACTGAATTATCTCATTAGGCTCTTCCTAAAATTGAAGTTTAAGTTGTTCATCCAACCTTATTTAAGTCGTATTAGCACACACTACACTAAAAACGAAACCTTTCACTATAATATTTAAGGATATAATTCTATCATTAGTCCTTTTACTCTCGTAACATGATGTATAAGTTCCTTGATAACCAAGATACCTACTGCATTCTATCATCTCAAACATCCTGAATACCAAAGTTTGAACATATTAATCTGTTTTGGTTTATCTCCCATCGACTTTGTATCCTGAATGCACGCTATATGAATTTTATATTTTTCCAAAATCCACACTAACTATAAAAAGTTTACCATAAGGGTCCAGAAGACCTAAGAACCTATCCTTAATTTGTCAACATCTTCTCTTTTCCTAAACCCAAAACTCAGTAAAAGATTAGCTCTTACTCTATCATCAGAAGTCAAAGCCACCACTCCTATATTAATGCCCAACATAAGTTGTAGAAGACAAGCCTAATAGGTCCCTAAACAACTCTAATATTACTCAAGAAAAGAAACAAAGTTTGATCTTAAATCCAAAAAATATGCACTGTATTAAGCGACTATGAAAATCATAAGTACACACATTGTAAGCAAATCAAAATTTTGATGGTCTAAAATTTAATCAATAATGGTAACTAGGTTGCCACATAATGCTAAAACATAGTCCTAGACAGTTAAAAATAAAAAATATTTAAAAAGATAAACATAAAATACTTAAAACTTTTAATGGTTTGATGAAAATTTAAGAAACCTTAAAATCTTAACACAAAAAGCAACAAATTAACCAGGAGCAAGCACAATCTAAAACTCCAATTGAGAAGAAAAATTTATGAGATAATAATTAACTAGACAAGGGAAACAAAGAAATCAATCTAATATATGTAAGAAACCGCATACTATTCTGTATATTCTTATCGTAGTTAGCACCATTCACCAGAAATTCCTCCATTATGAGGCTCACTTTGAATCTACAAAGAAGGAAGAAAAGCACAAGCACTACAAGGAAAATGATGATTTGCGACCGAATTTTTCCGACGGAAATAAAACCGTTGGAATCAGCGACCGAAAATACGTCAACGTCGGAGAATTTGGTGGACAGTGAAATTTTTTCCGACCGAAAATATTTCGGTCGGAGAATTTGGCCAATTGTTTTCCGACGGTTAATTTCCGTCGGTGAGGGGTCGGTGAAATCTGCGCCCTTGACTTAAGTTGGACGACGTCGTGTTGGTTAAAACCAAAACGACGTCGTTTTGATCTTATATTAGGGCTGCAGGCGTCTTCTTCTTCCTCTCCCCGCTCTCTTCCTCTCCCCGCGCGCAGACGCTCTCTTCCTCTCCCTTCTCCGATCGTCTTCTTCGTCGTTGGTCGCCGCCGGTTGTTCGTGGTCGATCGCCGGAAGCCATTCATCCTTCGCCGCACGCCAACGTCGCCCCTCCTCCTCCTCTCCGACAGCTACGTAGGTAATGCTCCCTCCCCTTTTTAATTACAAAATCTCTATGCTTCAAGATGCCAGTGGGAGAGAATATGCTAAGCAGAATCATATATGTAAAGTTTCATAACATTAGAAAATTAATTGCATCTAGTCAGATCTTGTTAAAAAAGATGCACACCTTGGAGGATGTAACTAACATGCAAATAAAGCTACTACTCATAGAGAAGCTCAAGTATAAATTGAACTTGGCAAATGCTCACATAACTTGAAACCCTTTATGTGGTACAGAATGAATTTTAGTTGGACGTTAAAGAATTCAAGTTAAGA
>JAOTIZ010000009.1:2127393-2137650 GCA_027123425.1 Erythroxylum panamense
AAGTAATGATTTCTTAAAAGTTTTGAAATCTACCGTTTTTCCAAACAAAGCATGTTTTCTTTTTCCGATCCAACAGAAGACGTCTTAAGAAATACATTCTCACCGACTTAATACTCCATCTCCTTCCAGTGTGCATCAGTATAACTTTTCATTCTATCCTGAGTGGCTTTAAGCCTTTGCTTAACTAACTTAACCTTGTGTACTGTCATCTGAAGTAACTTCGGCCCTATTAGTTTCCTCTCTCCTTCTTCATCCCAATATATTGAAGTCCCACATTTCCTTCCAATAGTGCTTCTTATGGAGCCATCTGAATGCTCGAATGGTACGAATTTTTATAAACAAATTCAACCAATGACAAATATTCATCCTAAGCTTCTTTGAAATCTATCACACATGCCCTAAGCATTCCCTTAAGGGTCCGAATGGTCCTCTCAGATTGACCATCCGTCTGGGGATGAAAAGCCATGCTAAAATTCAACTTAGTTCTCAAAGCCTCTTGTAAACTTCCCCAAAATCTCGAAGTAAATCGAGGATCCCTATCAGAAACTATAGAATCTAGAACCCCATGCAATCTCACTATCACATCAATATACTTCTTTGCCAGAACATATAGAGAATATGTTTGTTTAATTGCAAAAAAAATAGGTTGACTTTGTTAGCCGATCAACAATAACCCAGATGGCATCATGCTTCCTACTGGTCTTGGGCAAACCGGTCAAAAAATCCATGGTTATCCTTTGCCACTTCCATTCAAGAATGGACAATGACCTTAACTTGCCTGAAGGTGCTTGGTGTTCAGCCTTGACTTGCTGACACACTAGACACTTACTTACATATTTCGCTACATCTCTCTTTATGCCTTTCCACCATAAATGCTCTTTTAGATCTCTGTACATCCTAATGCTACTTGGGTGCATGACATAAGGCGCATTGTGTATCTCATCTAGTATTTCATCCTTCACCTCCTTGACATTCGGGATACAAAGTCTATTTCCTACAACCATAAGTCCATCATCCCTCACTACCACTTCAGATTTCTTGCCATTCAGAATTTCTTCTCGAAGCTCACTCAATTTTGCATCCTGTGCTTGTAACTCCTTAACTTTCTCCCTGAGTATCGGTCTCACTCTGAAGGTAGCAATAATACAATCAGGTTCCTCATGTTTCAAACTTATCCTAAGCTTAGCCATCTCCTCTAATAGCGGCAGATAAACTGTTTGAACATGAGCTATAGAGGATTTCTTGCTCAAGGCATCCGCTGCCACATTCTCCTTTCCTGGATGGTACTCAATCAACAGGTCATAATCCTTGAGCAACTTTAACCACCTTCTTTGTCTCAAATTCAATTCCTTTTGGATTAATAAATACTTAAGACTTTTATGAAAAGTTTACAATCTTTATACACTTGACATATAATCGCATGCCTCCCTAGAGGAGTGCTAACAATAAAAGGACTTCTCAGTGGCATCAAAATAACATCATGTAATGTCATGCTTGCAGAAACAAATGAATGCGTGGAGCCAGAATCAATCAACACATATACAGCAGAATTAAATAACCGAGCCATACCCGTGACAACTTCAGGTGCGGCTGCAGCTTCCTCTCTAGTCATAGCAAAAACCCTGGCCTGTGCCTGACCCCTTGGCCTCCCTAGAGGAATAGTCTTCTTTGTAGTTCCAGAGCTACCCACCTCTATGATTGGTCTGGTTCCCACTGTTTCTGCTCTCCTTGGAGCTTGCATCTGGAACCCCTCTTGTCTTGTTCCGTAAGGGCAGTCTTTGATCAAGTGTCCCTTCTCTCCGCATCAGAAACATGCTCCAAATAGCTTAAAGCATTCTTCCTTGTGAAGCTTCCCACAATGCTCACATTGAGGGTTTGTGTATTTGCTTCTCCCCGTCCTTCCAGTGCCTCATACACTCGAGGCTTGTCCCAAGATTGCTCTTGCCTGCTTGTCCTTGATAGGACCACTACTCCCCACTTCACTCTAAGTATGGTAACTCCTTGTACTCCTCTCATGCCTTAGAGTACTCATCCTCTTTTTAGTAGATTGCTCCCTGTTCTTCCTCTTCCTGCTCACTTCATTTCTGATATTCTCCAGCTTCTCAGCCTGGAGTGCAGCATCTACCAATTGTTGGTAGTCACAAAAATTATGGATCAGGACCTTCTCCTTGATCCCCAAATGCAGTCCTCCCTCAAATTTGCAGCAGTTATCCTCCTTATTAGTAACAACGTTGGCCGCATACCGTGATAGCTGGGTGAACCTCAGCTCATATTCACTCACACTCAGGTCTCTCTGTGTGAGATTTAGAAACTCTCTAGCCTTCTCTTGGATATACACTGATTGAACCCAAGTTTGCTATATTATTTAGTGACATTTTCATGGTTTTTGTTATACTTTTTGGCTCCTTTTGTTGGATATTGTGCTTCATTTGGCCTAAGAGTGCTTGTTTTGAATTAATGTAATTTGAGGGTCAAATTGTCATAATTAATTAACAACTGCACTCCCTTAAATTTTAGGGCAATTGATATTACAAATTATTACTTTTCATTGCAGTTGTATAAGGGTCACTCTTTATTTGAAAAAAGTTTTCTATAAGAAGGTGTGTTTTTACATAGTTAAAAGAAGAGTTTATTGAAATTCCTAAGAGCAACATAAAGGCCTTGTTTGGTTGGCATGTATTCTTGCTTGGGAAAGTAATTTTTTTCCTAAAATTTATATTATCATGTTTGGTTTATTTCTTTAAGTAGTTAGGAAAGTAAAAACTTTCCCAATATAGGGAAAGTAGTAGCACTTTACTTAGATTCTTAATCCTAGCACTCCTTGGTATTTAGATTACTTTTATCTTAAAAATATACCAGCCAATTCAATCCTTCCTTCTCTCTCAACTCTGCAACAACTCTTTTATAAAACCCTATCTCCTCTTCAACTATTCTTATTATTCTCCTGTTAGTAGGATTTTGGATATTTTTACTCAGAAGTTTCAATCGACAATCTTTAGATTCATATTTTTCCCTATTTAATGATTTTAATTTTTATTCAATTTGTAGGAATATAATTGAAAACACAAGTCAAAATTAAGTTACATTCCATGAAATATTATTTTATACCAAACACTATAATAAGAATCCATCAAACTTTCTTATTAGAATTCTTATAGGTATCCAAACACGTGAATATCTTTACTTTCCAAAGATTCATTTTCCGACGAATCAGATTCTAAATTCACTTTACTTTCTTACCAACCAAATGGGGACAAAGAGTAAATATAGGTAAAAAACTATTTTTTGAACCACTATAAAATTAGTTTGTAATTTCTATTCTTTACTTTCTTAAGATTATTCTTTCTCTTATGAGCTAAACTACCATTTTATTTATTTCCATTTAAATTGATCAAAAAAATTTATTTAAGTTAAAATAGATTTTTTAATTCCCTAATACCCATTTTATCTCCTTTTTGGATGCCATTAAATAATTTTTATTTATTTGAAAATTTAATTTCAAATATTTTTTCTACCTTGGCCAAGAACTTTCAAATCAATATTAGTCAAGGATTGTAAAACATTCTTCCTAGTTATTTTCATATATTGATCAATCAACCACCTCTATATAGTTCATTTCATATCCAATAATTATCAATTAAGGTACCTTTAATTGGCATATTTCATAAGTAGCATTAAAATATAATAATTCTTATATGACATACTTTAAAGACCAAAAGTCAGCCATCATAAAATTATCACAATAAAAATTTTCATATACATGAAAGTAATGTTCTATGTAGAATTCTCACGTTGAGTTACCTAAATGGACTTACACTCTAATAAACACTCACATGTACGTTTAAATATCTCAGTACTTGAGTTTATGAGATCAATAACTTATTTTATAAGGAAGAAATACAATATATGCTAATCTTTACATTTTATTAATACCCTGTCCTAATAAACTGCTGACTTGGAAGAATTTATGAATCATACATAAATATAATATAAATATCACAAGTATGATCTCATAGTAATTATAATATTTAATATTATTTAAAAATACTTTTTCTTTCATTTTAATATTGCCTTCCTTCCCTAAATGATCTGTTATCGTTGAATTGTTTGAAATTCAATACTTAACATGGAGTTTATTTGTATATAGCCTTTGGTTCCATCTTTCCTCTCATATGAAATCTTCATGAAACATATCTTAGTAATTTGCATTAAAAAAATTAATGTTTTAAAACTCAAAAAACTTAATTTACCACCTTCTTAAATATTTTTTCACAATTATCATAATCATAAATAAGAATTAAAAGAGGTGAAATCATTTGATAATGCCACATAAATCATTACTTATTCAAGCTCATTTTATTACCATTGAGAATGTGAAAACTAATTATATTACATATTTTATTTAGTAATTAGATTTGGAATTTTGGTTTGGGCCAAACTTGAAATTGACAAATAAACTTTGAGTTGATTGGAATTTGAGTTATACTCACGCTCCGAGATACTCAACTTAGTTTAGCCTGAACTTGATCGGAACTCGTCTCAAAAAATGTAAGAAAAATATGAAAAAAGCTTGAAAAGCCCTATTGAAATTAAAAAAAAAAGTTCCTCTAGACAGTCCAATTACGATGAGTTTTTAAGTCAAATTTAGTTCTTTTAAGAAAATTTAGTCCATTAATTCCAAACCATTACCATGCATAATAATCACATAAAATATAATATTGTTAAATAATCTTCCTATCATTCTCGCGAGTAAAGATAACATTAAAAAGAATAAAATCTTGTGCAAGTAAGGCCAAGTAGACAAGTTTCTAGGGAACAAGAATAACTGGAGTGAAGACCTACAACACGATATGAAGTTTATTTGGGTATATGAACGCCAAGCCCATATAAGCTTCATTTTACATTATGTAAACGACAAAAGACCAACTAGGGTAAAGTAATGTGTTTCTTTCTCTTTTATTTTTAGGAGTACAATGTGCCATATATTAATAAGGACAAGATCTTCTGTCTAATATTCTTCTGTCTTATTCTGTCTAATAAAATTTCAGTCATTTATTTTACGGGACTCACGTGAGGTCTACGCGGGACCTACATAAAATTCATATAAATAAATAGCTGAGATTTATTGGACATAATAAGACACCATAATATTAAACAGGAGATCTGGACCCATATCTATCGACATGCACGATCTCGTCATAGTACTAAACCCTTCAGTTCTAGCAAGCTTTTGACGTAAAATTCAAACATATCCTCCGATTTCTCAAATATCTCCCTACAGAAGGGAGAGTTTCATCCTTATCTTGCTTGCTCTACAAAAATATTGAAAACATGCATAGATCTTAAATTATGATTATTTCCAAATTTCCTTATCTTAACATCTATAATCTAATATTTAAAATCCATTCGCTGATTTGGTATAGCTCCAAAGACCCAATAAACTTACACGACCCAAAACTTGCTCACGGCCATATCACAGTGACAGTAATCTTAGATCGCTGCGTCCTATGAGCCTCAGCCAAGCTAGATGACTAAAACTGCACTACTGACGAGTTTTATAGAACATAACCACTTCACCTAGAGATTAAAGAAAGTACTGTAATTATGGCTCTATAAACAAAGCACTAAAGGATTTGATCACAAGATCATCACTGAAATGCGATCTTAGCATTAGAAGAAGCCCATGAAAATCCCATCATTTGAGACCTAACTTTTTGACGTCGAAGATCTCTCTCATTGCAGGGAGCTGTGCAAAGAGTCATCTCTTCTAAGTCTTTCCCATGCTTGAGCAAAAATTTGGCTAGGCTAACTTCATTCTCACAATCTAAAAACCCATGAATTTTTACAACCTTGAGGTGGTTTAAGAATGGTTTTAATGTTTGTATTTGAGATTCCCAGTATTGCTCTTCCTCGCACGTAGATACATCCCACAAATCTCTGTTCCATAGCTGAAAAACAGTGAGATATGTAGTTTATGTTATTGTAAGTCACAAATAAGTTTCTCAGTTACATCGACTAAACTCAGTTAAGATACTTACTCGCCTCTCTATCTTGTAATTGTTGATGATCTTAAGAATGAGTGTCTGCAATACTGGAGAGCTTCTAAACAGTAATGCCAATCCTGGAACATTGTTTCTGTTGAAACTGGTGTGCAACTCCAAATATTTGAGGTTATCAAACGGTTGGAGAAGATGCGCCAAGTTGATGATCTTTGACAATATCTGTCGGAGTAAGAGCATGCCAGTCATGACTATCTTATTGCATACATAAAATAAAATAGAATAGAGTTATATCCACTGTATCATGAAATTAAGTATAAGAGAAAGAAATGATTTTCTATGATATTTTCACTGATCAAGTGTTTTACAAATTCGACTGCCTATCCTATATTCTGCGGGAAATTGTAGAAAGGAAATTGTTGAATTGATGGAGATGACAAACCTCGATGCTCTGGCTTTCTAACGTCAAACTTTGGACATGAGAAAGTCCAGACAAAAGATCGCAAACACTTCGAAGCTTTTCCAGACTTACATCGTCATGAAGAATGAAGAAGCCAATTGAGGCCTCATGCAAGGAGTCCAAGTTTTGTAATGAACTTGTATCTGTAATGGCATTATATTCCCACAGAACAGTCCTCAGCCTGGGAGCATCAATCTTGACCCAACTCTTACCACAATAGGCATCGAAACAGCTCGCAACTCGGAACTTTTCCAATTTGGCACAGGCAATGTCCAAACCATGTAACTGGAAGCAATTCTCCAGAGTTAAATCTTCCAAGGCTCGACAGCCAATCTTGAGTTGTTTCAGCCCAAAACAAGCGTCAAGACTCAATTTTTTTAGACGAGGAAATGATGTTTCCGTAAAGAGATCAAACAATGAGGACTGATCATATAAAATCACAAGCGAGAGAGATAGTGTGTGGAGTGATCTGAACCCTTCTGTCATAACGCAAGAAGGCAGCAATCTAAAACCTGGATAACGAGATTTCAACTTGAAGACTCGCAGAGTTTCGCTCGCAATAACACCACGAGGGAAATTGAAGTAATCCTCAGTGGCAACCTCTACGTCAAGCTCTTGTACATTATGCCTAATTGCACAACGAATCAATCCATTAAGACCCGAAAAGCTCAAACGTGACCGAAAGCGAAGAGTCCTAAGATCAGAATTCTTATCACGTAGAGCCAAAACATGGGGTATGAAGTCCAATGACAAAGAATGTGACGATCTTTTTGCAGTCTTCTTTAAGGAAGAACTAGTTAAAGGATTTATGGTTGTGAAATCAAGGTCAGGAAAAGAGGACCAAAGGGATCTCCAACGTTTCGATAAGACGCTAGTCTGAGCAATGGATTTGATGGGAAGAAGGAAGAGAATATCATGGAGAACAGAATCAGGGAGGTCACTGATCCTATCGAACCCATTTTGGCCTTCATTTTCTGAAAACCAAACCCTCTTGCGCTTGGCAGACCTGGTTTCCATGGGAATAATGGTGGGTGTTTTCTTCATATCTATGTTTCTTTTCTGGTATTGAATCTTCCTGCACATTTGGAGATGGTTTAGTTTAGGGTTTGAAAGTTTCAAAGAGTTGAGTACGGTTGGAACGAAAAGAGCGTTCGAGTTTGTTTTACTTGCATTGCCATGGAAAAAATCTAGGTTTTGGCCACATGTAAATCCTAAGAAGTCTCTCTCCTAACCTTGTTCAAATTAAAGTACTACCTCCCTACTCTGACTAAGGATACTCTCTCCCCTACTTTTTCCCTTTCCTTGTCGTATTGAATCTCAATCATTCACTTGTGCGTGCGGTTGAGATTCAATAGGACAAGATAAGGGAAAGAGTAGGGGAGAGAGTATCCTTACTCAGAGTACAAAGGTGGCTGAGATTCAATATATAAATAGATGACTGAGATTTAATGAAGCAGAATAAGGAACAAGATAGGGGGCAGAGCATCCTGGCACCCATACTCTTTATCATTGTTTTCACTTTTCCCAATTTTCAGATTTTTTAATAAAATATTAAAAATTCTTATCCCACATTTTTAATAACTATAATATAATTTATTATATGACATTTGATTATTATCTATGCTAATTTAATATATTATTTTAAACTTTAAATAGTATATCAATAATTATATTCAATAAGGTTGATATTTTATGCATATCATGTTATTATATTTTCAAATTTAATACTATGTTTTATATATTATATTTATATTTATATTAAATTGTGTGTTTATATTTATGACATTTTACATGTTATTTTTGTAATTAATGAGACCATTTAAAATTAAATTTCTTTATTAAAATATTAAGCACATATTTAGAATATTATTGTTGTCTTATATTTTAATAAGAATAAACCAAGGTTTTGTATTTTAGTAGGCTTTCTAAACAAATTCAAGACTGCTTTAACTTGAATATATTTAAGTTTTATAAAAATAGGTTATATCTAACTAAATTTATATGATTTAAATGAACAAACTTATGATTGTATGAATTTAAAGATAAGGTTAATTAGAAATGACATATAAGATATGTTTTAATATAGAGATATAACCTAACATATTATTAATAAAGATATTATCTACCAAATTTAAATTTAGTATATTTATTGGGTAAATTAAAGATCAATAAAATTGAAATAGGATCCTAACTCACTAGAAAGATTAGAGTAACATTTTCATGATGATAGAAGTGAGGGCTATTATTTTGAATGAAATAATGGAAGTAACCAAATACATTATTAAAGTTCTAATTTTATTTAATTATCATGGAATTTAATCGGTTACTTGGTTTCTTCACATTTATATTGCTTTCAGTACTAAATGACCTTTGTTTAGTATAACTGATACTAAAATATTACTTAACCAAATTTCTTGAATATAAATTAGGTTTGAGAAGAGTTATCAAAGATAAGGAAAAATATATATATATATCCATTATGCAATCCTTTTATAATCCCTAGTAAGTATTTCAATGAAAAAATTAAAAGTATGTAAATATCATATAGATGACAAAATATAGTGACATTTAAATTTTAGTAATGTATCATAAGCTTTAAAGGTAACATATAAGATGAATCTTAGATCCCGCTTCATTGCGGGACTTCGGACTGAATGTATTGATATAAGATGAATTTCAACACTATGATAACTTAATGCAAATAGTTACATAAATTAGATATAAAAGGTATAGTACTCTGAAGAATTATTTTACTCATCATAACCTATTAAAAGAATAAATAAAGGACTATAATTGAAGGAATTTTCTATAGTAAGATAATAATTATCGTTAAAAGGAGATAATTGTATGACTTTTCTTGCTAATACTAGATATATTAGAGATCATCTATATTTGTAATTCATCCTTTTATATATATGATATGGATTTGGATTTAATATTACTATAATTTCCAAAGCATGATAAGAAATAAAGTGTTGAGTAAAAGTAGTTGATACAAGTTTATACAAATAATTTGTTTGTGTTGGATCAAGAGAGATTCATGCTTAACATAAATGGCAAAAGAGCAAAGTTATATATATTTTCTATGTCACGTTGATTAAATAAACATAATAAGAATCACAAATTACATATAAGGATATTTGTAGCCTTTTGATTTATATCTTATGAAACTTATAAAAGATGTTAGGTTAAAAGATGACCAAATCAACGTTTAGTGAAGGGATGATTATGACATTAAATTGTTAAATCTTAAACATATTATGTATGAGATATAATAAAAAATTATAAAAGATTTTTTTGAAGGGATAGAACCATTTCATTAATCAAATGAAGAATTGGATGACAACATCCGGAACAACCTCCCAAGAAACAAAAGGGGAGAATCTAATGGATGCTCTAGCCAGTTGATGAGCAATTCCATTCAAGTTTCTTCGAATCCACCAAACTTGTATATCCGGTCTAGACTCAAGAATAAGTAAACAATTTGTAACAATCAATCCTAGCTCAGAAATATTAAGAGAATGAGAGGATAAAGCAAGAAATAAATGTTGACAATTTGTAAAAATAAATCCTTCATCATGAAAGTGAGACTTTGCATGTAATAACGCCTCACGCAAGGCAATTTCCTCCACCACTGTAACACTTTTAACACCTTCTTGGTAACCAGATATAGCTTTGATAAATCCACCTTTAGGATCTTCAAAGACCACCGCAAAACCTGTGACATCTCCCTGCTGGAATGTTGCGACATCAACAAATGCCTGCCAATGAGAATTGTCCATATTAATGATGTCATTT
>JAOTIZ010000009.1:2171687-2192475 GCA_027123425.1 Erythroxylum panamense
ATAATATATTATTAACAAGTCATAATGTTAATACATGAATCACAAATATCCATTGGCCTAGGGCACACTACTAACATTATTGTTGTGACAAACTAGGAAAGTGAGTTGGTTACCACCTGAGTGTAAACCAGGTGGTGAATATGTATTGATTATAGAAACTTAAATTATGCCACTCATAAAGACCACTTTCTCCTTCCTTTTATTGATCAAATGCTTAAGAGATTGGATGGTTATGACTATTATTGCTTTTTAGATTGGTTTTTAGGTTATCTTTAGATCCCAATCATACCGGTAGACCAGGAGAAGACCACATTTACATGCCTATTCGATATGTTTGCCTACCGAAGGATGCCATTCAGATTATGTAACGCACCCGCCACGTTCCAAAGGTGTATAGTAAGTATTTTTTCGAATATGTTGAGAAGATTATCAAGGTATTCATGGATGATTTTAGTATGTATGGATCTTCTTTTGATGAATGCCTTGAGAATCTTACCACTATCTTTGAACGATGTATAGAAACTAACCTTGTGTTAAACTAGAAAAAATGTCATTTTATGGTGGATCAAGGTATAATTTTAAGCCATGTGATAACTGTTAAGGGTATTGAAGTAGACAAGTCCAAAGTTGATCTTATTTCTTCTTTACCTTACCCCTCTACTGTGAGGGAAGTGCATTCCTTTCTTGGGCATGGATGTTTTTATCAAATGTTCATTAAGGACTTTTCAAAGATAGTCGAACCACTATGCAAGCTTTTTCAACAAGATGTCTCCTTTGAGTTCGACGAGAAGTGCAAAGAAGCATTCAACAAACTTAAGGAGCTTCTAACATCCCCACCGGTGATTCAATAGCTAGATTGGAACCTCCCCTTCGAGATCATGTATGATGTGAGCGATTATGCAATAAGGGCAATTCTAGGACAAAGAGTAGGAAAAGCTTTGCATGCCATCTACTATGCTTTAAAGACTCTAAACCCAACTCAATTGAATTATTCTACTACTGAAAAAGAACAGTTACTTGTAGTTTTTTCTTTGGGAAAATTTTGATCGTATGTGCTTCGTGCTAAAGTCATTATTTACTCTAACCATACAGATTTACGATACTTGCTCACAAAGAAAGAAATGGATTCTCCTTCTTTAGGAATTCAACTTAGAGATTAGAGATAAGAAGGGGGAAGAAAATGTGGTGGCAGACCATCTCAACCGTTTGATAAAGGAAGAAGATGATATCCCATTATGAGAAACCTTTCTGGATGAGCAATTATTCTCTACCGATGCGACACCACCATGGTATGCAGACATTGTCAATTTTTTAGTTATTAACGAATTACCTATTAGTTTGTCAAAGGCTCAGAGGGATAAGCTACGAAGTTAAGAGAAGTATTACATATGGGATGAACCGTATCTTTGGAGGCACTATGCAGATCAAGTTATTAGGAGGTGTGTATTAGAAAATGAATCATCATCAATTTTAGCCTTCTGTCATTTATTCACTTGCGGAGGACATTTTAAAGTGAAAAGGACAGCTTATAAAGTTCTAAAGAGTGGCTTCTACTAGCCAACATTGTTCAAAGATGCATATACCTTTTTGTAAATCATGTAATAGATGCCAACAGTCAAGTAACTTATCCTATAAGGATCAATTGCCACAATCTTGTTTTCTTTTCTGTGAAATTTTATACATTTAGGGCATTGATTTTATGTGACCTTTCCCTCCATCTTTTGGCTTTACTTATATATTACTTGCGGTTGATTATGTTTCTAAATGGGTGAAAGACAAAGCCACTAGGACTAACAATGTAAAGGTTGTTGCAAATTTTGTTAAGGCTAACATTCTTTCTAGGTTCAGGATATTGAAAGTCATTGTAGCGATAGAAGAACCCACTTCTGCAACAGGGTGATAATGTTCAGAAAATATCACATCATGCACAAAGTTTCTATTGCTTACCATCCCTAAACCAACGGGCAAGCAGAAGTCTCAAATTGAGAAATCGAGTTAATCCTAGAGAAAATCATGCAGCCCAATAGGAAGAATTGGAGTTGGAAGATACAGTGTGGGCCTACAAGACAACTTATAAAACACCAATTGGGATGTCATTGTATAGGCCAGTATTTGGGAAGTCATATCATCTTCTGGTGGAATTACATCATAAGGCATATTGGGCTATCAAAAGATGCAACATAAACTTGGATGATACGGGAGTGCATAGGAAGTTACAGGTTTAAGAGTTGGAAGAGATGGGGAATGAGTCATATCAAAATATAGTGATATATAAGGAGAGGACGAAAGCTTTTCATGATAAGATAATTTTGAAGAAAAGCTTCTTAGTGGGCCAGATAGTGTTACTATATCATTCTAAACTCAAACTTTTTCTAGGTAAGTTGCGTTCTCGTTGGGTTGATCCATTTATTATCACTCATGTATTTCCTTTTGGTGCAGTAGAGATACATAGCCTCAAAACTGACAAAACATTCAGAGTGAATGGTCATCGCTTAAAGTCGTATTATGAGGGAGGAATTGGAGGTGTTGATGTTAGAGGATGTGACTAGTTTCATTTGATGCACGCAACTGGAGGTTGAACCAATGACGTTAAACAAAGGCACTACTTAGGAGGCAACCCAACGTGAGTTAATTTCTATCTTTTACATTTTCGCATTTGTTATTTTTACTAACTGCTCCATTTCTTGAATTTGATTTTACATTAAGGACAATGTAAGTTTTAAATGTGGGGCGGCTGGGGTATATTAGTTTTTATGCATGTTTTTGAACTTAATTGTAGCTTATATGACTTTTTAGGTGGTTTTGAAAATCAAACGAAGAAAATCGAAAGTTTTCTTGTTTTCTATTGCTTTTAAGATTATTTAGTCATAATTAGAGTGTGAATTGATTAGTAAAATCCATAGCAAAATTTGGCATGCACTTTTGCTCTTGTGATTGGTTAATATGCATTATTCTTAAAAGAGTGGTGACTAGTGGTAGACAAAAAAACCAGTGAGGTTTTGAGCCTATTAGACTGACACATCTATATTAATCTCACTATTTTGTTTGTTATGTGTGACCTATATGACATTTATATCCTTACTTAGTGTTGATTTTCTATTCGAGACCACATTTTTATCATATACATTTTTATGAAAATGATTAGGCATTTTTTGTTGATTACGAGCTATATTAGCCAAACAGCCTACCTAACTATTTGAATTTTCCATTGCTAACCTGCTTTGAGCATTATTATTCTTTTCTTTTATATAAACCACATTACATGTACCTAACCAAATGTCCTACCCAAGTCTTAAAGCTAGTGGAGCATTTGTTACTTCTTGATGAATTTGAATGTACAGAAGCCTACATGTGGGGGTATGCATACATGTAGGTTGGTTATGCATACATGTAGGTTGGTTATCTCCATATTATGAATCCCATGTTGATGTAGCTTCTATCACTTCTACTTTTGAAAAAAAAGAAGAAGAAAAAAAAACAAGAAAAGTAAAAAAAAAAAAGAAAAAAATGTGAGTTTGAGTAAAAGTATCAAGGAGGAAATATAATTGATGTAAAAAGGTTGTTAATTAATAGTTTATCCTCCTTAAGTTATATTTATTGGGTGTTTGAATATATTGCATATAAGGCGGATGTTGTTTTAGATGGATCACTTTTTGTATTATACTACTGTGTCTTATGGTGAGAGAGCTAAATTGAGTTATGAAACATAGTTATTGCATTCTTCATAGCTGATGGTACCTAGTTTGGAATAAATGTTAAATTACGAGATAAATATCTCATTAAGTGTTACTTTTGCTTCACTAGCTTGATGACTTTTATACTACATTACCCAAAATACATCTCACCTTATCTTTACCTACATTACAACCCGAGAAAAGTCCTTTGATTCATGATTATGCGTATAACTTTTAGTGGTAGAGAAATGAAATAATATGCAAGTTATGGATTGTTGTGATCATGAATGGTGTTTAAGTGTACCCATGGAAATATCTTGTTTAAACACTTTTTGTCCAAGTCTACATCTAGATTACTCAGTTTCTAACGGTGGTGAATATTGATTGATCATGAGTAGAAGCTTTGAATGTTGAGTTTTTTTTATAAGTTTTGAAAGTCATTCATCTTTACTTATAGTTATCTATTCTTAAGAAATGTGAAAAATGAGTAAAAGTTTTGGTTTGTGATTTTTGTTTTGACGATTTATCTAAATCTAAAGATGGTCAAAAGTTAAGGGTGGGGGAACTTGATATATACTTAAATGTTGATTCATTTGATATACTATACTTAGTGATTAATGCCTTAGAAATGTTTAGGATACTCTCTTTAGCTTATATTTGATTTTAGGTACATTTTGGAAGTAAAGAAGCTAAAGTGACCCGAAAGCATGTTCATTGAAGCCATCTTTTCCATTTCCATATTCACTTATCTTTGTGGAACAAAAATGATAAATATTAGAGCAAGTAAAGACAAGAAAATCAAGATGATTAAGTTGCATGGAAATTGCATGTGACAACCCCATGCAACGTGTTTTATAGGAATTAAATGAAGACAAGAGGCAGCTGGAAGAGAAGCAAAAATGGCAGCACAACTTGAAGGAAACATTGTAGCATACACACCACATACATTAAAACAACGTAGCAGATAGAAGCAAGAAGGATTTGCACAAACGTTTGTGGAAACACAAACAATGTCTGCATATATGCATACATTTCACACTAACACAGACATTATACGTTGAACGCAAATGTTACACGGGCTTTTAAAAGGAAAATACGCAGTAACAGTAGGGTGAGCAGTACAGGTGGACCAAAAATTAATTCAAAAAATAGAGAGGAGCGCAAAGAATAGGATGGTAGAGGTGTTGCGGTTCTCTCTTCATTTTTCACCATCGAAGCAACTATGTAGAAGATGATTGATGCTTGAAGCATAAAAATGGAGATGGAAGGATAGGTTCTTGATGCCGGTTCAATGGGGATGTCGACACCAAGTCATGGTTAAGCTATTTTATCATTTTAATATTGTAATTTCTTTTTGGATTATTTTGTTGTTGGTGTTGATTTGATCAATTTTTAAGATAAAAGATCTTAATATGGTATTTGATTGTTCTATTTTGAATCTATTACCAAAACATTGAATGTAACCTGTAATCGTTACTTTTAATGTTTGTTAGTAGCATCTAATGATCCTGTATCGTTAGGAACAACATAACTTAGGTTAGATAACCTGAACGTGTAAGGTTACTATTTATATTGATTGTTTTCCACTTTGTAATATGGCTATCAATTTAAATCTAGAGATCGTATCCTAGGTTATTTGGTAGTTAGGTTTAATTAATGATCGTTTCTTGATTAAACAAAACCTAAGGAAAAATCGAGATTAATAGAGCATTGTATTAGTCTCAAATCAATAATCCGAAGAGAGTTGTAAAGACGTTAGGATGATGAAATATGCTTGATCGTGTTTGGGTCGAGATTGAACCTAAAATTGGACATTACATATATTCAATAGTTTAATCATTTTCGATCGCTTGTTTTAATTTGTTTTTGATAGTTTACTTTTATTTTATTTTTAAAATTGCTAAAAATCCAACACCCCCTTTTTATATTTTCCTTGCATCAATTAATTTTGGTTACAGAAATTAACCGAACATCTCCTGTGGATTCGATCCTGACTTATCCTAACTATAAATTTTAGTATGCAGAATCCCATAAATTTTGCAATGTACTCGACACATGCTGTCAAAAAGTAACTTCTTAATTTTGGGAACTAGATCTATAAAGATAGATTGGAAGTTGTTCACTTATTCTAAAGTCCAAGTACATAAATAATGTACTAAATATGTTTAGTGTTTAAGATATTAGATAATTATGAAGTATTAAAGATATTTATCCTTCTACGTATGAGTTGACAATTGAGTTCAAGGAGATAAGGGTATTTACTTTAGAAGTAAATACTAATTAGGGTTTATTTTACTAAGATAATATCATTCAAGATTTGAAAGGTTTCCAATGTAGCAATGGTTGCTAATTAAGGCATAATATATTTTTTATTTAGTATAAATGAACAATTGGATCAATAAGTTAGTGAACTTGATATAGTTTCTTGCATTGTATACGATAGTAATGTACTATGGAACATTAAAGTCATTTGGCATGCAAAAGGACCTAAGGTCTCATCAAGGATCTAAGTATGTATTTAGGCAAAATTTCATAATTGTGATGATAATTAAGATGAAAGTTATAAGATTTAAGCAAGTGCTCACTATAAAGAATCTTGCAGAATTCTCTCATTAAGTTGTTGTCCCAGCAGTAGCATAATCATCATATGTGTTATAGTATAAGATACTTAAATGATTGGCTTAGTGCAAGTGGGAGATTGTTGGTTTATGCCCTATAGCTAATCGATTGGTTGTAGTTTAGTGACAAAATAATTTAAAGGTATTCTTTAAGTTATAGATTTTTAGATGTATATGATAAAGCATATAAGATACTTATATATTGAAAATGAAATTATAATTATGAAATTCAATTTACATTTATGCATTATCCCTAAATTACTCCTAATCTTTGTTCTATTAAGACTGAACATTAGTATAACGTAAAAAAGCTAGCACACATCCTTATGAAGGAAGTAGTTGATCTCATAAGCTAAAGTACGGAGATATTTAAATAATCATGTGGGTGCTTGTTAAAGAACAAGTTCACTGAATTGACCCGATAAGAGAAATTCATTAGAACATTACTTGTATGTTTATGAAATTCTCAATGATAATTGTATAAGTGATCATTTGACTTGAGATATCCAACGTTATCTTATATATAGATTTCTATGTTTTGACACTACTCATGACCTATTTAATTATGGGTTATTCGGTCGATAGTCATTGGACGTAGCATAAACTATATGGAGGTAGCTGAGTGATCAAAATAGGATTTATCAGCCTAAAGTAATTAGGGAGAATGTTCTATTGTTCTCGATTAGTATTAACTTGGCCAAAATGGAATAACGTTTTTAAATAATTTGTAAATCTCATTAATTGAATCGATAGCTACTGATAAAAAACTAATATGATTTGAATCAAAATAAAGTAGATGTTAATTTCATACTTTGTGTCTAATCAGAACATTGTATGATGAAAGGATTGAATTATGCGAAAAGGTTAATCAAAACCACTTTGACATTCCTAAATATTTGGATAGTCATGAAACGTTGTTAAATGTTAATGTTAATCTATAATTTTAAATTATTTAATTGGAAAATTAAAGACAAATTAAAAGAATTTTTAATTTATCTAATTATAATTATAATTTATAATCAATACCAACATATTTAGGAACCTAATGGGTTTCACATAAAGAATTAGTTGAATAGAGTAAAGATATTTTAATCAAGTTAGACCTTATTATGAAGTTTGAGAAACTTTATGCTTAAATATATAATAATTAATAGATAATGATCAATATAAGATATTAGATCTTATTTGGGAATAACTAGTATTCAATTTAAAATTATTTGGAATTCTAATTAAAGTTTAATTGAAATTAGAATTTAATTTTAATTAAATTTTGAAAACGTCCAAAATTTATTATAAATAGGCTTAAGCTCTAATAGAGACTTCTTGCTTAACCCTCTCTGTAAGAGTTACAAAGTTCTCTCAATTTGTCCTATGGATATCGTTAAAAACCAGATAATTGTGCAACTTCGGTGATTGAGATAGATCAACTTCTAAAATCGTTCGAAAAATACAACAAGAAAATGACCAAGCTTCAAAATAAGATACAAATTAATATTTGTGCTTTATTATAATTTATATGTTAATTGTTTTATAAAATTAAAATCATCTTAATTTTTGGGAAATAAAAAATACAAAAAATTGCAATTATTCTATATGATTTACATGCTAATTGTTTTATAGAATTAAAATGATCTTAATTTTGGAGAAATCAAAAATATGAAAAAAAAAATTGTAATTATTTCAATACGACGAGGATTAGATCCTTCTTGATTTCCCAAAACTATTCAAACTCTAGTGAAGTAGGGCATTGCAGATAGGTTAAAGGGGAAACAAAGGTCATCATTAAAAATAAAAAAGAAAAAAATCAGATTTGTAAGAATGAATGGAAGATAACGCTTGTAAGTGTTTTGGTGGTGGAGGATTGCTAATTTTATCAATGTCATATAACAGCTTTCACTGCTGTAGGATGCAGAGGAACTCAGTTCCTAGCCTTAAAATCCTCTAATATAAGGTAGGAACTGGATTCCTAGCACAAAGAATGGCACGAATGAAATGGTTATTCCAATCAATCAAACATTCTACAAAAGTCTATTTTGGTGGTAACTGAAACACCAGAAAGCCATTCTGGTGGCACCCCTTATGTTAGCCAACACGCCACCGAATTGATGGTCGTCAATAAGCTTTGCCAAGCCAAAATCCGCTACCTTAGCCTTGTAATCAGCATCCAATAGAAGATCCTCAGAATTGATGTCACAGTGGATCATACTCTCCCTGCAGTCCTCGTGTAGGTACCCAACGCTATCTGGCAGAGTCAACTGCTATAGTAAAATCGAACTTCCCAGCTTTAAGTAGGAGCACTCTGCTGCAAATACATACCCAGATGACCATTTGGATTATATTCATAAACCAGTATCCTATGCATGTCTTCCAAACAAAACACAAGGTTGACATGCTGAATTTTCCCTGGCGTAGATACCTCTGCCCTCAACCCTTTATCTCCACTGCCTAGCTTTTCAAGACACTTTCACAGCAACTAGGCTGGAGTCTAGTAAATTTACCTTGTCCAAGCTTCCTGGAGAAATTCCCAGTTGTCGTACGTAGCTCTTCGTAGGAAAACACTTTTGATCCCAACACCAATGAAATCTCTTCTTCTTCTTCTTCCACTTTGCTCCTCCTTTCCTGCCTCCTAACATGCGACACAATTACTGCTACGAAATTCAGAAAACCTGTATGTGTGGTACTGCATATTTCATATATGATTAGAACCAAAGTAAGATTTAGACTTTCCACCTGGACCAAGAATCCCAGCCGCTTTTTTGTTGAAAATTTGAGTGTTCTACCTGACAGTAACAATGTTCCTTGCTCCTAATTCCGTAGGTTTGCTCTCTGAATCTTCCCAGCTCATTCATGGCCATATAGAGGCATTGTATATGTAAAGAGGATTTACGAAATGTGACTTGAGAATACTTGAATACATAGGTACTTTCAAAACTCAAAAGACAATTCTTGAAACTCTCTAGATAATTCCTAGTTAATAACTTCAAGAAACACTCGTATGTACATATGAATGCGTCAGCACCCACTTCAATTTAAAACTTGGTTTAACTTTTAACATTGCCTCCCTTAATCCAAGTTTGCAGAGTTCAGCATTCCAATTAGAATGCACTAAAACCATGCGCCGATTTAATGTTTTTAACGTGAAATTCATAACTTTCCTTGGTGTATATGTTTACAACCAGACTAACTTCTGATTTCTTTTCTTAAATACAATAAACGTAGATTCTGTTCAGAGGAGATATTTTTCAAAAGAGCAAAGAGACGGAGAGCAATGGAGAAGGGTCTGGTGTCGGTGGACCGGTGGACGGAGGGAAGCCAAGCCTATTTTCTCACTCACCTCCACTCCGATCACACCAAGGGCCTGAGCTCCACCTGGTCCAGAGCTCCCATCTTCTGCTCTCGAATCACTGCCAAGCTATTTCCCTTCAAGTTCCCCGACTTCAACCTCTCTTTGCTTCGCGTCGTCGACGTCGGCTTCTGGTACTCCCTCTCTCTCGTCTTTCCATCCTCCGCTTCCAGAACGACCGTTGAATTCATGCCCATTCACGCCCATCACTGCCCTGGTAAATTCATTGCTCGCCACCTGTTCGAACATTGTTCTACTTTATTGTAGTTGGTGTTGAATATTGGCAGGTGCGGTTATGTTTTTGTTTCGGGGGGATTTTGGGTGGATGCTTTACACTGGGGATTTTCGATGGGAGGCGAATAGCGAGAGGGCTCAATTGGGGAGAACAACTCTCCTAAATGCTCTCAAGGGTCATAGGCTTGATGTTCTTCACTTGGACAACACCTATTGCAATCCCTCCTATGACTTCCCGCCTCGAAGTGTTGCTGCTCAGCAGGTCTAGTTCCATGGAGCTTCTCTCTTTTTGCTTATTTCGTGGGCCTTGTGGTGTTTGTTCATGAAGGAAGAATTATTTTAATGTGGATAACAAAAGTGGGGACTGATCTCTGTTTCCTTTCATATTAAAAAGGAATGCTTAAGTTTGATTCTACCTGATATTATTGATCATTAGTTGTGACTTAAACTAAGATTGTAGTACTGAATGGGAAGAAGGTACACAAAGTGATCTGCTCCCTCTTCTTTTTGACAACAGGTGGTCGATATTATCGTTTCCCATCCTGAACATGACATTATCATTGGCATTGACACCTTAGGAAAAGAAGAGCTACTGCTTCATATTTCACGTTTGCTTAAGACTAAGGTACGGCCACTACCGTCTTCTGTAAAACAAGTTCAACTTCTCATCTGTCTTTTGCTTCAACGGTAGTTATAATGTGAAAGAGAAATCCAAATACCCTTATATTAATGTCTTGTTATTTACATCCGGTTCATTCTTATGTTTTCTTTTCTTCGCGAGACTCATCACTCTAGTAGACGTTGGCCAATTACCTGTGTGTTATTTGTTCAGTCATCCCTGTTCTAATATTGTTGTTGTCTTCCGTAAAGATTTGGGTGTGGCCAGAACGTTTGCAGACTATGCATCTTCTTGGGTTCCATCACATATTCACAACAAAAACTACTCTAACTAGAATTCGAGCAGTGCCTCGTTACAGTTTTAGCATTGACACTTTAGAGGAGTTGAACAAAAAGCGTCCAACAATAGGAATCATGCCATCTGGTGTTCCATGGTTGATGAAACCTTCAGATGGTGCTGACAATCTTTTTGGTTCTCTTTTAACCTCCCATTACAAAAAGAGGCAAGGAAGTACAAGTGGTAGGCTCCAGAATGGAAAATTCAAAGATAATATAAAACCTGTTGATGGGCGCCATCGATATATATATTCAGTTCCATACTCAGATCATTCTTGCTATGCTGAGTTACAAGAGTTTATTGAACTTGTCCAGCCAATCAGCATGAAAGGAATTGTGTCTTCATCTTGTTGTTATGTTGATCCTGTTTACTACTTTGGTCGGTTATGTGGAGGAAGCAAGCCTCTGCAGAGGCTTTCCGATAAGCAAGAAAAGGAAGATGGAAGTGAAAGAGTCGTTGCTGCCGAAATGAAGTCTTGTCTCATAAGTACTAAATCTATCAACACAGACAGAAAAAGGAAAACAGGGAAGGGTGGCTCCACAGGAATTCATGCGTTGAGACGAGTACATCGGGGTGCCAAAATAATCGAAAATGATTGCTCAGCTGATTCGTTAGAAAGCTGATATTATGTGAGTTGCGGTACCGCATAGTTCATACTATATGATTAGAACCATGTACTGACTTTAATTCAAATGATCAGTTCTTTTAAACGTCTCTGGAGTTCTTTAACGAGTAATTGGATATCACAATGAAGAGTCAACAGTAAAAGGGTGGGAAGGGAGCTGTTAATTGCAACACTAACGTGCTGCTAAACATCAGCACTGAAGCTAGATCTTCTCTGGAGTGTGGGGAGGACTGAGGAGACCAAGATTCTTAGGAAGCATTTCTGGAATCAGATATTCTATTTCTTGCCCAGGGCTTCAGTTCTTACAAGATCCGCCTCAGTACCTTCCCTACGCTTTACTGCAGGATGCGGCTAGAGTGACCCATCCCCGCAGCCTGCATGTAGCAAGATCCGATATTGTGCCACTGTTTTAGTCTTTTGCTGCGCTAGTTTCCTTGTAAACAAAAATAATAAATAAATAAATAAAATAAAATAAAGTTAAATTAAAACCGGTAACTGCAATATTGACTTGCTTTTGTTTTGGATTATCAAAAAATGTATAAACTGAGTTTATCCTTAAATCGTCTGTCCGGCAATTGTGCGGACACAATTTCACCATCTGGCCACAATGTGTCGCAATGTGACAGCTGGATCACAATAGGTATTAGGTATCAAAGTGGGTATTAGGTGGTGCTATCATTCCTACAATTCAGGAAAGAGAAAGCTCATTGGAGGCGGCCATTTTTGACTAGCCAAAACTCGTCTTCATAAACCAAAATCTTACAAGTTAAACAATTATTTTCAATCTCATAATTTTCAAAGAAACTATAAAAGTGATTTTATGCAACTTGCTTCCACTTTCTTAAAAAATGCTTTCATATTTGTTATGAAATATTACGTAATAATTAAAAAAAGATATTTATCATATCACATCGGATATAATTTGTTAAATCATGTTAACCTAGAGTCCATATTTTGGTGACAATAAAAATATATCGTTACTAATGATTTATATTCAAGCAAATGTGAAATAATTCCAATCTCAAAGTCAATTAAACGAATAAGAATTTAAAAAAAAAAAGTTAACAAAGACCAGCATCAAGAAATCTAAGTTGATCAAATAAGTGAATAAGTTAAGTGGATAAATAATAAGGAAAACTCAAGCGACAGCATGTGTATTAAGCAAATGTAAATTACTTACAAACTTTATATTATTTAATTTAATGCTTCAGGAATTGACATGCATAATCATATCTCATTTTAGTATTAATTTGTAAATTTTTTTCAAAATCAAGAAGAATGTAGTTTCATCTTTAGAGAAAACTATCTTGATCTTCAAAAATGAAAATTTTGAAAAGTATTTGAATAAAATTTTTATCAAAAGATTGTATTTTGAATCTTAAAAATTTTTAAGAAGATTTGAAAAGCTAAAATTAAGAAGTTTTGGTTGATCTATACTTGGGTTAAGCTGAACTAACCTATTTGAATCTTAAAGTTACCATTCTAATGTAAGCTAGATACTCCACAGTGTATGACTACTAGAAGAAAAATTTTAGAAGTACTTTGATATTACTAAAATTGAATCTCTTATTTAATGACATTTAAGAATTGTTTTTAAAATTAAAGAGATTTAATTAATAGAATAAGGAGTTCAACTAGTAAACATACAAGCTAAATTAATCTTACAAGTTGAGTTAAGAACCCAATTTTGGTACACTAAAACCAAATCAAGATTAGCTAATAGAGTATCTTATAGAGGTGATAAAAGTTAACATCTATCAGCTTCTATAACTTTAAATAAAGTAGTTATCCAATTTCAAAGTTGTGACAATCTAAAGAAGGCAATACATAGTTATTTTTAATAAGAAAAGCCACCCCTATCCATTGTAACAGCTCAGTTAGAATGTGCTCCTTGTTGTGCTCATTGCCTTTAAAGCATATGTTATTCCTTTCCATCTATATAATGTACATGCTTAATCTAAAAGCTATTATAGTGACATCCTTATCTCTTTTGGTCATGTTACTATCTGCATTTATCCATTCCAACATCTCATTATACTTGTAAATTCTATACCTAACTTGGCATAGAGACATAATGTTACTCTATATAAGGTGCAGTTGACAAATAGGTGCTATAGTATTTTTGGTTGTCATTTACAAAAGAGACCAATCGATGGTAAGTTGAGATAACTCAATCTATTAAGAGTTACAGGTATGTTCCTGATTAGCAACCATATGAATAAGGTTAGTTTTGGAAGCAAAGCAATGCTTTAGATTGAGCTACTCCACCTTACGTTGTCCCTCTCAATCTAAAGAGACCTGTACAAGATATCCTAGTATTTATTTATTTTTTTAATTACAAAGGAGGAAAACAAACTACAACACTAGGTTAACGCTCTGGGGTACATAGCGCCCCTGCGCATCTCGGCAGATGATCTCCTGAACTCCAAAGGGGGGCTCGTGTAGGATAGAAAGACCAGGGCTGCACACTCCAGCGAGTCGAGCAAGGCTGTTCGCGCACTGGTTGCCTTCCCTGAACACGTGTTGCATCCGTACCGTCCACTCCCCGTGCAAGAGCTGCTGGATACCTGTCACTAAAACAAAAAGCTCAGTCAAACGCACGAATGGAGCAGAAAGAAGATTGATAACCTCAAGAGAGTCTACTTCTACCACCATTTGGCGATAGCCTAGGTCCCAGGTCAGTTGAAGACCCGAGAGCACTCCCCACAACTTCGCAGCTAACGGCGAACCCGTTTCGAGATTTTAGAGGAAGCCGCTCCGCCATTCCCCATGACAATCCTGAATCAGACCCCCAACGGAAATCCTTTTGGAAGTGGGGTTCGTAGCACCATCAGAATTGACTTTCACCCAACCCGCCTCCGGCTTCTGCCACCCGACGAAAGAACCCACTGAGAGGCCCTGAGTGGGAAACACACACTTCTCCATCATCTAGGCTCGAGCAATCCACCCTACGTAATCCAAAATAACTCGGTGCCCCTCAACTGGCCAAACAAAAGTCGGCTCGAAAAGACTGTTATTTCACCATTTCCAGAGGAACCAGCAAGTGACCCCAAAGACCGTAGCCCACGCTTCCTGTTACACCAGATCCTACTTCGTGAGGTTACAAAACAACCAAGTGTCCACCTCCTGGTGGAAAAAGGACCTATCCACCACCTCCTGAGGAAAATGCCGCCAGAGAGCCTGAGCCCGAGGGCAGTCCCGGACTACATGTACAGTGGCCTCTTCCTGCCCACAGAAAGGGCAGCTACTGTCGGTGGCCATATGCCAAGACACACGCTGGTGGTTGGTCAGGAGATGGCGTTGGGCAACAAGCCAAAGAAACGATCGAATGTGCAGTGGACCCGCCTATTTCCAGATGATCGCCCACAATCTGTGTCGGTTGTCTGAGGATAGATCCTCGATAACCTCATAAGCGGAAGCCATCGTGAACCTACCGTGGGGGGAATGTCCCCACAGTAGACTATCCTCCCCCCGATTCCTGTCAAAAGGGCCACAGTTCGCAATCGCCAAGCAAACTGTGGATGGGAGGTACTGTTGGAATTCAGACCAAAACCAACCACCGTCATCTGTACGGAGGTCTGCGACGGTAGCCATCCGAATGTGATCCGGGATAGGAGAGGAGGCCACGTGGATAAGGGATCCCCAGCCATCCAGCCAAGTATGTAGCAAAAAAATGCCCTTCTCCCATTCCCTAAAGACCATGTGATCCCTTTCCGGACCCATTGCCAAGAGGCCGAAATCCCTTTCCAAACGGATGACGCCTCGACCCGGGATAGGGTGAGGGGAAGATGGGTGGTATCGAGGTGATATTTAGCCCTAAGGACCTGAAACCAGAGAGCCGTGAGGTGCGTGAGGAAGCCCCAACCTAATTTCGCCAGATGCGCGTCGTTCATAACCCGTATGCGTTTGATGCCCAGTCCACCTGTTGCTTTATACTGACAGACTAACTCCCAGTTGACCAGGTGGACCTTACGGAGGTCAGGCGAGGACCCCCAGGTAAAGGTGCACATGAGTTTTTCCAGGTCGTCACACAATCGGCACGGAAGCCGAACCGTTTGCATGTTATACATGGGCAATGCCGAAAGGACGACCTGAGCTAAGGTAACCTGACCTGCTAATGATAGCATCCTGGCGCTCTACTCAGTAAGTTTCTGCTGAGCATTATCCAGGATATACTAGTAGCTACGCCTGGATGTCCGCTCGTGATCAAAGGAACCCCCAAATACCGGCCAAGATTAGATGTGCTGGCGACCTGAAGTCTGTGACTTAGGCGTAGCGTAGTCTCCCGGGAAACATTTTTAGAGAAGAAAATTCAGGTTTTAGCTTTGCTCACTTGCTGCCCGGATGCACGACAAAAAGTGTCTAACGTTCTAGCGATAAGCTGAATCTGACTATCCTCCGCTTCCCCAAAGAGTACCAGATCGTCGGCAAAGAAGAGGTGGGATATAGGAGGGCTCATGCGGCCCAGCTGAATCAGTTTCCAAGCCCCCCAGCCCACCTCCGCCCGAATGAGGTGCCCCAATCTCTCCATACAGAGAACAAAAAGATAAAGAGAAAGAGGGTCCCCTTGCCTGATACCACGCGAAGGCCTGAACGGCGCAGCAACAGACCCTTGCCAGAGCACACGAAGAGAAGTAGTCGTAACACATTGTATAATGACCCAAATGAAAGTCGCTGGAAGGCAAATATCCTCCAAGGTCTCCTGAATAAACTGCCAACGCAGGCGATCATACGCTTTTTCTAGATCCACTTTGATAGCCAGGTAGTCGGTTTTACCCGATTTCTTCCGCATAGAGTGGATCACCTCCTGGGCAATGATAATATTATCCGTAATATGCCGGCCTAGAATAAAGCTGCATTGGGTCTCTGCTGTTAAAGGGTTCATGAGAACTTTCAGGCGATGCACAAGAACTTTAGAAACTATCTTATACAAGACATTACACAAGCTTATCTGCCTGAAGTGGGATACTTGAGTCAGAGAAGGGGTCTTCGGGATAAGGACCAGAAGCGTGCTATTAAGGGCTTGGTCCCAACATTCCTGGCGAAAAATTTGCTGAATGAAGGCAACAACATCAGGCCCAACCTTTCCCCATTGATTCTGATAGAAGCGGACATTAAACCCATCAACGCTAGGGGCTTTGTTAGGATTCATCGCAAAAAGAGCACTAGAGACCTCAGTAGCCCGAACAGGAAGGCTAAGGGCCTGAACCTGGTCCGCAGAAAGGGGCGGGAAAGCACTGGTGATGGGGAATTGCGTGGGAGACCCTTCGTCCAACTAATATAGTTGGACGAAATAATCATGAACAAGAGCACTCAGTTGGGCCAGATCAGAAACTCGATGGCCAGCGGAATCGGTAAGAGACTCGATACATAGCTTTCACCGTTTCGAAAGGGTGATTGTGTGGTAATATTTGGTGTTTCGGTCACCTTTGGAAATCCAGTCACAGCGGGCCTGTTGGTGCCAAAACAGTTCCTCCTCACATAGGACTTGTAATAACTCAATGCTAAGCTTGTCCTCCAATTCCAGTAACGAGTCCGGATCCCTTCCGGGAGAATATATTGCTGAACTCTCAGCAGTTCCAGCTCTAAAGGTGACCAGAGAGTTGGGTTAACGAGTGACTCAGAATCCCCCCCACCGGGTTCCAGGCCGCATCGACCACTACCTGAAAACCCGAATGAATTAACCAAGCATTCTAGAACTTAAAAGGGGGCGTGCCCTGGCACTGTTGTGGAGGCGGGATGAACCGGAGAAGCATAGGTCGATGGTCAGAGCCGAGGAAAGGTAGATGTTGATTGACTGTATGAGGGAACTGCTGGACCCAGGCAGAAGAACCTAGCACCCGATCGAGTAGAGCTTGGACCTGCCCCCGCCGCCAAGTAAACTTAGACCCTAAGAAGCCTAAGTCATGGAGCCCGCACTGATGGACACAGTCCCGAAACCGCTACTCACAACCGGGGCCGATTGGGAACCGCCCCGTTTGTCCGAGATCTCCAGCTTAGCGTTGAAATCGCCTCCCACGAGTCACGGCTTAGAGCTAGAGTGGCCAATCCAAGTGAGCGAGGACCAAAGATAGGACTGCGATAACACTTGCGGACTAGCATACACTATGGTAAGGTCAAAAGAAAGAGACCTAAATGTAACGGTAGCATGTAAAAATTGCCGATGAGCGATAACGACAGAGATATCAAAGGCCCCGGTCCACAGGAGCCAAATACCTCCAGAAAAGCCTTCTGCTTCTATTCGAAAGGAGAAATCATACCCGAGGGTACGAATAACATCCTGAGCCCGAACGCCACTAATCCGGGGTTCCATCAATGCCAACACGCCTGGTTTATAACTACGAATGTAGTTTCGCAGGAGGGCCTGAAACTGAGTCCCTCCTGTGCCTTGACAGTTCCAGAATAAAATAGACATTACGAGGAAAAAAAAGGAAACCTACCTCGTGGTAGCCCCTAGGCTCTCGGTGGTAACATCCTTGGGTGCCCCAGAAACAGGGACCAGAACCTCGATGGGAGCTGGGCAAGGGCCCGAGTAGTCTTCCCGTCCGTCTAATGCCATCACGACATCGGGCGGTTCGGTAGGTGAAAGGTCATGGGAGTCAGGAACGACCCCGGGATCCTCCACCCCCTCCATACCCTGGGGGCTTCTTGCGATCTCCGGAACCTGATCCGCTATGATCTGGTTGTCACAGATCATTTCAGAATGGGTCGGGATGGTGACAACAAGGTTTCGATCAGAGACCGTGGGTTTAAGGCGAATGGAGGAACTCAGGCCGGAGTCCAGTAGCGGGCCCACATGAGGCTGGCTTGTTCCCCCCCGGGTCATCGACGATACTAGCAAATTTTTGCCCTTAGCTCCCCGGATAGAGCTGCGGGTCCGCTCGGTGGTCTTGGATAGCCCTGACTAAGGTGGGAGTTGGACTGTTCCTTGGAAGTTGAACGCATTAATTTTTGGTCCCACTCCAGTGGGAGAGCTTGCGGACATGTTAGCTGAAACTGGAGCCGCCTCCTCTGCTACAGGAGCGTCATTTAATAAGGTTGCAAAACGAGATCTCCTAGTTGATTTCCTCACATGCGTGAGACGCCTCCCAACCTGCCCCTGTCCTGTCGTTGGTCTTGGACGCCTCCTTTGCACATGCGTCCACGGCCCGTACCCGTTAGAAGCCTCTAGCGCCTGCCGCCCTCCTGATGCCCCCAATGGTCCTCTCTGCTCGGTTCCCGCTGCGCCAACGTTGCTCTCTGTCGTAGCACCGCACGACGCCGAAGATGGAGACTTAGCACAAGCATTGGTAGTATGCCCGAGGATGCCACACTTAAGACATACTTGGGGAAGGCCCTCGTCCTGCCAGCCCTTCTACGTCGCGTCATTGCCTTCTATAAGGCTTCCGGTAACTGCAGCCCTGTAGGACGTCCTGAGCTGGGAAATATCAGCCTCACGTTTCTGCGTACGACCCTTCTTCGCCAGAGGACCCTCTGGGTCCAAGGACGCCATAGCCCCACAGAACGCCGGCTCGCTCACTGCTAAACTCTCCTCCTCGAGAAACTAACGCAAAAGCCACGAACAACGCCTATCACGTTTTAATCTATAAAGAGTTTTTAAAATTATACAAGCACTTAATTCACCCCTCTTGAATGTAATTCGTGATCAATATATCTAATTACATATTACTCTTATTTTGGTAGTCTTTTCTCTATAAATTCTTAATATGTTAACTAACCTTCTATATAAATATAAAGTGCGAGACATTTTTATATTTATTTTTGTTCTCTTACTCTATACTTCTTATCGGTTAACAATATTTTAACGACAAATATTTTCTATAAATTTATCTTCAACTTTATAGTCATATCTTATTATTAAAAATTTTTATTTATGTTGATTTACCGAATCATTTATCGCTTCTACGTTATTATTTGATTTAAGAAGTTTAACCTCTCTCAAATACTAAAAAGTTCAAACATTCAAGAAAGGAGAAAACCTGGAACAGAAGCTTCCGAGTGAAAGGTCACTTTTACTTTACAAGTTACGACACGGTCGGAATGAATGGGTTGCTCTTACTTTCAAAAACGACTGCTTATTGTGGAAAGGTGAAAGTTTTGACAACCTCTCGATACGTTAAAAGACTTTGCAAATATTGAAGCGTCTAAATAATTCAAAAAACAAGTTCATATACGAGTACGACCGAACCGAGGCTTGAATCTTCTTCTGTGATAAGCGATGACAACTCTTGCCTCTTGGACTGAGTCAAAGGGCCTGATGGTAATTGCAACTTCTTCATGAGTTGTTTCGTGAATTTAATGAGGATACAGCGAAACGACCGTGACAATTGGGTTTGAGGCACCCAGCATCAGATAGTCTTCTGTGGACGACTGGAAGTGGTCCGTCACGGTCGCATTAATATTAAATTAGTCATATCATTATAAGAATGGCATCCAATGCTTTTAAAAATTGAATTGATTGAGTCCATTTTTAAATTTTTAATTAATCTATAAATTTTAGTAATTAATTAGTTTTTATAAATCAAAATAAATTGATTATTTTTTATTTAAATTTTTTGTTAGATAAAAATAATTTTTTCAATCATTTTTAAATTCACATATTTAATTATAATAGAGTCTCTGCAATTATTTTAAACTTATTTAGGAAAAAACAAATATAACCTAATTTGTTCGTACAATTGACACTTTTTCTAAAATGTTAGTATAGGTTAGGCACTGGCGAATGCCATAACTAGAGTAGATTGGGAAGTGGAAGAGCAGAGCCGTTAAAGGTGGAACACATCTTTTGTTACCAAATAGGTGATTTGATAAAAAAAAAACAAAGAAAAAAAGAATGGCACTCACTGTCATAATTAAGTGCTCTACAAACAACAATTAAATGTGATACACCAATTATTAGATCATGCTAATGTTTATTTTCTCAACACGGGCGTTGAATAATTTATTCTGCAGTTGAATTATTTTCGTCCAACTCATGCGTTTTCCTATTGGTCAAATCCTTTGTTTTTGTTGAATTGAAACTGTTTTTATTTTTTTAAAGACAATATGTAAAAAAGTTCAAAGGTTACAGTAGGCTCTGTTGACTTCTTGGCAGAAACATCATAGTACATGATTATGTATATCTTTTTATCGCCGTCTCGCATCCTATAAAAACCAACACAGTAACACCTTCCTCCAAAAATATCAATCTTCTGAATTCATGGATGTTAAGGCATGTCAGTGGTTCATGCTTTATGCTCTCTACTTCTGCTTCTTTCTCAAGTCCCATGTTAGCCTTGGAGCTGACAGAATAGCAGCAAACCAATCTCTGTCTGGTGACCAGACCATTCAGTCTTCAGG
>JAOTIZ010000009.1:2218348-2228615 GCA_027123425.1 Erythroxylum panamense
GGATCGACCTAGACTTGCCACTGCTACAGTAGTAGTCTAGTTATTTTAATTTTGATTAGCGTTACGACGCGCGGTCAGCTGCCTTCTGATCAGACAATATACTCTAAACTAAATGATATGGAGTTGCCTATTGCTCTTCAGGAAAAAAAAACCATAGTCATGTACTCTACACCCTATGTCACAGTTTTTATCTTATAATATCTTATTTAAAACAAGTCATGTTTTTACCACTAACCGGTAAAGGATTAAAATTCCAAAAGATGTCCACGAAGCCTTGGAAGTGCCCAAATGGAATAAGACAATGATGGAGGAAATGAAAGCTTTGAGGAAAAATGGAACATTGGATATGGTAGATTGCTAAAAGGAAAAAGAATTGTGGGTTGTAAATGGGTATTCACTATAAAATATAAAAATGATGGCTTGATGGAAAGATATAAGGTAAGGCTGGTTGTGAAAACGTTTACTCAAACATATGGTGTTAACTACACGGAGACGTTTGCACTAGTGGCAAAACTAAACACTATCCAAGTCCTCCTATCTCTGGCAGCAAAATTGGAATGATCCTTGCAGCATTAGACGTCAAGAATACTTTCTTAAATAGGGAATTAGAGGAAGAAATCTTCATGGTGCAACCCCCAGGATTTTGTTAGAAGGGTGAAGAAAACAAAGTTTACAAGCTGAAAAATTCCTTGTATGGGTTAAAACAGTCTCCAAAAGCACAGTTTGATAGGTTTACGAAAGTAATAAAAGAACGAGGATATTGATAAGGACATTCAGATCACACAATGTTCTTCAAACATTCTGATAATGGGAAAAAAAAACAATTATGGCCATATAGTCTATTGATATTGTCTTGACAAGGGATGATACATTAGAGATGAAGAGAACAAAGGAAGTTTAGCCACTGAATTTAAGATAAAGTATTTAGTTCAGATCCATTATTTCTTAGGAATGGCAGTTGCCAAATCAAAGAAAGGAATCGGTGTTTCACAAAGAAGTATGCCATTGATCTCTTAAATGAAATTGGTATGCATAGGTGTAGGCCAAGTAATACTCCAATTGTAAGTCAAAAAGAGATCAATAAATGATGGGAAACTAGCTGATAAGGAGAGATATCAAAGACTAGTAGGGAGATTAATGTACCTGTTAGATACTAGACCAAATATTGCATTTACAGTAAGCTAGGTAACTCAACACATACACAATCCCATTTAGGCTAATAGTGTGTACATAATCCTTAGGTATCTCAAAGGATCCCTTGGGAAAGGCCTATTGTTCAAAAAATGTGAGAACAAGAAAATAGAAGTCTTTACAGATGTAGATTGGGCAGTATCAGCAAAAGATAGGAAGTCCATATCTGGTTATTGTACATTCGTATAGAGGAACCTAGTAGCCCGGAGACGTAAAAAGAAAAATGTAGTTGCCAGAAGCAGTTCAAAGGCTGAATTCATAGCAGCAACTCAAGGAATATGTGAAGGATTATGGTTGAAGAAACTCTTGGAAGAACTTCATGTTATAACGGAACCACCTATCAAGCTCTACTGTGATAATAATGTGGCTATTAGTATCTCCCTAAATCCAGTGATCCAACTTGATGGGGAGTGTTGGAAGGTCAATTAGAGAAGATTCCAACAGAATTTTACTTCTCTAATTAACATATGATCGATAGGAGGATTATTGAGGATCTCATATCAAATTAGGATCCCTCCTATTTTCACTTCCTAAGATAGTTAGTGTGGTTCCTTACATATATGTATGATGAAAATAAAAATATATAAGAAAGAAGAAAGGCAGAAGTTTTAATTGTCGTGGACATAGGTCTCAATAGATGTGCCTAAAATAAGTTCTAAAAATACCTAGGCTATCCTACTCGCAAGTATACAAGGTAGTTATAGTTGCTTACCAGGGTCGTCTCTGAAGAAGATGAAATTGATCCATTCAAATTAACCTTGAACAAAAATAAAAACAAATACAATCTTAAACATTCTATCCCGATTTATTGAGTAAAGGCTTTAAAGAAAATCACAAAATTAAACTGAGAAGTAAACTAATTTAACTGGAGGCAAAAACGAATAGATTAATAAAATTAGGAAACTCTTGAGAATTAATTTCACTAATTTAATCTTCTATGCATGACTAAGAGAAAATGATTAGGTAGTCATCTTACTAAAATTAATAATTGGGTTCTAAGATCAACTTGAATAATAAACTAAGTCTAACTTTCGAATTTGACAAGTTATCATCCGAATTAATTATAAAAACCTGACTATTAATTACCACTTAAGTTAATATATTTCTAGTTATTAGCCTAAGCATCTATAGTTTTTGTTCCATATTAAACTTCTTTTTTTGATCCTTCATTTAATACTAAAATGATGTAAAGTTTGGTCATGCTATCACATCCATTTAGTTTAGAAACTATAGCAAACATAAGACGACAAGACAGTCCCTCAATCATACATATTTGACTAAAATAGCTACATTAATCCTCAAGAAAAAGAGATCAGTCCATTATGGAAATAACAAGATTCATCATCTTCATATACTTCAATCCCATCTTTATCAGTATAGGAGAAGTACTAATGAAACAAACCAAGTAAATAACTAAATGCACTATCAAAAAATACAGAGTATCAGTCGGTTAAGCTCACAAGGTAGTAAGTTTAGTTAACAATAGAAAAGTAAAACATAGAGAAATAATGCAACAAATAAAGAACAGAGCAAGCAAACAAAGATTGGATAAGGGAGTTATAGTGGTCTCTTACACTCTCGAGCTCTCTGTATTGGTTCTTGCCTTTTGCTCCTACTTGGTTCTCACCCAGATGATCGGATGCTCAAGTTGTTTCCACTCTCTGATCTTCTTCTTCTTCTTCTTACCCGACAACTCTCTGTTCTCTCCTCTCTTCCCTGCCATCCTTTTCTCTATCTATTTTATGTCCCCTGAATGTCCCAGTGTGTCTATATGTAGAATAAGTGCCTCCACTGACTCTCTCGGTTTAGCCCTTTTTACCTCTCACTCCTTTTCTATTTATAGCACGAGTCTAGGTTTAGGTTTTTAGATTGTTACAGGTTCAACCTACACGCACCGGACTTAAGTGAGTGCAAAGGAGTAGTCATGAGGGTGACTAGTTAAGTCATCACTGTGACTAACACTTGTCACAGTGGTGAAAAGTTTAGTCACGGTGGTCACGGTGGTCACAGTGGTGACTAAACTTGTCACTGTGGTGACAAGTCAAGTCACCACCATGACTAACACTTTAGTCACCACTTTTTTAATGCAAATTTTACATTACCTTTCATTTGCCATACAAAATTCACAAAACATTCCCTTTAACCTTCATGCAACATTCACGAGCATTTTCACTCAATTCATCTCACATTTGGATAAAAAAAATAAGAATTTGTATCCAAAATCAAGATATGAATGCAAGTAAAATCAATAGAAATTACACACAATAATAGACCGAACCACGTAAATTTGAGTGCTTTGTTTTTCCTCTTAAATCTTTAGTAAGCATATCAACTAATCTTTGAGCAGTGCTCAAGATTGATAAACCATGAAAAAGAATTTCAGGTTTAACTATTTGACACCTAAATCTCCAAGAAAGAATTAAGAAAGATTAGCCAAATGATCTAGCAACATTTTTCATCAAGATAAATGTTAGCCATCTCTAAAAGCCTTAAAAGCTTGCCGGAGAAGTTGAGATCATTGTTACTTTTGTGACTCGATCATTGGAAAAAGTGCAACAATAAGTTCACAATATATCTTAATAAGATCATAAGTTGCCATTATTTTCTCTTCTCTAACCACATGCTCAACCTACATCAGCAAAACAGATGAATGTGTAAATTTTCCAGCTATTACAATCTATTTCAAGCAAACAAACAGTTTACCTCTTAGAATAAAAGAGGAGGGACTATTCCAAATTAAATAATCACAAAAGTTATATCTAGTAACAAATACTCCTAATAGGATATGTAAACCAAATTTCACCTCTTTTAGAATCATATATCCTATTAAAAAAAGGCACTTAACTCAGTCGATGTATACTCCTTCACATGATTGGAAATAGAGATCTCAGTCAAAAACATCAATACACAATGAATTATGGGCACGAGGATCTAAAATCATACCGGTATTTTCGCAATCCATTCTTGTTTAGCTTCTAGCAAATAAGTCAATTCTCTCTTTGAATGCTTCAAGTGTGCTTCTCTCAATCAGGATGATAAAAAGAGCAGAGGCAGGGAGAGGCTACAAATTACTATATTCTTTTATTCACATTTTTGGAAACATATTTCTTGTTTTTTGTCAAGACATTGGTAATGTTTATGCATAGGAATATATCCTAAAAACACATTCTGGTATAGCAGAATTAAAGTTTGTTGGAGTTAAAGGGACGAAGGCTTGGATAACAGGCACACCTAAAAACCCAAAGAGAGGAACAATCAAGTTGACCGTCAAATAATAATTCCCAAGGTAATTTGTTTTTTAGCATTAGTTTTGGTACTTGATTCATTAAATAGACGATAGTGACAAAAGCATCATCATAGTAAACGTTTGGAATAGATGAATGGGAAAGTAAAGAAAGGCCTAACTCAACAATATATAGATGTTTTCTTTCAAGAACATCATTTTGACCATGAGCATAACGACAAGAGACATGATGTGTGACCCCATACTCACTAAGAAATTTCAAGAGACTCCTGTATTATTTCCCTTGGTCACTCTGAAAATTTTGAATTTTTATGTTTAGAAACATTTCAATGTGCATTTTGAATTTTTGAAAGGTTGATAAAGTTTCCGACTTGCAAGTCAAAGGGAAGAACCAGGTATAACAAGTGAAAACATCAACAAAAATAATGTAATAATGATGAACATAAGTAGAAGCAATGATTAAAGGGCCATAAACATCATGCATGTCCAAATGTTGATGCTAGAGATTTGTTGACACAAAAAAGGGACTCGAAGGACTTGAATAGGAAGAAAACTAGAATGATGAGCCAAAAGTGTAAAAGTTGTCCTTAACCTTACGTTGGAGGATTATTTTCCCCAACCGTTTGTCCTTTACATAACAAGAAGAATCATCACACTCAAATTTAACAGGATTATCATGACACAACTGCAAGACACTAAGTAATTTCTTTTTCATTTCCTGACTACATAAGACACGAATGAGATAAAGAGGGAAGGATGTAGTTTTTAAGAAAGAGCTCCCTATATGAGTAATGTCAAACCTACCCTTTTTCGATTTGAATTTGAGCGGGTCTATGGTATTCAGTTGGGTTCTAAATTTTAACCATATTAGGATTAACAGTTTCAGTGGCACCAATGTTAGGATGTTAGTCAGGATCAACAAACATCCCTAGAGAAGCAGTAAAGGTAGCAAACAAATTGTTTTGTTTGTAATTTGGAGTTGATAGGCACGGTCATAGTGATTGTAGCACTAGAGAGCACTATATTAAGGTCAGTGACAAATTTGGCAAACCACAGGGGAGTTGTTTTGGTTAGGATTAGACTGGTTTCGGCCACAACCTCAATGCCCAAAAGGGTAGCCTCCTTACTGAGAATTTTGTGAAGAGTTACCCTACATATTTTTCTTAACAGAGCATTAGCAAGAGATGGAAAAGATTTCGAAGCAATAGTACCCTGAATATCACTCTCCTGAATTAATAAGCTAAGCAATTGATTCAAAATGACAGGTTCAATTCTTGTTTTCAAAGACACCTTTAAAGGATGATAATTTAAAGGTAAACCATTCAAAATAGTAGTAATAATGTCTCGAGTGCGTACTGTATCACCTACAGCAACAAGATTATCGACAATATGCTTTATCTTATTAAAGAAGTCAGTGATAGACATGCTACCCTTCTTTGTGTTATGAAACTAAAACTAATTTTAAACAACTTTATCCCTAGAACTAACAGAAAATGAGTCAATAAGAGCTTTTCAAACCTGAGCAAACATTTCAAGGCTTGAAGTTTGACACAAAACACCATCAATCATGGACATATAGAGCCAACCGACTAACAATTAATCCTATCTATGTCAAAAATCAAAATCCAAATTAACAACCTTACTAAAAATAGTAGTGTCAGCAGACGTGGTAGCGGTGGCACTCTCTTCTACAGTAACAACATCAATAAATTGAAAAAGAACATAGGTATTTTCAGTTAGATATCCCTTAAGATCATGGCCAACAATAATGGGATATACCTGCGACTTCCATAAAAAAGAGTTTTCATCATTAAGTTCGGTACCAATAGTGTGGTTGAACGAAATTGGAATTTTTTGAGGAGGGTTGGAACCATCGGGTGACATTTTGTTAGATGTGGTTGAGAGAGTTGGATGATTCGTGGTGAACAATTGGATCATTACTCTGATACCAAGTCAGAATGATGAAAAGAGTAGACGCAGAGAGATGCTACAAATTACTATATTCTTTTATTCACACTTTGGGTAACATATTTATACAAAGTGTCCCCATTAGGAAATACACATGAGGGAGTAGAGGTATATTAGAATATAAAGACTAAGTAATCGAGACTTTTTTAGGATTCGTGGAAGAGTCCTTGACAATAGGAGCTGTCTAAACACGCTTATTCTTCAATAACTTTATATAGGCTACGCTACCAACTTCAATGAAGTTTTACTACCACATCCAATTCACACAACAAGCCCCACCAATCCACATAAATTCCAAACAAAAAAAGCATCATGTTAAAAAAACAATGTTAAATTATTACAAATAGAGAATTACCAAAATTAACGTAAGCATAGAAACAAATTTTCAAAAAAATAAAAACATTAAAAAAACTTACCATTTTATGGACTTGAAGCTCTTGTGTAACATAGCTATTTAATATTACTAAAAACCAAAATTTTGAAGTTTTCCTCTTCTGTATTGTTTAAAATCAGTTGGGATTTCGATTTTGATATGATAGAGAAGAAGAAAGTAAATAAGATGTGATTTTGATGAGCACAAGCATTTATTTATTTATTTTTAGGACTTTTTTAAATCCTAAATTCCTTATAGAATTAAGATAAGGAGATGGGTTTGGATTTTAAAAACTAAAAGAATAAAATGATCTAAATTTCTTGTATTTATAATTATTGAAAAGTTGAATTAGTTTTGTTACTTCAAAAATAGAAATTGAACCAATCAATGATTAGATGTGGACTAGAACAGGAAAATCTATCATTATAGCATGTGACTTTATGCTTACACTTTGACGATATTATTACCACTTTCAATCACTGTCTAGTTTGATTGTTTCTACTTTATAATCATATCAATGAATCATCCTCGTTTTTATTACCAACCAATCAACATTTTCTTAAGGAAATAACAGGAAATGATTAAATTCATATTCCAAAGCCATACTGAATTAATTCTTGATAATGCATAATTACTAATTTGGTTTTTAAAATTTAATGACCAAGTAAACATCTTTACTATATTATAAGTCTGACCTAATCACATACATTTCAGGATAATCTAGAAAATACTTAAAAATATTTAGTTATAACTTATTTTTAACCATAAAAATCTTCACTTTTATTTTTTTCTTTGGATATTTTAATTTTTATGAGTCTCTTTTTTTAGTTTTAAATTGGAGAATGATGCATTGCTCAATGTACGAATGAATTTCACCTAAAATTCCCTACAGAATTTCTTTTTGGAGTTCCAAACATCTATCAGTAGTAGGAGAGCATTACTTATTACATCAATCCTAAATTCAATAAATACTTATTAGGCTACTCTTCTAGCCTTTCCAAGTTACATCATAAAGATCATTGACAAAATGATCAATTTTGTGGTCTGGCATCACTAAAAGATCTTTTAAAAACAAAGTGAAATGGAGTGAAGTGTGCACTCCTAGAAATAAAGGTGGACTTGGCATATGCTCACTCAAGATCATGAATAGTATTTTACTCATAAGGAGACTTTAGGGGCCCATGACTGACAAGAAATCAATGTGGTGTAGATGAATACAATCCTATTTCATCAAGAACAAGAGCATATGGGCATTGGAAGTTAATCAATCTACCTTATCCACTATAGGAAATATCTTGAGGCTGAGAGACAAATTCAAAACTAATTTTATAGCTCTGATTAAGAATGGAAAATCAACTAGTTTCTGGTATAATAATTGGCTATCTGTTGGTCAACTTATCCAGGAGAATGAAGCCTCAACCCTTAAGAAATCAATACATTTAAATTCTACAATTGCAACAACACTCAATGACAAGGAGATCTTCATGCAATTAGTTATATCTAGACCTCTTAAAACTGAGATTTACCAAGACTTTCGTAAGTTCTAAAAAAGATTGATCAATACATCTAGAAACATACTTTTAAAGGCATGTTCACTAATATGTACTTCAAAAAGCTTTTCTTCGTTAATCTTTCTCTTATGCCTTAGATAAAACCAATGTGGGCTAGTTATCTCAACCCTCGAGCCATTATAACTCTTTGGCTTGCGATGCAGGATAAATTACAAACTGTAGACAATACTACAAAATATTCAAACATTATCAATTGATGCTCACTTTTTAAGCATACAGAAGAGAATTAAGAAAATCTTTTCTTCAGCTGCACTTATACCAAAAATATATGAAGGGAATTAAGGAGAAGATGGTTGATTAATATGGAATTAGCCAACTTGACAAGCATTAAAGCTTGGTATTCTCTTAATAGATTTTTCAATAGTTCTCATCATTAGTTACAGCCATATAGAATGAAAGAAATAGTAGAATCTTTCACGACAAGGAGTTTCCTCATGATCAATTCTACAATAAGCTAATATAGCACATTCGGCTTCAAATCAATATACAAAGACAGAAATTCCAAAACCTACAATATCTCCTTTCCTTTGGGAATGTCTAATTTCCTCTTTCGTCTTTAGTCTTGTAATGACTAATAGTCACTAAGTTTTAATGACCTTTCCCTTGAATTGGAACATTATTTGTCTGCCTTTTAAGGCTTAATACAATTCTTATTCTTTAAAAAATATCTTCTTTTTGTTGCACTGAAAGATATATTTGAATTTTGCATCTCCAAAATTCTCCTTAATAAAAGAAGCTTATGTAAATTAAATGATTATATATATCTAGTTTTGCAATGAAATTTGAGATCTTTCATATAAGCAATTGTTACTTAACTATCGTAATTGATTAATATTATTATCACCTTCACTTTTAGTGACTCTCAAATGAATTTGATATGTATAAAAATGTACATATTTTCTTAAGTATTTTACTTTTTATATTAAATTACCTTATTTTACTTAATTTTAATTTCTTTTTAGGTGATTGTGATAAATTGACCTTAGAGGCTATTTCAAGCAAAAAATGAAGAAATTTATAACTTTTAGGGGAACATGATCTGATATATGCCCATATGCCAACCTGCGCCCTATACAGTTTAAATGTAGCAAGAAATATAACCTAAAATAAGACGTAAAGAGAGACTATATGGTTGTAAAGAATATATATAAAGCAATATGGCTTAAGCTACAGTTATGCCATGACCACATGCTAATCATAAATAAGATTGTGAGATCCATAGCCTAGGGGTAGAGGCATGCCAGAGATCATATAATAATTTCATAAGAAATAAAGAGATTCATGATCTCAAGATAAGGTCATCTTATAGACCATGTCATGCCATACTCATTTTAGGTCCATCTATTAATGTCATGCCATACTCAATTTACTAAGCTTTAAACTTGAATTCTTTGCTAGAAACTAATATGATTATTTAGCTACCTGATCATTCTTATCTGTGTCCTATTGGTATTGTAGAGGATATTTTAGTTTAGGTTAATGGATTGGTATTTAAAGTGAACTTTTATATCTTGAAAACGGATGGAGAGAGTGGAAAACATTTAGCTTTTTGTTGGGAAGGCCATTCATGAAGATGAATAAAACAAAATTTAATGTGGATAAAGATTACATTATCTGTTAAGTTTGATGGAGATATTATAAAATTTAATATTTTTGAAGCAACGAAGTAACCTAATAATTTTCACTCTATTTATCATTATAGATATTATAGATTCAACTATACAAGATATTTTAAAATAAGAAAGAATTGGTAATAAGTTAAAGTTTTGCTGGACCCCCTGCTGGAGCCCAACATTTGATGCTAGACCCCGCTGCCGGAGCCCAACATCCTACCTGTGAGAGCGTGCTGGACCCATAAACGTGCTGATTAAACATTTACTAAAAGATTCGCGGAAGACTAATGGACCTCCTTGGGAAAAC
>JAOTIZ010000009.1:2270317-2290972 GCA_027123425.1 Erythroxylum panamense
AGGGTCTGGAAGACTTCTTTCAGATCTCCTACATGCTCGGCAGCCGTCTTACTTTTAACCACCATATCATCTACGTAAGCTTCAACAGATCGACCTATCTATTTTTTGAAGACCTCCATGACGAGCCGTTGATAAGTGGCCCTCGCATTCTTCAAGCCGAACGACATTACTTGGTAATAATACGTGCCCTGGTCGGTTATGAAGGCAGTCTTCTCCTCGTCTTCGAGGCTCATCTGAATTTGATGGCAGCCCGAGAAAGCATCCAAGAAGCTGAGAAGTTCATGCCCGGAGGTGGATTCTACTAGCTGGTCGATCTTTGGTAGAGGAAAACTGTCCTTTGGACATGCCTTGTTTAGGTCAGTGAAGTCGATGCACAACCTCAACTTCCCATTTTTCTTCTTCACCAACACCATATTGGCGAGCCATTCGGGGTACTTGACTTCTGGGATGAACCCGGCTTCAAGTAGTTTCTCGATTTCTTTACCGATCACTTCCTGTCGCTCCTTGCAGTATGATCGCTTCTTTTGCCTAACCGACTTGTAACCTTGTCGAATACCAAGTGAGTGCGAGGCGATCGATCGAGAAATTTCAGGCATATCGCTCAATACCCAAGCGAAGACTGATCTATTTTTCACCAAACAGTCTGTGATTTCTTTAACGAGGTCTTTCTGAAGCTCGGAACCTAGGTTTGCGAATTTGGAGGGATCGACTTCATCCAATACAACCCGCTGCGTTTCTTCCACTGGGTTCATTCTATCCGTCTCCTCATCGGCTCTGACATCAAGAGAGCTCGTCAGGACTACCGCCCCGTCTAATATTTTCGTTTCCGCTAAGTAGCATTCCCTTGCGATTCTCTGCTGACCCCTGACAGTACCGATTCCATGAGGCGTTGGGAATTTCATCGCCTGGTAGTAGGTAGAGACGACCGCTCTAAGGGCATTCTAGGTAGCTCGTTCGATTATTGCATTGTATGCCCCTTGGAACTTCACGACTAGGAATTCAACATCCCTCTCTATTTGACACGGCTTTTGCCTGAACTTTACTTTTAAGTGGACTCGGGCGAACGGGTAGGTTGATGCTCCAGTTACCCCTTTGATAGGTCCGTCTATAGGCAGTAGTCGATCTTCGGGTATTTTCATCTGCTTGAAGGCCTCATAGTAAAGCAAGTCGACCAAGCTGCCTGTATCAATCATCACCCACTTCACCTCGTAGTCGTCCATGCTTAGATTTATAACGAGGGCGTCGTCATGAGGGCAGCTTACCCCAACAAGGTCAGACTCATCGAACGCTATCATCCCGTCGTCCTCCTTCGGCCTTTTGGTTGATGAGTCTCTGCCGACCTGTTTGGCATATCTTTTTCTTCCTTTAGCAGTAGATCCCCCCACTGCGTTTCCACCTAATATCATGTTGATGACCCTAGTCGGTCGGCCATCTTGCTTTCGGGTGAGGGTGGTGCGTATAGGCGGAAGAGGATCCGCATCCGATCGGTGTTGGAGATTTGAACGCATATTGTGTGCAGCGTTATCCTCCAAAGCTACGTTCTGTTCTTCTTGTTCCAAGATTGGAGGCTGCGGTTGATCATTCGAGTCTGAGGATTCCGTGCGGGAAACATGGGGCGCAGGCGGCAGAGTTGCAGGCAACTGCAAACCTATGCGTTGCATCACCAAAGCCGCGACAGCGGCTATATCTGGGTTTGTTGCCGCCGCCTGACTAATCTGTGTGTTTCTGAACGTGGTGCCCTGAAGTCGGGCCCCACGATGGGCGCCATTTGGTTCTGCCGGATTTTGGCTGAACTATACGTTGTCGTTCGGATCCATAGGTTGACTGCTCTCTGTGATGAATCCGACGTGATGATACTTGCAAAACAAGGAAGGCACGTCGGGGGTTGTGTCCCGATTAGCCCCTCCGACGCTCAAGTAAGTTTTCTATGAAGGTAGGGTTGCCGTAAAAGCTAAGAGAGCTGGGTTATGATCATCCTCCCTTCGTTATGATAGAATAATACCTTATATAGTGCATGTGCTAGGTTTATGAGTTCACGTCTGCATGGGACTCTCTCACATGCGGACGGGCTGAGGAGAGCGTGGATTGGACCTGGGCTTGACATAGCCATTAGGTAGGAGATTGGTCTCTGAAGAATGGACCAATCGGCCCACGGGTCGTGATGACTGAGTCCAGACCCAACGCGGCCGACCCAACCAGGTATAAATACAGACGGTTTGTGATAAACCGTCGGTGAATGCACAGTAAAATTGTGAACATATGTCGACGGTTTGTTAATAACCGTCGGTAAATATCGCTCAAATTACAGACGGAAACTAAATGTCCGTCGGTAAAAACCCTAAAAATTTACCGACATTTTACCGCTAACTGTCGGTAAATATGACTTAACTTACCGACAAAGACTTAAATTCCGTCGATAACGACAAAACACATGTTCATCAATTGACCACAATTCCGTCCATAAGTATTTTCTTTTTTTAAATCTCGACATTAAATTTAATTTGGATAATTTCAACAGCTATAAATTATTTGTGCATAATTTTTTATTTATTTATATATTTAATTTGTTTAAATAGAAAATTAATTGATCATGTAAGGGAAAATTTTCTTCATTGATAATAAAAATATTAAATTGTACATAAATTCAAACCAAATAACTACAACAATCCTATTGTCCTAGTGAGCGCAGATGGTCTGAGTCTGTAGCCCTCCTCTTCAATTGCTCCATGTCATTTTGGAGCTTAGTCATGTACTTTATTATCTATTACAACTGACTTGCCAAGGTCTGCACTGTGCTCTCAAACTGATGGATACGTTCCACTGTCGACCGTCTACTTGATGTTGTTGTACTGGACATAGAGGAGTGCGAATAACATGTGTTTCCAAATGAGCCTAGCCCGAATATCCTTTCACGACTGTCCCTATCATTCACTGCATCAAAATATACTTAGCTCTCATCAACAGCTTGTTCTCCCTAAGATTGTCGCTGAATTATTTCTTGTATTTGGTCTTATTAGGAGACAATGCTTATATTATAATTAATAAGTCATAATTATTAAGGATGAATATTAAAGCATGAATTTCACATACATTCAGTTATCTACATCAGCTATTGATGAATATCACACCGTCATGCTTCTTAGTGTGAGTATGCAAAAACAACTGGCGGGGTATAGGCCTTATGCCCATAGACTTTTCCTCCATAACAATAAATTATTCTAAGTTAAACTAAATTTTATAAAAATTCGGTAGAGTCTCTTCTATTTTTATGATATTGCCCCTGTTAAACAAAGAAAATAACTCACCACAACCATATATAGCACTAGACGTTATAGATACCTCTAAGGAGGTATCTATAAGTTAACAATTAAAACCCCTGAAAGGTATTTAGGGTTTAAAAAACTAAAGGTCATATAGAGTTTTCTAAGAATTAACAATTACATAATAAGAGGAGTATCTTAGATTTTAGGCAAAAATTGAAGCTCTTAAAGGGGTTTCTAAGAATTAATAACTAACAAATCATTGAAATAAAAGACCTAGAGAGGTATCTAGGTCTTACTTTAAAATTAAATAATTGGAGAGATAGTTAGGATTTAAGAACTATAAACATAATATAGTATTTAGAGTGTCTAATAAAATGAAAGACTTAGAGAAGTATTTAGTTACCATGAACTTTAATCATATAATAGTATTTAAGGTTTTCAAGCTATCATTAGGAATCCTATAACCCACTGTAAAAGTTTTCTAGTATTAACTTAAATTTTGTTAAAAGATCTATATGAAAGTACTTAATTGACTACTTAATTTAAAGGAAAACTAATTAATAGTTTATGCTAAATACAATAAATCACTTCGTTCCTTTTTTTACATTGAAAATATAAAATATATATAGAAAATCGTATTTATGAGTATGATTGCATTGTCAACTTGACTTGCTTTATATTATGATGTTTTTGTACATTGATATTGGAATGAACTTCAATTAAGCTAAAGATGACAATGGAAATTAATAGAAACTAAAATAATATGGTTGATTTCTTCTTCAATATAACCAGTATTTGAAGGGGTTTGTTTTCTGAAAGGATTTGTTTTTTGTTGAAGTCTAGTGACTTCGAGGAATTCAAATAGGTGGACATAGGAACTATATTGTGGGTTTAATAGTCGATTAAAGCATAACCAAACAAGTTTAACCATTTTGATTGATAATCATATTCTATTTATGGAAGAAATAATCAATTTTTAGGAGTTAGTTAAAATTAAGGTTAGTAAACACGGTAGTCATGTTAAATTGAAGGTTAGTAAACATGGTAGTCAAATTGGTGGGAATATTGTGTCCTCTTTCAATCTTCTACTTTTCCAACATTCACAATCCATACGCAAACTCAAATCTGACATTCACAATCCATACACAAACTTCATTATAAAGTCGATAAATCTTTCACTTGAAGCCATGTGAATATTTATAATAAGCCTAAAATCTTTGATTTCCTTTCTCACAGACACCTCTTATAATTACGAAGATAGATATTCACCATAAGAAATCATTTATAGAATTTTATTAACATAGCTAAAAGGCATAGCTATGAGATTTAAGTGAAAAGTGAGCCTTTAAGCTATGTCTTATTTGGTGGATTAGTGGTGAAGGTAACAATCAAGGAAGGACCAATTAGATCCTTGTCTCGGAAATTAGTTGGCTATCAATCACAATTGGACATTAACTGTCTCAAATTAAAAATTCCGATTTACCAATGATTTTTTTTCACATTTTCCATAATTGAGAAATGCTACTGCCTGAAAACAAAACCAATTTCAATTTGGGATGCTCTGCTTGACTACCCAAACTATACTGTATGAAGTAAAAACTGTAATCACTATAATTTTTGAAGATCAAACTCAAAAATTCGTTTTGTTGCCTTCGGCATTCCCAATCCAAACATACAATGTACACTTCCTCATTCCCATATAGAAATCCAATCCCATACACAAACATTTACACATAAATCATTTTGTACATGAAACAAACAATAAATCAACCATAAGCATCAACCACGGTTTTTTCAATTTCGGCAAAAAAATTAAGGGCAGAAACATCGGCATACCTTGATCAAAAGGGCAGATCCATGCTTTTTAGAAGACGGCGGCAACGATCGGAGGACGAGGGAGAACAACGACAGATCTGGAGAAGAAAGAGGGGGGAGGGTCTGCTGAAAGTTTTTAATAATAACGAAATGATGTCACTTGGTTTTAAGCAATAACGAAACAACATCAAAAGATGTCATTTCATTATTATTAAAAACCTTTAGTAATAACAACAAGACATCGTTTGGTTTAAAATCAAACAATGTCATTTTGTTATTATTAAAACCTTAAGCAATAATGAAACATCGTTATTATTAAAAACCTTCAGCAATAACCAAACGACATTGTTTGGTTTGTCGTTTGATTTAAACCAAACGATGTCATTTTGTTATTATTAAAACCCTTCAGCAATAACGAAACGACGTTGTTGTGTTAAACCAAACAACGTCGTTTCGTTATTATTAAAAAGTTAAACAAAACCAAATGAAAGACAACGACCTATTGATAGCCATTTTACTGACGAATTACCGATGGCAATTTTCGTCGATAAACTGAAAGCATTTTATGTCTCCTTATTTACCAACAATTGATAATTGTCGTCGCTAAGCACCATCGTGACCTCATTTTCTTCTAATTTCAGAGACAGATATTGCTACTATCGTTAGTTGGAAATTTTCCACACAAGTTTTCCAACAGTTTGCGCTTTCCGTCGGTAATTGGCAACGTTGCTTTATTGTTGCCAATATTTTGTCGGTAATTGGATGATTTCTTATAGTAATTACTGACGAAAACTTTTACCGTCCCTAAATTTCGTCGCCAATTTTGTGGGGGCGGTTTCCCTCCATTTTTAGCGACGGATATTACAATCGTCACTAAACGAAATTTTTTCCAGTGATTTTAGCGATGGAAAACTCATTTCCGTCGCTAATTTGCAACAGTTTATGCTTCGTTGGTAATTTTCTATCGATAATTCCTACTTTTCTTGTAGTCAGATAGTTGTATGATTAAAATATGATTCATCACCTTAAAGTAATTATGGAGAATATCCCGTTGTTCTCGATTAAGATTAATTCAAAAAATCCTCGGCCAATGTAAAATGACGCTTTATAAATAGTTTACAAATGTCATTAATTGAATCAATAGTTAATAATAGAGAACTAATATAATTTGTCTCAAATGAGAGTAGATATTAATTTCATAATATATATATCTAATAGAAATATTGTATGATGAAATGATTGAATTATACGAAAAAAATTATACACGGAAAGGTTAGTCAAAACTACTTTGACATTCATAAATATTTAGGTGATCATAATACATTGCTAGCCATCAATCTTAATATATGATTATAAATTATTTATTGAAGAATTAAAGATAAATTAAAACTCTTTTTAATTTATCTAATTCTAACAATGAATTAGAATTCTAATTTATAATCATTGTCAATATATTTGAAAACTTAATGAATTTCACATAAAGAATAAGTTAAAGAGAGCAAAATTATTTTAATTAAGTTGGACTTGATTGTAAAGTTTAAGAAACTTTATCATTAAATATGAGATATTTAATAAATAAGAATCAATATGAGATATTAATCTTATTTGGGCATAATTATTATTTAATTAGAATTATTTATAATTTTAATTAATGTTTAATTAAAATTAGAATTAATTTTAATTAAATTACCAAAATATACAAAACCTATTATAAATAGGCTTAAGCTCTAATAGAGCTATCACTTCTTGCTTAACCTTATATGTAAAAGTTATATAATTTTCTCAACTTATTGTGTGGATACCGTTAAAGGTCAGACACTTGTGTTGCTATGGTGATTAAGATGAATCAATTTTGAAAATTGTTCGTGATGTACAACAAGAAAATGATTAAGCTTAAGAATAAGTTACGAATTAAGATTCATGTTTTGATTTTTGCATTAATCATTTTATAAAATTAAAGAGACCTTGATTTTCAAGAAATTAAATTATCAAAAAGTTTTGTAATTATTCTGTGCGCATAAGATCATATTCTGAATCGATTTATCAAAGCAATATTAATTATTTAATTTTATTAAATTATTTGATTGTTATGGATTAATTTTGGAATCAAACTGCAATTATTGCATGATTAAACAATCCGAAAATTTTAGATTAAATATTCAGAACTTTTTGTTCAATCTAGAATTTAAAACAACAAAACAGTGAAACCCAGAATTCATAATCTGAAAAGTGAAGATATTCGATCTTAATGCTTGCTGCTATTTTTGTGTTAAAAATAAGCATTCTGTTTTGTGACTGCCGAATGGAATAAGAGATGTTACTGGGCTTTTTGTGTTGGTTGGGAAAGTGTATACGGTTGGTCTTGGTCCCATACATGTTGGCTTTTGAGTTACTGGGATTGTGCTTACGACTGTTTGGTTTTGGAGTAAAACCTCAAAGATTTTCTGCGAAGGATAACATAAGCAAAGCTGTCTTGTGTGGGAGATCTACAGAGAGAGATCCTGTCGGCTATGAATCTCTTTGTCACCGTGTCGGCAACTCTAGAACTCGCCTTTGCCACTTTCTCTCTTCAAACATTGGTTACAGAGATCGTCGACGTTAAACTCAAAGGAACTTGAGGCCGATTTGTTGGTAAGTATGGATTTTTGTTCACCAGCGTTCCATGGTCGAGCGAGGAGGCAGAATTCTCTGCCTTGGTAACTACTCTTCTCTTCAGTGTTTGGTGATGAGGACAGGAGCACTAGCTACAACTAGTCAGAGGAGGCTATCCACGTTAGCGGCCTTGGAGAAGGCTAGTGGTTGACGGCGCATGGGCTTGTTTGGATACATTAATAGCCTTATTCTAAGGGTAGAAAAAGGCAGTGTTTGGACATGAGAATTTTTTAACCTAAAACTAAGAATAAAGGGTGTTTGGACACTCATTTAGTCTATTTTAGTATTAGAATAAGATAATTTTAGAATTAGGATTAATGTACTGTTAATAAATTTTATTCGAAACATTTTTTAAAAATCGTTTTAAAATTAAATTTTAATTTCAAAATTAAGGCAATTATTATTTTCTTAATTTGATTAAGATTAATAATTATATTGATTCTTAATTAAATTTAGAAAAGTAGTTTCCAAAATTAGAATTAATTAGTTTTAATCATATTAAAATTAATTAATTAAATTCCTTAAAAGTTAAGAAAATTGTTTTCTAATAATTAAAAATGTTTATTAATTAAATTTATTTACTTCAATTTAATTGAGATAAATTAAATTTATGATTTCATTGTTTAGAGAATTATTATTTACTTTTTAAAAAAATTATTTCTTTATTTATGAATAATAAGTTTCTTGATTTTGTAGAAAAGTATTTTTCTTGATTAAAATTTGAAAAGTATTTTCATTTATTAATTAAGAAAATTGTGCATTCTTTAATATTTTGAAAATTAGTTTTCTAACTTATTATAAAAAGATTTTCTAGTCAATTAAGAAATCAATCTCTAAATAAATAATATAAATGACTTTAATTAGATTAGAAATAGTTTTCAAATTGGATTAGAATAACTTACTTATATAATTTTGGAAAAGGACTTTTTCTAAATTATGGTAAGCAAAAAATACTTTAATGAAAATTATTTTCAATTAAATTTTGTTAAAGGAGTCAAGATAATTGAAAATAGTTTCCAATTGGATTTGAAAATTATTTTCAAATTAAATTAAATTTCTACTTAGAATAGGAATTTAATTCGTCTAAAAATCAATGGATTTAATCTAATTTAATTTTCCAAGAATTTGAAATTATTATTTTAGATTATAGAGATCAATAACTAAAATTAAAAGAAACTTGATATTTTATGCATATAATTTAATTATGAGTGCATAAGTTACATATTTTGTTTATATGTTTGATATATATATATATAATGTATGTTAAATTGTATGATTTATATGTATGATATTTTACATGTAATTTTGTACTTGATGAGACGAATAAAATTAAATCCATACACGTTAAGAACATGATTGTTGCCTTCTATTGTTATAAGAATAAACTATAGTTCTATTTATTGTTAGGCTTGGTGAGCAAACTCAAAATCACTTTAATTTGGACATGTTTAATCTTATGACTCTACTTAACTAAATTTGTTTAATTTTGAAGAACAAAACTCATGATCATATCAATTTAGAGGCAGGATTAGGAATAACATATAAGATATGTTTTGGCAAGAGTTGTCACCTAACGGATTTAGGAGTCACATAAGATATGATTGATAAAGTTGCTATCTACCTAATTTAAGTTTAGTTGATTTATTGAACAAACCCAAGATAATCTATATTTGAATGATTAGAAAGATTAAAGTAATCTTTCTGAATAGTAGTAAAGACTATTATTTTGGATAAAATAGTGAGAGTAATCAAATATATGATTAAACCATAATCTCATTTGGTAGTCATGACATATAATTAATTAATTACTTTTCTCACATTCATATTTTGTTCTGAGTGAAATTTACCTTGTTTAGTATAGATGATACTGAGTCAGTAAACCAAAGTTCTTTGACATAGGTTATGTTTGAGAAGTGTTCTCAAAGTTAGATAAAAAATTATACGCCCATTATGTTATTTTGTTATAATCCCTGTTGAGGATTCAGTGACAGTTTTAAAGATATGTCAATACCATATAGATGACAAAATGTATTGGCATTTTGAGTTGACTAATGTCTCATAAACTTTGATGAAAATATGTAAGATATATGTCATCACCATGATAGCAAGATGCAAGAGGTTGAATAGAGTAGACCTGAAAGGTATAGCACCTTGATGAAATTGTTGCACTTAACTCAACCTACTAAAAGCATAAACATGGACATCAATTAAAGGCTTTTGTTATTGTATGATAATAGTTTTCTTAAGAAGAAAAATGATTGCATGAGTTTTCTTGCCTATATGAGGTATGATAAAGATCATATGTATTTCTAGTTTATGCTTATGAGTATTTGATAATGAATTTAGATTCAATATTATTATAATATTCAAAGTATGATAAGAAATAGATTGTTAAGAAAAAGTAGTTTACTCAATTTTATACAAATATTATATATATATTGTATCAAATGAGACTTATGCTTAACATAAATGGCAAGAATACAAAGTTGGATAACCTAGACTTTCCTTTTATACCATATTATTTAAATTAACATAAAGAGAATCATAAATTTACATACAAGGATATATGTATCCTTTTGATTATGAATCGTATGAAACTTCTTAAGTTGAATAACCAAATTAACATTCCATATATTTTTAGTATTATTATTATTTATCTTATTATTTTTACGGTTTAACTTGGATCGGACCTTTTTTTTTGGCCTTTTTATGTATTTATTTCGTGCTAGTTTTCCTTTCCTCTCTCACACTTGCATCATTCTTATATTGTCTTATTTACATGTGGGTTTACCGGAAACAGCCTCTCGACTATATAGGGGTAAGGTTGCGTACTATCAGACCTTCCCAGATCCCGCTTCATTGTAGGATTTCAGACTGGGTGATGATGATGATGATGTATTGGATGTAATAACAATTCATAAAAGAATAAAACTTACATTTCATTATATTACTAATAACTTTTTGTGATATAGTTATATGTATTAAATAATATGTTGATTTAAAATTTTGAAAATTTTAATTTTTTAAATTTAAGTAGAAATTAAGCATTGAAAATGCTGAGACACTTCGAAGATGTAACATCCCGTTACCTGAGGGGAGATTACTATAGTAAATATGAAAGATTATTGAGAGATTAGAAAACACATTTCATGCTCATGCATAGTATGATATACACATAAATAGTGAACTTTTGGTGCATGAAAATAATTGTACATGCATTTATGGATAATTCTGGGTATAATTGAATTGTGAAGTGATACTATTGAGAATTGTGAATTTGTTGTATATGTTAATTTTGAATCTTGATGAATTTTAGGAATAATTTTCGAATTTGTTGGATATTATTGTATAAGGAAAAATGCTGCTTGACAAATAAATTGATTTATGGAAAATAGAAATAAGTGTAATGATATTGAAGAAATTTGTAAGGAGATGACTTGGAAAACTTTGGAGATAACTAAAATGAAAGGATGAGAGTTAGGGAACTAGTTTAATATGAACTAGCTAGTTAGGAAATTAGCTAAAAGCTTAAGAAGTGGATAAGTATCTTAGCTTTAAGTTAAATTTTCTTAACCTTGAAAGACCAAGTACTATACTCTTGTCTTCATCTTCATCCTAGCTTCTTTCTCAATTTTTTCATTTACACAGAGTTTTCCATCAAACCTTGACCTAGGTCACACCTTGCTTTTATCTGTTCATTTTTATTCCCAACTTCGGTTTCCTTTCCTTTTGCTTTAAGAAAAACCGAAGCTTGCCAACCTCTACAATGTTGTACGTGCATGGCATGGAAAACTAGGGCTTCTTGAACTTTTACAGATTTTGGAGCAATATCAAGTAAGTATTATGTAAATCCTTTAGAGTTGTGGTTTTATGAAAAAAAATGGTGAATTATTTGTCTTTGCATGATCATGAAGAATAATGGTCGTTTTTCATGAACATCGTGGGTTTAAGATATGAAAATTCTTGATGTGTGATTTCGAATATTTGATAATCTAGATGTCTTAAGATAGTGTAGAAATGATTTATAAGTTGAAAGATCATAGGAAAACACATCTACGAGGGAGAGGTTGTTACAACCTTATAAGGTATGCTTCGTTCGCCTCCTTGACCAATATGGGATAACGAGTATCTACCCTTCTTGGGGTCCAGCATCCTCGCTGGCATACCATCCGGGTACTGACTTTGATACTACAAAATGTAGCGCCCCTTACTATATATAGAATACATATTGGAACGTCTGGAGAACATTCCAGTACATAACCTATGATAATATCATGCTACGTTCAATCACAACATTCGCTTAACATGTTATCATCTATCTTTATTCTCTTATGAAACATCATAAAAAAGTCAGAATATTTTAAAGCCAAATTTTCCTCACTTCATTTCATAAAAACTGAATGTCTACAATGTATCTTTCAACATTCATACTTCTACAACATCATGGCCTAATACAAAAAGTGCTGCATGAAAAAAAAAATATACAAAATCTATCTAATTTTTCCATATCCAGCTGACTGACCTTTGAGCCGTTTCTTCTCTTTCCTAAAAGTAAATGTGTCCCTCAGTAGCTAAAGTCGCCCCTTAGTCCTGAAAAGTCAACGTTACAATTTTAGTAAGTTTTACAAACTCTATGAGATAACCATCATCGATGGTTCACTCAATTTATGCATCACTTCAACACACGTAATATATTATCCACATTTTTTTGCATATTCATAAAATATCACATTTTACTTTCAGAACAATCATCATAATCCTTTCATTCATATATAATACACATATCAAATATAAATGCAATGCACGTGAGACTCACTTTCATTTATTATTATCGTTGTAACTGAGTGTCTTTTTACTAAGTCATATCCCTTAGTGGATACCGAGTTGTATCAAATTATGTCCCATATCCCTTAGTAGATACCAGGTATATTCACAACTGAGCCTGAGGCTCTAATCACAATCTGAGCTTTACGCTCTTTATCCTGACAACTCCGGTTATAACTTGCTTTATCTTACATGTATTCATGCATTGAATGTTTTACATAACATATTCTCAGTCAATCACATGATTGCACATTCACATTTAGATCATATTTATCATCAGACCTTAGTCCAGCATTTAACAGAATTGTCAAGCAACATTTATTTCATCACATTCACATACAAGGAGCACTTCAATAACTCATTCATATACTAGAATCATCAGACCTTCATTGTCCGGAATCAACATAATCAATTCACATTCATTCAATAATTCAAACATAATATAATGCAAACAAGTAATTGAGTGAGATCGTTTAGGTTACTCACAAGTCGCTCCCGAAGCTAATGCTTAGAAGTTCCGACAACGTCTGAAGATTAACGTTCCAGTTGCTCCTATATATCAAATAACATACACATATATCACAATTTGCACAATTATAAGTGTTTAATAATGCACATGTATGCAATAAAATATGTACAATGCGTGTTTATAACAATCTCGGGTATTTTTCCATTATCCTCATCACATAATCAATCCTATCTCAAAACTTACTTAAGTATAATTTATACCTCAAAAAAACCATTAAAATCATAATTCATAACTCATTGAATCACTTTCAGATTTTTCTAATAACTGACTTTTGAGTCTACTACTCTTGATCATTTAGACAATGAAAATGAAGTAATTTGGTAATACTCTCTCTAGAAAAGTGTTTTCCTATCTCTTAAGTTTCTAAGGACACTAAAATAATTCAATTTGGTTCAGAAATATAAAATTTATAACCCAAACATTTTCGAGTTGTACTCATTTTGAAACAGTATACTTTACTTAACTTCTATCTAGAAATTGAAAGTCTTAAAGACTGAATTAGAATTCGATTTGTCATACAATCTATAGTCTTAGGTCTCTAGTTTACTCCAAATAAAAAATCATCCCATTTGGATGACTACAGAATAAGATATAACCGAAATACTCAAGTATATTCACTGAAATCATACCAGTTCAAACTATTCTAATAGATTTCCTCACTTTCCTTCAATCAATCTTTTTCAAACAAATTCAGAATGCTACCAAAATCTTAGTTGCTTCTTTTCTATTTTTAATATCAAATTTAAATTATTATAATGTTTTTTCATGAAAAAGTTGTAACTTTTATCATTTAGAGATAAATTTTATAAAACATAAAATAATTCATTAATTTTATATTTAAAATAAATTAAATTATGAATTAATAATTTAAAATAAAGTTATATAAAATTGGCAGCCTTAAAAACATTTAAAAAATTTTCAATCAAACTTGTCCTTTATCTTATGAATAAAAAAAGAAAATAAAATAAAAAGAGGAATCTTGATGTAAATGCAACTTTCCGGGGTCGGAGAGTCAATAAGAAACATATACCGAGTCTTCCGCCCCTGCAACATCTTTCTACTTGTGAAAAATCTGCATTGTTGATCCGGGCAAAAAGAAAGTAGCTGCTAAAAGATGAGGAAACGAAGCAGTCACAACCTCTAGGCCCTCTGTCAAGCAGTTCATTTTTAAAAAGCGTTTCGGAGACTTCGTCCCGCCTTCTAGAGTTCTAGGTCTAATGGAATATGAGTTATTGGAATCTAAAGCAATAAATTGACTAGAAGACCACGTGATTCAACGCAAGGATAAGGCACTTGAGTTCACATGTGACGTGAATGCATCCCTACGTACCATCTATTAATAATTGATAAATGCTTTGATCAATACGTAACATGGTGCTTATATCGTCCACTTCTAATCAAGTGACGTAATCACTCTTTGCCAAGCAAATGGATGCTTGTTTAGGATAGTATTAGCCCAATCGCGCAAATAATGTTTAAAACGTGATAACTCTTTCTAAAAATGTTATTAGTTCAAGAGAGTAGATGCAATTAACCCTATAAGAAAAAAAAATTAAATTCGAAACATATAATGAATGCAAAAGAATTTATAACCAGCAACATAATTCGCACTTGGATGTTAACCTTTTTCTAAAAAAATCGACGCGGGCCAATAATTATTTATGATGGCGGGCTCTGTTCTCATTAATTGATTTGTATTTCAGTGGGTCAGCTCGGTCCACTACCAAAAAAAGGAATTGTGTAAAAATGATAGCAAAAATCGGGAAGACTTTGTGGCAAGGTTGCATGAACAATTTATGTCTGAAACGAGAAATATGAAAGCGGCGCTCATCACATTGTAGCAAGAAAACTCGTACAATGAACATGCAAGCCATGAACAGAACAATTTGTCTGACCATGCTTTTTCCAAAGAGTTATTCATTGCAGGAGGTGTTTGTGGTCTCATTTTCGTGTGGGGTATAGGCGCAAATCAGAGCTTTGTGTGTGACTAAGAAGGAACTAAGGAAGGTGTCTCTTTCGTCCATTCCAAAAGTTAATGCTTATGAGAAAATATTCAATCGACCCAGCGCGTTTGACTTTCAATTATAACGTTTAATGGGCCGGGTCAAGAGGAAACAGTAACCAAGGACCTGTCGAGGTAGCGCATCACGTGGTCGATCGATGTGTTGTACTCATTTCCACGAAGCTATAGCTCACTCGCTTCCACATCCACCCATCCATACGCGAATGGTAGGAAGCTAACATCCTGTTTCGATTTCTTTCTATACGAGGAATCTTCCCTTCTCTCCCTTTTCTTTTCCTCCTCCCTCCCATCCCATGTATACGATGAGTTTGGATCAAGTGGGGTATAATACTACTACTGAAAGTAAATAAAACAAAGTCATCGGTTGACGGATAATGACTGTACAATTTACTTGTTTTGTGAAACACGTTTTGGTCGGAGATGCCAACCTCATATAAATGGTCCTCATCTTTGTATTGCTATGCTTATCGATGCCAAGTACTTCGTCCTAACAGAATTCGAGAAGTTAGAAAGAATGGTGAGGACTCCGTACTGTGACAAGTCTGGACTAAGGAAAGGTACATGGACTCCTGAGGAAGATAGGAAATTGGTGTCGTATGTTACTAGATATGGATGCTGGAATTGGCGCCAACTACCCAAATATGCAGGTACGAGAAATTATATAAGCAGAAGCTGCAGAACTATTTTGAACTCTAGACTCAATTGTCTGAACATCGGACCATGCTTTTACCCTCTTCTGATCCGTTTTTGATGGGTCAATACGAATCGAGTTGGCTAACCGATATCACATTCCATGTATTGCAAACATAGAGCTAACTGTCTCTTATATGTTGTTTCAGTTCTTGCTACATTTCTTTGGATCAATAAAAGCTTTTCCCTAGATATGACTAAACGTTTTCTACTTTTGTCGTCGTTTTAGGTCTGTCTAGGTGTGGGAAAAGCTGCAGATTGCGGTGGATGAATTATCTAAGGCCAAACGTCAAGAGAGGGAATTACACTAGAGAAGAAGAGGAAACAATAATGAGCTTGCATGAATCACTTGGGAACAGGTACGTGCTTCAAGATTGACATTTTTTCTAGTCTTTATCCATCATATGATGACAAGATTTAACAAGGGAAAGAAGCTAATTTCAATCTAGCTCTCATTATCTCACAAACAATAGGGTGATTGATAGGTTTACAGTAAGCGTAGAAGGAGATCTCAAACAATAGTTTTGAATATGCAGGTGGGCTGCCATTGCTGCAAAATTACCAGGAAGAACTGACAATGAGATTAAGAACCACTGGCACACCAATCTTAAAAAGCGCGTCAAGCAAAACTCAGCCACGAAAGAAGTGAAACAAAGACCATCATCTGATGATATTTCTGGACTTGAAACGACTAGTAAGGAGGGGATATCTACAGAAAATATTTTACAAAGTCCTGCAGAACCTCATCTGGTAAACTCCAGCTCCTGCTCCAGCTCCAGCTCCAGCTCCAGCTTCGGTTCCACCTTGTCGCCGCAACAATCCTACAGTAGTTTCTCATCCATGATCAAAGATACCAATTATACAGATACTATAACTAGTCCAGACTTGATGTCTACTGATGATGGGTTTGGTTTCTTGGAGGCATATCAAGCACCTTGTGGGGATTTTTGGACAGAACCCTTCTTGGCTGATAATTTCTATGATCCTTCATTACCAAGTTCTGAGATTTTGACATCCTTTGTAGACATCCACTCTCAATTTCCTGATGGGGAGATTTTAGGTGCTTATGGACTCTACTGATGAGCAGTTTGGGAGCTTATATTAGAGAAGCCATGTTGCAAACTTGTGTAAATGATTGTGTTGCAAGTATTAGAGTTTACTAAATATAAGTTCTTGCGACTTAGAAACGCCTACATGGATGAACAGGCGTAATAGAAGATGCTGCCCATAAAATTGAAAACGACTCCAAAGTGTTAATGAGTTTTGTGTATGGTAGTAGAATTTTAACGAATTGTCAGAAGAGAAAGAACAGAGTTAAGAGAGGCAAGGTTTGTCAGATAATTTTTCATACTTTTTCATTGAAACTATCTGCATTTATACAATGAAATAATGTTTTTTCTGGAGATTGTTTTTCTCCTCCACCAACCTTGCCACGCCTATTGCATCTGCTCATGTACGTGGTTGCTTGATTTTAACCTCCAAACGTATCCCATCCTTCAATCTTGCAATAAAACAACCAACTAGGAAATGGTGAGGTAAATCATCCACTTGATTAGACAAGTTTTCAAACTCAATTTGATATGATGTCAAATCTGATGTTTGTCGAAGGCGGTTAAGAGCTTCCGAAGGGTCTTCATAATCGGTTGGCCCGAATCGTTTCAATAAAGCCTTCGTAAATTCGGCCCAGCTAACCGATCCTTGATATCGGGCATACCATCGTTGCCATTGCAACGCCACTCCTTTGAGATGGAAGGAAGACAATTGTACTCGATCTTCTGCAGCAATCACCTGAAAATCAAAGTATTGTTCAGCCTTATGGATCCACCCATGAGGGTCCTCACCGTCAAATTCAGGAAATTGTAGTTTGATATGGTGGCGATAGTTTGAATTTTGTGAATTGGATGTGTGATTATGGGTTGATGATGTGCCGTGGAAATGGTGGTTGGAAGCATGGTTATTTGGTGGAGGGCCGTTGTTGCTTGCATGAGGATTATTGGCAGTTGAATGGTAAGAGAAAGGATTCTTATTGTCAGATCGCTCCTTCAATTGAGTAACAGAGGCTTCCATACTTTGCATTTTGGTCATCAAAGTTTGGAGAGTCACATGCATTTGGTCAAACATGGACTCATGTTTCCCTATCACTTCGGTGATCTCATTACGGAACTCTGCATTTGTTTGTTGCCGTGTTACCATCGACCTGTCTCTGATACCACTGGTAGTAGAATTTTAACGAATTGCCAGAAGAGAAAGAACAGAGTTAAGAGAGGCAAGGTTTGTCAGATAATTTTTCATACTTTCTCATTGAAACTATCTGCATTTATACAATGAAATAATGCTTAACGTGTGGCTCACCACTTTACAAACATGGAAGTTAAAATCGTGCGATAACTGAAAAGAAAGTGGATATACCCACTAAAACAACTGGGAAACCAAATAAACAGAGAATGGAGAAAATATTGGAGTCAATTGCACGTCTAGTTTAACCAGCTAACTTGCCGAGCAGAGTTCCAGGATTTACTCCCCATTATTGCAAAACCAGTAACAAGAAATAATAACCGCTAAGTGAGACTTCGTCAACCACATACTCCAGTATCATATCATACATGTAGAGATTAAATTCACAGACATAACAGGTCAGAATTTCGAGGTTTGCTGGTTTGAATCAATGCTCAATACTTTATTTATCAGAAGATTCCCATCCACGTGAAAATGATTGGAGAGGCACCCTAATTTGATGGTCCAGCAAGGAAGTTTCTGTGTTATGAAACTTAATTATCCGACTGTTGAATATCATTCTGTTATTGATTATGGGAATCCTGGCCCATAATGCTCTTTCTACAAATGTTTAGACGTCATCAATAAAAAAAGCTCTTGAAAGTTATATATTACTTTTAAAAGAATGGGATTTGTGAGATCTTTCCAGGAGAGATCATAATTCATTATCTTTTATTTAGGGCGTCAAATTAACCTTTTCCTGGTTTAAGACAGAACACGGTTATAAATATAATAATATATACCCATTTTGTTTGGGCTTAAATGGAAGGGTTGTATATCTAGTATATGTGTATCTTTTAGGTTAGGTGGGAGCCTCAACTCACGTAAGACTTCAGCTAAATTTGCAAAACTTGTTTACGACTTGAAACCCAAACGAGAAAAAAAAAAGAAAATTAAATCTAGGGTCAGCGTCCAAAAAGCAAAAACAAAGTAGCAATTAAGTTAATGGCTTATCCACCCTAAATTAATTTATAATGCGGCGTTATAGTTACTCACTATTTAAATTATAGTTCAATTTTTAAAATAATTTTAAAGGTTATGAAAACTAACAAAATGTTCATCAATTTAAATGATATTATATAAAATTATTAATTAATAAAAAATAAGTTTAGTCATAAAGATGCAAAATATGTGGTATGATATATAAGTTGTAAAGCACCAGAAGCAATTATTAGTCTGGAAGATGAAAGTTTCGCTAACTCCAAGGCGCATGATAGTTAGTAAGGGACTCTCTTAACTTAGGTAAGGTCACAAGTTTGAATCGTCTTTATGTATATAACCGTTTAAAATTTGGAGCTAGAACTTTGCTTCCCGCAAAGGACTTACACGACTCGAGCAGGGATTAGTCTGGAAGTGAATGGCTTAAAAATATCTTCCCATAATTAGGCAACCAAAAATAATATTTTAAATCATATTAATGGAGTAAGGGGCTATTATCCTTTAAAAGAAACGGGCCAGGTTCGATGTATAATGCTATGGTCTCAATGCCCTTACGAGGTAGGGATGACTTTAACCTTTTTTATAGTGCCAAACTTGCCTACTTTCAAATCAAACCTAAAAAAATCAAGGGAATTGTTGAATAACCTGTTGAAATTATGTAGATTGCACACCAAATTCAGAAGGATTTTTAAAAATGAGAAAAAGTTGATCCAATAATCTAGCATTATGATGATTAAGATTGGAAATTTTCAAAAAGGTTATTTCTTAAAAAAGAATGAAATTATCTCCGTAATAACTCGACACTAATTACTGAATTTTACTTTAAATTTGACTATATAGTGTCTCAACACAAAAATTCCAACGTATATCTCGCCCAATTGGACCCAAAAATTGGGTCAAGTCCGAGCCTAATTATCAAAAGCCGAGCCATCAATTAAAGTTTCCAACTCCTTTCCGCTTTCCCTTCCGTAGAGAAAGAATTAGGATAGTACTTTCCCACAAATTGAAAAGTATATTTACTATTTATGTCGTGATTTTAATCTATATGTAATGTAAAGTTACTTATCTTAAAGAAACTAGCTCTAATTATCATAATAATTTTATAAATTGATAAATAAATTTATCTATATTTAAAATAAACATTTTTAACTAATAAACATAGTAATGTAAGTGTGCTCTAAATTTATGTTCTATAATATTGTATCTATATGAGGAGGCATTGACACATATATTAAACTGTCCAGATATAAATTTTATTATGTACACAAATTTATTCCAATAAGAGATAAACTACTAAATATTTGTATTGGATGGATGAATAAATAACTTTTCGCTATTATATCCATAAGACAAATATAAACACACTAAAGCTCTTATATTTGTATTTAATAACTAAAGAAAGAAAGATTAGTCTCAAATAATGTATTAATATGTTTAGATTTTGATTATAGATACGTGCACACAAATTGTAAAAGTAGTAATAATAAAGTAATAGTTCTACATAATAATAAGAATTGTTACACTTTTAAGGAAACTCTCATTAAGTATATATACTAAGAGCGACCGGATGGACGACCACGGACTAGATCCCTACCGTCTATTTATTTATTCCTTTTTTATCCTTTATTTAATCCAGCGGCTTGTAT
>JAOTIZ010000009.1:2298660-2310790 GCA_027123425.1 Erythroxylum panamense
TTTTATAAATCCATAACTCTAAAAGATTTTCTTAATACTTACTTGTTAAAGATTCCAAAATCTTCAACTATCTCAAAACCCTAAACTCCATATAAGAACACGTATTCCACTGTGAACTTTAACCAAGTTATGGTTTTTCTTAAGGCAGAAGAAACAATTAGCAGTGGGGGAAGTGGTGAGGGATATGAAAAAGTAAAATAAACTCTTGGAAGGAGTTTGATGGAAAACTCTGTATAGTGAAAGGAAATTCGAAGGAGGTGGCTAGAAAATGACATTTAAGATATGTTACTCAACCCCTTTTAACTCTCAGATATCAGTAACTTACTTCTACAAGGTTATAGAAGCAACATAACTAAGTGACACTTATCACTTTCTTAACGTGTAAGCCTAAACTAAGTTTCTTTCTTGACTAATTCCTTTAATCCCATCTTTACAATATAACTATCTCTAATCTTCTTTTGATTCATTTTTCCTATTTTCCATTTTTCTCCATAAATTTAAAAAGTTAACACCAAAATTCAAAAATGTTACAACTCCACTAATCAATAAAATTTTCAATATAATTAAATTCCAAATTCACAAAATTTTCAAAATCACAACTCAGTCCAAATATGCCCAGAATTATTCACTCATGCATGTATAATTATTTCCATGTGCAACAATTTTACTATTCATGTGTATGTGTATTCCATTTTATGCATGAGCATGAAAATGCAAAATTTTAAGCTCTCATTGAACACTCTTATTTACTATTCTAGCCTCCCCGCAAGTAACAGAATGTTACAATTAATTTTTTTCTTATTACTTTTTTAGAAGCTGGATTTGTTGATGACCTAAAGCAATCTACCAAAAATAGTTAAGGGAGATCCTAAAATTAAAAGAACCTCTTTGCAAAACCTCAGAATTAGGTTTAGACAAAGGAAAGAAGAGTGGGAGAGAGAATTTGAGGATAGGTAACCAGAAAATATAACATAATAATAAAAAACTATGTCTAAGTATGCAAGGCCATTACTAACTAGAACTGAGTCTAGTATCCTTAAACCAACTATTACAACCAAAAACTCTAAGATTAATCTAAATGTTATACAGATGGTGTAACAATTTGTTCAATTTGATGGACTGCAAAATATGAGGATCCAAGCAGTCACATCATCAACCTCCTAGAGATTTGTGATACTTTTAAGATAAATGGGCCCACTGATGATGCAATTAAATTGAGGTTGTTTCCTTTTTCATTGAGCTAAGTAGTGGTTGAACTCTCTTTCTAGATGATCGATCATGACTTGGAATCAAATGGTGGAAAATTTTCTAATGAAATACTTACCATCATCCAAGATGATGAAGATGAGGAATGGCATCTCTTTCTATACTAATTGAGAGATTCAATGATTTATTAAGAAGATTCCCACATCATAGTCTTCTTGTTTGATTGCAGGTTTAGCCATTATATAATGGTTCAAATTCTTTAATATGGTAGATGATAAATTTTGCAACTTTAGGAACCTTATAAGAAAGGTGACTGAAAAAGTTAAAGAGTTGACCAAAAAGATGGCTATTAATAGCCATCAGGGGAAATCAATAAAAGTTAAACATAATAACCAAGATGTAGTCTATAATTTAGATGTGTTTACAATTTTTTTTGGTTCAAGTTGAAGCTATTAATAAGAAGATTTGTGGATTATTGGTCACATAATAAATAGATCAAATGATGCTATGTCAGTTATATAAAAGAGGGTATGTAGGCCAAGATTGTAAAGCTATTAAGGCTGTAGCAAAATTGATTGAACATATTGACTACATACGTAAAGCACCTCAATTGCAAAATAACCCATATTGTAACACTTACAATCTAGGATGGAGGATTCATGCAAAATTTTCTTAGGAGAATAAAGGGTAAACAAGATACAATCCTCCATTTAGATTTCAACAACAATATCCTCTATAATAGAGGAAGCCTAGCTTGGAATATATCATGCATAAATTCATTTAGGCATCTGAATTTTGATTCCAAGCTAGTCAAGCTTCACTAAGGAAATTAGAGGCTTCTATCTAAAACTTAAATAATCAAATAGAACATCTTGTCAAGATAATTTCTAAGAGACCATAAGGAGGCCTTACTAATAATACTGAGACAAACCTAAAGGAGCATGTGAAGGCAGTCACTCTTAAAGTGGTCATAAATAAGTGCATAGAAGAAACAAGTTAAGTAGGATAAGATTGAAATAAACAAAAAGGATAAGGAAGGAGTTAAAGAAGGTGAGCAACCTAATTTGGTGGTGGAATTTAAGCCTTTTTCTCACATCTAGTAAAACTAAACGCGGATCAGATAGATAAATAGTTTGGAAAGTTCCTAGAACTGTTTAAACAACTATATATTAAGTTACCTTTTTTGAAGGAGCTACTATTGAACAAAAGGAAGTTTGAGGTACTATCCACTGGTGACCATTAGTTAGAAGTGCTCGGATATTTTTAAGGACAAACTAATTAAGAAGCTTAAAGATCTAAGGAGTTTCACTGTACCTTATTCAATTGTTAGTTTATCAACTAAAAAACACTAGCCAAATTAGGAGCTACCATTAAATTAATTCCTTATAATTTATTTAAGAGATTAGGGTTAGTATAACAAAACTAACAAGTATGAGCATACAATTAGTTGATAGGTCAATTAAGTATCTTAAAGGCATCCTAAAAGAAATGTTGGTTAAAGTTGACAAATTCAAATTCCCATGTGATTTTTTCATATTATATATAGATGAGGATATTAAAGTACCTTTTATATTAGACTGTCCATTTTTAGCCACAACTAGGACAACAATTAACATAAGTGATGGTAAAGTGGTGAGAGTGGATGATAAAGAGGTTACTTTCAAAATGTTTGAAGCTTTGATTTATTCTCTTAAATGCAATGACACTCATTACTTTCTTAGTATGAAAGATTTTACAGTAGTGGATGTTGTTCAAGGAATTATAAGTGATAACTAGTTAGATTTGTGTGTGGTAGAAGAGGAGGATTTTAGTCTCTAACATCACAATAGAGTAAGCTGAAGTGGGAATGTCAAGATAATGATGTTAAATAAGCGCATTTTTGGGAAGCAACCTATGTTTTTTAATTTGTTAATTTCATTTTTAGTTTTATTCTAGGTTTTTATGTTTTAGTTTCGATAATTTAATTTATATCTATATTAAATTTATGGTTTAGTATATATTTTCATTTGTTTTATGGTTATATGAGTGCCATTTTTGTCTTTTATGTTTTAGATATGTGTTTTGAATTACAAGTGTGGAAGTAGGTGGAAATTTTGGGTAGTTCAAAAAATTACAAAGTGTAACACGTCTATATTGATTGTTGTGTTGAGTTACATGCTTATGTTGATTAGAGACATTACCATGTTTGACTGAGAGAAAAAGTGTTTAAAATGATAGTAAGAAACACGATCATCAACACCTATGTATTCGTGACTGTGTTGCTAGAAAATCACTATAATTCACCCACACATCCATCAACATACCTATGTTGCTAGAACCAAGTAAGCATTTGAGAAACAGTAAGAAACACAGCCACTAACACACTTGTGTGAGTGACCATGTTAAATTTTGTTTCCGTTTTCCTTGTTTGTCCAAAAAATTTCCAGCACGCTACTTTCCTACTAACTAACCCATATTAGTGATCATATAGATTTCAAGTTTTTAAAATTTAAGGTCAACATGGTCTTGTTAAGTCCTAACATGACGCTGTAATTTATCATTTTATTTTTAACGCAGCCTAGATAAACGCCTGTGTTTTGGACATGGTATACTTTATCATAACATGTTTGAGATACATGCCCAAGTAAAAACCTTACATGCCCATGTTACAACCTAACACGTTTGTATTATTTTAACATTAACTTTAAATTACTCAATATAGGGCAGTTACATAGCCATATTGCTACCCATTTTGAGCAGAATTTAAGTTGTAACTTGTTTCTCAGACTTTATTACTTCATTTTGTCTCAACTTCTCATATATATGCAATGCTAATTGATTTCTCTTAAAATTTCATCAATTTAAGGTATGTTTAATACTTTATTTCAATTATTCTTTATTTTTTGAATTGTTTTGACAGAATTAGGTGTAGGAATGCATATTTTTGGTATCGTGGGGTTGTTTGGAATTACCTGTGTGACTGGAAGAGTTTTAAGGGATTAAATGGTATTCTTAGGATGCTTTTCGTAAATGAGTTCGAATCTACTAAGGATTTCTAAACTATTTTTCATATATTATTAGGAATTGGAATCCCTAGGACTATTAATTGGTTTTATATTCATTCAATTGTGAAATTGTTCATGTCTTTGCATATTTTAAATTTTATTGAGCTTTGGTACTATTTAATTTCCAAATGTTTAAACAATTTTATTTTTAATTTAATTAGGGTGTTTAGATAAGTTAATTATAGCTGTTGCAATTAATTGATGTACGGGGGTATTTTGTGAGAAGTTTGGATTTTTTTGGATATAATGTTGTTATATTTGTGATATTTACATATTAATTTAGGGTTTATTTGATTTGTTTATTTTTGTTATTAACCCATGATAATTCGATTGTAGGATAATTTTATGGTGTTTTTTTTTCATGGTGTGATAATGTCTATTGTTCCCTTATTTTGGCAAATTTTCTTCTTTTCATATTTTAGGGAATAATGATGAAGAGAGCAAACACACCAAACTAAAGGTGAGAAAAAGAGGTGCTAAGGAAAAGGCAAAGGGGCAAGGGTAGCTCATAACATCTACCTTGATAGCTGACGGTCGACACCTACACACCTTACACTTGCCACACATCCAATGTTGCACTTTACAATGAGAGGCTAAGGTTGAAGCCTTACAGTGAGAGTTGAAGCATCAATCAACTAGTACTATACTAAATTAGACTTGCTCAAGGAGTCTGAATTCATTAGTTTTGGTGATTCGCAATCAAGGAGCCTATATATAGAGAGTTAACCTTAGAGTTCTCCACCACCTTTATGATTGAGAAGCAACATTACACATGGGATGTCCATAACACATTGTAATTTTTGGTGTTAAGAGATATATGCAGTATAAGTTATACCAGGTTCTTATTACATATAGGCCTATATTGAAAGAAGTACATTACTATCAAGGAGTCTGCTATATTACCAACGCGCGCTTACTATTAAGATTTATAAAGAAGACATTATGGTAAAACATTAGTTGTGAGTGGTTATATAATCTGTCGAGGTCTAAGGCAATGCAGTTAATATGTACTTTGGTGATATATGTGCATACATTTGTTAGTCATATGATTATTGGGAGAGGAGATAACAATTGAGTGGTGGTGAAGCTAGACATATTCTATCTCCACAACATGGTAAAGAAGGTTCCCATCCACCTTGGGTATATCTTATCCTAGTTCTTCAAGCATCATACCTATGACATTAGAGTGGGAGCCATATATGAACAAACTAGTTCAAGTCATGAGACTTCTAGAGCATTTTCCTATGATGAAATCGGTGTGACAGATGGTGCATATCACTCTGGAGACATTAACAGTGATAGGGATAATTTAGAGGAGATCGGGTCAGTAGGGAATGTCTATATTCTAATGGGAGCTAAGGAGTCTACAATTGTAGATGGAGTATATGGGGATTGCCCCAATAGATAAGAGTAGTAGCCTCAACAAACTCTCTGTAGCAACATATAATAGCATTCAAACATCATGACTACTTCTCAAATAGCATAGGAACTCTTAACAAGTTGTTTACAACTCCACGTTGGGACCAATTAAAGATAGACCAATTGGAGAGGTATATAAGATTATTTTAAGAGTGCAGCATACCATTTGAAAGGTACAGTGGGATCTATCAAAGCATATAGTATGGTTAGAGTCATATGATCGATAGATGGAGGAGATGCTAGTATAAATTACAGGACATATAGGGGATTCGGCACCACCTCCGCTAATAGGAGCCGCTACATTATTGTCAACTCCTTAGCAATCAGATGCTCCAGTTATTGCAAAGGTATTGCCCAAAGACACTTAATACCTGCACTCTTATTATAGTGACAAATCCCTAGACAAAGGTAGACATAAGCAGAATGTTTGACATGGGCTTTTGTGTTTATTTTATGTTTTTATTTTATTTTATCATAATAATTAATAAGGGATTAGCCCTTCTAAACTACTATTACAGTCTTTGTTTCTTTTATTTATTCATTGTTAATATACTAAGCCACAGTTTCTTTTCATAGATATAGTTGAATTATGTTTTTTAATTTTCCATCCATTTTTAAATATTTTATTTTATTTTATTAAGGATGAATATGGATTGAAATTATGCTACAAATACAAACTTTAGATAATAAACTAGGGAAGTACCAGTTTACTTTACCTTCTCTCTATATAAAGATTTTCTATTTTTTGTGACTTGTTACATGTATTAGGGACAACGTACATCTTTAAGCGTAGAGAAAGGTATAGTATTTTATATTATGGAATTAATTGTAAATCAATAATATTTTAATTTTAATTCATTGATTATTCTTTATAAAGATCTCAAATTTTCTAATTCTCATCTTGAAACATTTTGAGTTGTGGTGAATTATGGAATTAAGATAGAATATGAAAGGATGAGAGTATGATTGAATGCATTTTTATGTACTACAGTATGAATGCATGTTTTGATTATCAATTTGGAAGAAAGTGCCTAGAATTTTGTGCACAGGATCCTGAACAATGATGTTTTGAACCTATGAGAAATTATTATCATTATATTATACTCTATTTTCTTTTTTTGTATAAATATCATGTATAATTGGATGATTCTAGAACTTGATTTTATTATGCACATTGATACCATAAGTTTAAAATTTTTTGGAAACTAAAATAATATATTCCAAAAATGAGGTTAATGCCTTAGAATTTACCAGGAGAAATGCCTATGAAACAAACAAATATATGTTATAAGCATACAAAAGTAAGGAACGTTCAACGCTATTTAAGATGTTACACTAAAAGCTTACATTCATCCCAATTAAATAAAGCTACCATCCTAATGATTTGTATGGTCCACAAGGTTTTTAAGCTTATAATGCTTAAAATTAGAGGCATTAAGAAGAAAAAGGGACCTAGATTACACCTTTGTTGAGCCTTTTTCTTTGATTTTACTTTACCCTATTTTTACCCTTATGTGTAACGAATTTTGCGCCTTATCCCTTTCTTTAGATTTTGTTAAATATGTTACAAGTAGATAATCATTTTTATTGATTAGCATTATATTTATTTTTGCACCCTCAGGATTGTATTTACTTAATTGAATAAGTATTTGATAAGATAAAGAAATATTAAGAATAAGGAAAGGTGTGAGCTTATATTTGAAGTTAAAAAGAGAGGAGAAAGGAGAGAGGGTTTCGTTCTTGAGAGAAAAGAAGGAAGATCAAGTTAGGGTTTCATCTTTTCTTAGCTTTCAAGAGTGATTTTGAGGTTGTTCAAGAAGAGAAAAAGAAAAAGGAAGAGAGGAGCTTCCATTTGAGCCAAAAATCTCTTTATTTGGTGAAGATTCAAGATAAGTTCATTCTTAGTCCTTTGGATTTTTGGAAGGGTTTTAGTTTATGAAACTTAGGAAATGCATGGGTTTAAGGATTCTAGAATCAATTTTAGTGAATATGCTTTATGGGTTCTCAATTGGTATTCCTAGTGAATGGGATTTTTGCCAATGTTAATGGGAATCAAGAAAGGCAAGAGGAGCAAGAGGAGAGGCAACTTTAAGCAATTTTTTAAGCAAGGAATCTAGGTGGGTTACATGTTTATAGTTGAGTTAATGATCCATGAATATTTTTCCAAATCAATAGAGTTAAATGATTTTAATCGCTTTATAAATGTTGCATTTATTGCTCCTTAAATGATTTAAGAAATTGCTACATGTTTTGTACATGAATCTTGTTGATGATTTATGAAATAAAGGTGGAAATCATATTTGAAATATATTATGGTTATGGAAATCATGTTTTTGAAATGTGCCTTTTAGGCAATACGTTTACAACTCATGAAATTTATGATTGTGTGTGTTTGTGATGGTCCATTTTGTTATGTCACGTACACGTTGACAATGTTAAAGGCTTCTCCCACCTACTCGTTAATGGCATGGAGCTCCTTCACAGACTCCCTTATATTTATAAACTACGTAAAACTATTATGTGAGTTTGTGATAGTCCATTATGTTATTACTGGAGATTCGCACGAACTCCCTCATGTTTATGGATCTACCCAAACAATTTCTGATTGCTTATGTGTTTATGATTTGTTGAAAGTTTGATGAATACGTAACTTATGTTGTTTATGAATTGTTTGACAAGTTGGGAATTTGAGAAATACGTATTTTATGGATTCAATGCAAATTTACTATGGCAATGAATATTTTCAATGGTTTTTCTTGTTTCTTCGTTATAAACTTGTTAACCATAAGCTTTCAAACTCATCATCATTCCTCCCCTTCTCTAGGGGGTGAGCAAGAGATCGAGTGATCGAGAGTTAAGACATCACTCCAAATTTGCATTTTTTTTAATTTTAAGTTAGTTTATGGAAAACATAAGGCTTTAGCTGCATTTCAAGTATTAGTCGTTCATGTATATTTTGTATTTTTGGTTTATGAGACCAATGATATATTGTGGCTTGAAATGCACATTAAAACTTTGTAAAACTCTTTTCTTTTGATGTTAATGAAATATATTAGTGCTTTGCTTATGAGTTTCCAAGTTTTCGCATTGCATTCTCAAGCATTTCATAGGGTAAAATCTGTGTTCTGACTTCAGCGAAAAAACTGTATTAATCTAGACTAATTTAGAAAAAGTTGTCTTTTTGGTTAGCTTTCCATCAATATAGAGTATGAAATTTTTGGATATCAAAGTTGAGAGATATGCTCTTTATAAGTTGGTGATGCTGCACAAGATATATACTGGACAACTATAGTAAATTGCGATTTTGACCATTTTGGAGAAAAAATCTCTCTTCGGGGTCTTCATAGAAGTTGTATATCTAGAAGATCTCTTCGAAATGCCTAAAATGACCTTAATCTGGCATCTCTAGTGAAAGTTATGCCTATTGTCCTAAAACAAATACAATTATAAATTGTGGACTTATCAATGCTTTTCTATAACACATTTATGCTTGAGTGGAACTTGCAATGTACTTAGTTAAAAACAATGAGTGATATGTTAGGGTGATGATTGAGGACATAAACATAAGAATGGATTATCGTATTTCAATTGATCAAATAGGGAATTTTTGGGATGGTATGAGAATGAAAATGAACCGATGATGGTTAATGAGATTCCCCCTACAGGGTAATACGCTCATGTTTTATGATTTCATAGCTGGACTCTAGAAATGGGGTCCAACAAACATATTTGTGTCTTATGTGTATCGTCATGCTACTTATGATAAGGTTAAAATAGTGTTTATAAGGGGTTAATGAGAAATTAGAAAGCATAATTCATACTTATGCATAATGTGGCATACACATACGCAAGAATATTGATTTTTGCATATTAATATGATTGTTCATGCATTCATTGACATGTCTCAGAGTATGAAAAATGTTAAGTGAAAATGATGTCAATTGTGGATTTTATTTTCTTAAAAATTTAATTGGAGTGTACTAAAATTGATATGGTATTTTTTGTAAAATTTCAAGTATTTTAGAAATTTGGTGTATTTTTGGACTAGGAAAAATGTCAAAATATGGACCAATTATAGTGTGACATAAGGTCTAATGAATTAGTGACAAATGGCATAGATAAATGAATGACATTTGACATGAGTAATTAATTGACAAATGGCAGCAATGATTGAGTGACAAATGGACTAGTAATTAGTTGACATTGGGTAGCTTATGTAAGGGATAAGTGGCTTACATGCTTAAGGACATATTTTGAAATAATATAGTGACATGTAGCACCTTAGGTGTAATGTTTCTGCAGTGTTGTTTCAACCTAGCTCATTCTTCTTCTCTTCTTATCTCTTACCATAGAAACTTGCTTCTATCTCCCCTTCTTGTGTTTTTCTTAAAGCTATGCTAAATTACCACAATAAATACATGCTTTTACCCTTCACAAAATAACTAAAGAACCAGCTGATTGTTGTTGTTGCATTATAACTGAAAGTCATTTAATCCCTTCTTGAATGTGTAATGATTTTGCATGTTTGGAGTACTCATTTAGAGTGATTTTTGAGCTGGGATTATAACTGACCAAGTAAGTAAAAGACTAGTGTTTATGGAATGTTATAATAGAGAATTGATGATGATGAATTAGGATGAATGCCATATGATGTTAACGATTGATTGTTCTGGAATTTGATAACTGGAATGTTTTTTATTGAATATGCTTCGGTATTTTGGCTATATTTTGATTTGTATATTTCCAAATGAGATGATTCTTGTTTTAAATTAAACTAGAGACATTTAGATACAATTTTGAGGAGAAATTGAATTCGAATTCTGTCCTTAAGGGTCTTGAAATTGAGTCTTGACTTAGGATATAACATTACCCGTGACAAAAATCATGTCCTATTGTTATCAAATAAACTGTATTGATGTAGGTTGAATAAGACAAAGGTGTATTTACAAATTTAGCTTATTCTCTTAGCTTTCAATTGGTATAAATTTTGTAATTTTTGGATATTGTAATTGAGAGATATAGGTTGTAAAACTTGAATGCATGATCATACCCTAGCCTAAATTTCAAATGTACTCAATCTGTAGTATTTTGAGCATAAATCATAGGATAATGAACCAAATTGTACGATCTTAGTGTCATTAGAAACTTAAGACATGGGATCTTCTATAAGAAGTATTATCCAATTACTTCACTTTCCTGATGAGAACAATCATGCAAAGTGGACCCAAAAGTATGTTTTTAGACAAATTTGAGTTGATCAATTAAGTATTGATTTATGAATGAGTTTTGTAACAAGAATATGATAAGGAACCCGGAATTGTCATGAACATGCATTGTACATATTCAGTATACATGGATAATTGTGCAAATAGTGATATGTGTCTGTACTATGTATTATAAAAGAGCATATTGAACGACAACATCCAAACATTGCTAGGACCTTAAGGCAATAGCTATATGGAGCATACTGTGAGTAACCTAGATGGTCTCACTTAATATTTTTCTATTATATATTATGTTTTGAATGGGCATTGTTTGTACTAATTCCAGACATGAAGGTTCGAGGTATTGATTGATGAATGTGATATTGCATTGTTCCTTGAATGTGAATTTGGTAAAATAAGTGTTCTTGAAATATGGATTTGGTGAAATATGTGTTACTCAATATGTTTATTGAATGTCGAACTAAAGTCCGATAATAAATGAGAATGGGACTGTAAATGTGTTTGAATGGGAATGATTGAAATAATGAATGATTGAATATTATTGTGATGCATTTCCCACACGAATGCATGATTAGATAAAGATACGTATGACATGATTAGCCACCGAAAATTAGCTTAAAGCTCGGAATATAGTTAAGAGCCAAATGCTTGATATGTTCAATAAGCCCTGTATCTGCAACTGGTAAGGGATAGTTCTAATGAGCTCGGTATCTATAATAGATACGGGACAATTTAGGCATTCAATCACAACAACGTAATAATTGAAAGTGAGTCACATGAACATTGCATATACACTTATTAAGAGTGCTTGATTGATTGAATTGTAATGTGGATATGTAATTAAATGAGATTGGGATATGTGAAATATATGATATATTGTGCAGTTTGTTAAATGGAATGTTGTGAATTATGATATGTGGTATGAATTGGGTGAACCATCAAAGATGGTTACGTCACTGAGTTTGCAAAACTTATCAAAATTGTAACGTTGATATTTCAGGTTCGAGAGAGGACACTAGGGACATATAGACACTATAAGAAGATTAATTCTTGTATTTTTGTTAAGAAATGGCTCAAAGGTCAGTCAGCTAAGACTGAAGGGTTAGTTAGTAGTTTTTGTACAATTCCTCTTTCAAGTAGCGTGTTATGTATAGAGTTTTTGTTAGTAGTGTGCCCTAGGCCAATGGATATTTGTGATTCATGTATTAACATTATGACTTGTTAATAATATATTAT
>JAOTIZ010000009.1:2310890-2327295 GCA_027123425.1 Erythroxylum panamense
ATCAATTCATAAAGAACATCAAATTAATGAAATATGCCTTTCTTTATTTATTTATAAAGTCTGTACATGACTATGAATAAAATGCGCTAAAGGGGATTGCCTTTAGGGCACTACTCTAACACAATGCTATATGATAGAATCAGAAAAGAACAAAATAAAGATCTTGAGATAATAAAACTGATTAGGAAAGTTAAGATGAATACAGATTCTGAGTTTGAATTGAGATATGAAACATTGTGGTTAAAATATAGGCTATGCGTGCCTAATGTGGATGATCTAAGAAAGGAAATTCTAGAGGAAGCTTATATAGCCACCTATGTTATGTATCTTGGTACTACCAAGATGTATAACACATTGAAGCAACATTTCTGGTGGCCTGGAATGAAAAAGCAAGTAGTAGAGTTTGTTTCTAAATGAATAACATGCCAGTATGTTAAGGTTAAGCATCAGGCTCCAGTTGGAAAGTTACATACGTTGTCTATTCTGGAGTGAAAATGAGAACGAATTACTATGGATTTCATAATGGGATTGCCTAAGACTTTGAGGCAGAATGATGTTATTTGGGTTGTAGTGGATCGATTGACTAAGTCGGCCCATTTCATACCAGTGAGAGAGAATAACTCACCAGACCAGTTGGCCCGAAGGTATGTAAATGAGGTGGTTAGGTTGCAAAGGGTTTTGATGTCCATTATATCAGACAGGGATCCTAGATTCACTTCGAGATTTTGGAAGAGTTTGTAGTTAGCTATGGGAACAAAGTTAAACTTTAATATTGTATTTCATCCTCAAAAAGATGGATAGAGTGAGAGGACAATCAAGACTGTTGAGGATATGCTCAGAGCATATGTATTGCAGTTTCAAGGAGCATAGGATTAGTATATAGCATTGATTGAATTTGCTTATAACAAACATTATCACAATAGTATCGGAATGGCACCATATAAGGAATTGTATGACAGAAAGTGTAAATCACCTCTGTATTGGGATGAAGAGGGCTTGAGAATTGTTGAAGGTCCAGAACTGATAAAAGAAACTATGGATAAGGTGAAACTAATCAGGATTCAAATAAAAGCCCAAGATAGATAGAAAATCTATATGGATCAGCACAGAAGGGATATGGAATACAATGCGGGAGACAGGGTGTTTCTGAGAGTGTCGCCTTGGCAAGGGGTGTTGAGGTTTGCTAAAAAGGGCTAGTTAAGGCCTAAGTACATTGATCCTTGTGAGAACCTTGAGAGGAAAGGACCTTTGGCATACAAGTTAGCTTTGCCTAATGAAATGTCTCAGTTGTATAATATGTTTCATGCGAGCATGCTAAGAAGTTATAGATTTGATCCAACATCTGTGTTGTCGGCTCAAGACATTGAGGTTGATAGCAATCTAAGTTATGTTGAGGAGCAAATAAAGATAGAGGGTTATAAGACAAAGCGACTAAGAAATAGAGTGATTCCATTGGTGAAAATTTGAAGAAATCACTTGATTGAGGAAGCAACTTAGGAAACGGAGGATCATAAGAGGAAACAATATCCCCCACCTATTCGAACCATCAGGTAAGAATTTCGAGGACAAAATTTCTTTTAGGAGGGGAGAGTTGTAACATCCTGTTAACTATGATAAGGTTAAAATAGTGTTTATAAAGGGTTAATGAGAAATTAGAAAGCATAATTCATACTTATGCATAATGTGGCATACACATATACAAGAATATTGATTTTTGCACATTAATATGGTTGTACATACATTCATTAACATGTCCCAGGGTATGAAAAATGTTAAGTGAAATAATGTGAATTGTGAATTTTTTGTCTTAAAAATTTAATTGGAGTGTATTAAAATTGATTTGGTAATTTTGGTAATATTCTGGAAATTTGGAGTATTTTTGGACTGGAAAAATGTCAAAATATGGACCAATTATAGTGTGACATGTGGACTAATGAATTAGTGACAATTGGCATAGATAAATGAGTGACATTTGGCACGAGTAATTAATTAACAAATGGTAGCAATGATTGAGTGAAAAATGGACTAGTAATTAGGTGACATTTGGTAGCTTATGTAAGGGATAAGTGGCTTAGATGCTTAAGGACATATGTTGAAATAATATAGTGACATCTAGCACCTTAGGTGTAACGTTTTTGTAGTGTTGTTTCAACCTAGCTCATTCTTCTTCTCTTCTCATCTCTCACCACCGAAACTTGCTTCTACCTCCCCTTCTTGTGTTTTTCTTAAAGCTGTGCTAAATTATCACACTAAATACATGCTTTTATCCTTCACAAAATAGCTAAACAACCAGTTGATTGAATGTGTGATGATTCTGCATGTTTGGAGCATTGATTTAGAGTGATTTTTGAGCTGGGGTTGGAACTGACCAAGTAAGTAAAATATTAATGTTTATGGAATGTTATAATAGAGAATTGATGATGATGAATTAGGATGAATGCCATTTGATGTTAATGATTGATTGTGCAGGAATTTGATAACTGGAATGTTTTTATTGAACATGCTTCGATATTTTGGCTATATTTTGATCTATAGATTTCCAAATGAGATGATTCTTGTTTTAAATTGAAATAGACATATTTTGATTCAATTTTTAAGAGAAATTGAATTCGAATTATGTCCTTAAGGGTCTTGAAATTTAGCTTAAAATTGAGTCTTGTCTTAGGTTATAACATTAGCCGTGACAAAAATCATATCCTGTATTTATCAAATAAACTGTATTGATGTAGGCCAAATAAGACAAAGGTGTATTCACAAAAGTTGTAGCTTATTCTTTTAGCTTTCAATTGCATAAAGTTTGTAATTTTTGGATATTATAATTGAGAGATATGAGTTGTACAACTTGAATTCATGATCTGGCCCTGGCCAAAATTTCAAATGTACTTAGTTTGTAGTATTTTGAGCATAACTCATAGGATAATGAATCAAATTGTATGATCTTTATGTCATTAGGAACTTAAGATATGGGAGAAAAATCTTCAAGAAGAAAGTGTTATCAAAGTACTTCATTTTTCTGATGGGTATGTTTTTAGACAAATTTGAATTAATCAATTGACATTGATTTATGAATGAGTTTTGTGACAAGAATATGATAAGGAACCCAGAATTGTCATGAACATGCATTGTACGTATTCATTATACATGAATGCACATAAATGAATTCATAATTACGCAAATAGTGATATGTGTATGTACTATGTGTTGTAAAGGAGCACACTGAATGTCAACATCCAAACATTGCTGGGACTTTAAGGCAATAGCTGTCTGGAGTGTACTATGAGTAACCTAAACGGTCTCACTTAATATTTGTTTGTTTTATATTACGTTTTGAATGGGTATTGTTTGTACTAATTTCGGACATGAAGGTCTGAGGTATTGATTGATGAATGTGATATTGAAGTGTTCCTTGAATGTGAATTTGGTGAAATAAGTGTTCCTTAAATGTTAATTTGGTGAAATATGTGTTACTCAATATGTTTGTCGAATGTTAGACTAAGGTCTAATGATAAATGGCAAATGTGTTTGAATGGGAATGATTGAAATAATAAATGACTAAATATTATTGTGATGCATTTCATACATGAATACATGATCAGATAAAAATAGTTGTGACATGAGTAGCCACCAAAAATGAAATTAAAGCTCAAAATGTGGTTAAGAGCCAAAGGCTCGAAATGTTCAATGAGCCTTGTATCTGCAACGGATAAGGGACAGTTTCAATGAGTCCGGTATCTACAATAGATATGGGACAGTTTAGGCACCCATTTACAACAATGTAATAATTGAAAGTGGATCAAACGAATATTGCATATACACTTATTAAGTGTGATTGACTGATTGAATTGTAATGTGTATATGTAATTAAATGAGATTAGGATACGTGAACTATATGATATATGCTGCAATTTTTTAAATGGAAAGTTGTGAATTATGTGTTTATATGATTTGATATGTGGTATGAATTGGGTGAACCATCAAGGATGGTTATATCACTGAGTTTGCAAAACTTATCAAAATTGCAATATTGATATTTCAGGTCCGAGAGAGGACATTAGGGACAAACAGACTCAACAAGAAATGGCTCAAAGGTTGGTTAGTTGAGACTAAAGTATTATTTAGTAGTATTTGTTCAATTCCTCTTTCAAGCAGTGTGTTATGGATAGGGTGTTGACATTGTATATATTCGGATGGTTTTGTAAATCATGATGTATATTTGTCTTTTAAGAAATGAAATGATGAATGCAGTTTGGTTTTAAAATTGATGATTTTTATGTATAATAATTGATGTTAAGTTGGATATGTGTTTGCTCTAACATGCCATTATTATAGGCTATGTATTGGAATGTCCACAGGGTGTTCCGGTATGTAATCTATGTTAATGGGGTGTTACATTTTTTGTATCATAACATAGTTTGGCATCCAAAGGGACATATAGGAATGTTAAACATAAAATATAGTGAGAAATACGGATAATAATGGAAGTTATTGTTTATGATAGGTCATCCGCTATAGGTGGTCAAGTGGAACAATTAGCTGACCTAGGATCAGAAAGAGCTAGTAGAGAGTCTTCTATGCCTCGACCTGAGGTAATGCCTCCAAGAGTTCCCGAGAGAAGGTAGAGAAACTACGATAGGCTACAAAAGTAGGGGGCTGTCGACTTTTACAAAATTACAGAAGCTGCAGAGGGCGAGGGATAGTTAGAGAGGACTGAGCGAGTATTTGATCAGATGGTCTATGAATCGAACAAAAAGTTCGACTATGCAGTTTCCTTACTACAAGGCCCAACTTATCAATGGTGAAAGACTGTTCCAGGCAAAGCCACAAGGCCTTGCAATCTGAATTGGGTGGACTTTCTGATGGCCTTTAAGGAGAACTATATGCCCAAGATCTACCTGGATAGAAAGATGATGGAATTTCTATATTTGAAGTAGGGCAGAATTTCAGTGACAGATTATGAGATCAGATTTAATGAGATGATAGGGTATGCTTCTGCCTTGATTGCTACTGAGGAAGACAAGTGCAGGAGATTTAAAGATGGGTTGAACATGGAAATTCGAACAAGGCTAGCAATCCCTAATCTGAGCAGTTTTCCTGAGCTCAGAGCAGCCTCAATCCAATTAGAGTAATTGTTGAGAGATGATCAGGGAGAACACAGATAAGAGTCTAAAATGAGGAGGCCTAGTGAAGTTTAGAGTGGTTATGGTAGGAAGTTCAGTAAACTTCAGAATAGACCTTTTCGACCACAGGTTGGATCAAGACAGTCGGGGTACAGAGGGGCAGCTTTGTACAGTATGGCAGTGGAAGGGGTACAGTGTTGGTACAGTTACTATATTGTGAGCACTGTGGGAAGAAGCATAGTGGTGAGTGCTGAAAATTATCTGGAGCTTGCCTCAGATGCGGCTCTTTTGATCATTAGGTTAAGGATTGTGCTACTACTATTAGAGCCCAGTCTGGTATGAGAGGAGGATTAGTGAATGAGACTACTATTCAGCAGAGTCGAGCTAATGGGGCTGGGTAGAGAAGCTGAGGCAAAGGTAGAGTGAGTTTTGGAAATCCTTCTGTCAGGATTGAGGTTCGGAGCAACAGACTACAGTCTCAGGCTAGAGTTTATGCTATGACCAGACAGGAGGCTCAGGATTCTCCGGATGTCATTGCAGGTGCGTTGCCATGATTAAGTTAGATTTGTGTTTGCTCTAACATGCCATTATTATAGGTTATATATTGGAATGTCCACGGGGTGTTTCGATATGTAATCTATGGTAATGAGGTGTTACATTATGGAGGTAGGTTACAACTAGCTATTTCCATTCTCAAAAATTTATATGTTTATTAGTTGTCACACTTAGTTATTCCTAAACGAGTTCTGAAGAAAATTGATAGGAGTATTAGCGATTTCATATGGCATGGTCTGAATTCAAATGGTAAAAATACTTCCAAAGTTAAAATGAGTGCTATGTTTCTTCCCCCAAGAATATGGTAGGTTAGGAATCAACTCTGCCAACAAATTGAACAAGATTTTATTAGTTAAGAGATTATGAAGAATTTGTTATGACAAAGATAGTCTTTGGGTGAAATGGATGCATATGTTTCACTTCAAACAAGGAAGCATTTAGGTAATCTCTCATAAATGTACTCATTACTATACCTTTCAAAAAATCTTACTTAATAGGCCTTTTATGTAAAATCATATCAAGCATTACATCAAGGATGGGAAGAGCACTAAATTCTGGTTTGATAACTGGCATTCACTTGGTCCTTTATGTTACAATTTTGACTCTAAAAGGGGTAATACCTAAAAATACTGAGATGTATAAACTCATTTACAGTAACAACTAGTATTGGCCTTTTCATACAGCTTGGAGAATTAAACCAATAACTGATTGTATTCCAAACTACTTACTAAACCAGATGCAACAGGATCAAGCCAGTTGGATGTTACACAATTCACATAAGTTCACAACTCGGTCATGTAAGCATTTACCACATAGACCACCCATCAGATTTTTTCTTTACAAGCTAATTTTTAGTTTTGATACTTCTCTAGCTCATTCCTTTATTCTTTAGCTAGCCACTATGTGAAAGCTAGGAACTAGGGACATGATTAAATTTTATATCTCCAACAAGTCCCGTCCTTTATGTTCTAGTGTTAATGAAACTTTATATCATATATTCTTCAAATGTTGTCATACAAAATTGCTTTGTAGAAAGTTTCTCAATTTATTTGAGCTTCAAGACAAGAATTTTAGCTGGTTAGAATGCTTATCTTGGATAAATGAACTAAAATGGAGAAGTGAAGAGGATCATAAGGTCTTTAGAACAGGTTTTGCTATGCTAGTCAGAGGATCATAAGGTCTTTAGAACAGGTTTTGCTATGCTAGTCCACTTTATAAACACAAAAATGTTTGGAAAAGTATATCAATACAACAAATTCCCATGTATGGAGTTCTTTCTTAAGCTTAGAATGACAATTTTGACTATTCCTCATAAACAACTCATTTCCAATAAAATCAAACAACAAATTCGAATTTAGATAGTGCAACTCAAATATTCTCTGATTATTAGTTAGCTGATTTTGTACTTACTCCAATTGTTGGAGATGACTTTTAGTTGTTTTTGTAATTTCCTCCATTTTGAATGAATATTTCATGCACTTTCCAAAAAAAGAAAGTTCAAGTGAGAGATGATGACCTTTACATGGTACACTTTGTAAGTAAGATGAAGGCATCAATTATATTATTTTGACTAGTAACTAAGTTTGAAGAAACAATCAAGCTAAAATATTCATAAAGAGGTGCTTGTTAGGTAACCCAACCGGAAATTTGATTCTCTTTTAAGATTATTTGAATATAATTATAGTGTCGTGGACCAATAATTTATATGTTTATTTCACATTCAATTTAAATTTTTATTTTAGTTATTAATAAATTTATATCCCATTTTAATTATTTTTGTTTAGGATATTTATTCTTTTATTTTTATTTTTTGTTAGGAATATGATAAGTCGTGATTTAGTCATATTTTTGATCTTATATTTAATGAATTTTGCTTGTTTATGAGTATTATTTTTGATTTTGTTACTTAAGTTGTTCGTATTTTATTTTTAGGTCTAATTCACTCCCTTGGAGCAAAAATGAATGAATTCTGACAAGTTTTGAGTAATAGAGTGTAAGATAGTGTACAGGGTTGTGTATGAGAGGTTGGAGGTGTGCTGAATTGTTTTCTACAAAACACACTTATGTTGAATGGAAATATGCTCGTGTTGAATAGTGAGAAGGCCATATTAATAGTACAAGCATGTATTTGTGCATATGTTAGATCCAAATAATGTCACATGATAATTTAAGAACACAATCATTAACATGCTTGTATTGATGATTGTGTAACTCACTATATCCAATTTTCAAATTTAAAAAGATAAGCTTAAGTTATAGACAATAGAAGGAGGTTGAAAATACAAAGATAGGAACCCTAGAATGGCTAAAAGACAGAGAAACAACCTAGGAAATCCCTTTAGAGTGGATTTAATCAATGTAGAGTGAAGTTTTTGGAGATTTTAAGGATTTTAGTCTTGCTTTCCTAAATTTCTAGTTTTTTGTAGTTTTAATGTTTTCTTTTCTATTATAATAAGCTAAATAACTTTTAGTATCTAGATTAGATGAACCCTGGGATGGATTTTGTAGTGACTTTATTTTAATTTAATTTATTCCTTAATTTTATTCACATTCAATTATGTTTTCATATTTATTTTTAAATTAATATTGTTAGTATATTATTTCATATATAATTTCATGCTATTAAGATTGAAAAATCCTTTGTATAAATGGATTTAACATAATTGAAAAGAGTTGTACGCAAACTTAGAAATTGGTAGACATAGATTTGTTTTATATTAGGGTTAAACATAATAGTGAAATTCATGAATCGATTAATGCAATTTTAAAGGTTTTAATTAGAAATAGAGTTAATTTAATCAACCTAGAATTAGGGATAGTAAGAAGGAGTCTTGGTGGTAGAATGAAGACGTCTAAGATAAGGTAAAGATCAAGAAGGTTGTGTATAAAGCTCTATTGGATTTACGTATAAAGTTCTATTAGATAACAACAATGACTAAGAGAGGGTAGCTAATAGAGAGAGTAACAAGTTAGCAAAGAAAGAGGTGAAGAAGATAGTCCCAGCAGCCAAAAGTAGAGTCTACGAGAACTTATATCAAAGATTAGAAAGCATGGATAGAGAAAAGGATATTTTTAAGTTGGCCAGAGTTAAGGAATGGAACGTGAGGGACATGGATCCAGTTTGTTTTATAAAGAATGAAGTAGGATGGTTACTTGTGGATAAAAATGACATCAAGAGAAGATGACCGAGCTACTTTTATAGGTTTTTTAATGAAGGCAAAGATAAAAACATTTTCTTGGGTGATTTTAGCAGTTCTGAGAAATAATATAGCTTTGTTTGTTGTTAACATATTATAAGAGAAGAAATTAGAGGAGTTTTAAGCAAAATAGAAAATGGAAGGATAATAAGACCTAATGAGTTACCTATGGAGGTGTGGAAGAGTTTAGAAGCATAGGGTCTTACTTAGTTAGCCAAGTTTTTTAATGTGATCATCAAGTCTGCCAAAATGCTAGATGAGTGGAGAATTAGAACATTAATTCCTATCTATAAGAACAAAGACAACATTTAAAGTTGTAACAACTGTAGAGGCATCAAACCACTTAGTCACATAATAAAGTTATAGGAAAGTGTGATTTAGAAAGAGTGAGAAATGATACATCTATCTCAGAAAACCAATTTGGTTTCATTTCAAGTTGTTCTATGATAGAAGTCATACATCTCCTTAGACTATTAATGAAATATTATAGGGACAAATAGAGGGACTTATGTTAGGGAACCTAAAGAAATCATATGGAAGTGTTTAGAAGCTAAGAAAGTTTTTGTTATCTATATACCAGTTATCAGAGATATGTATGAATGTGTTAAAACTAGAGTAAGCATGATATGAGAAGATACATAACATTTTTCTATCAATATCAGGTAACACCAAGGATCCTCTTTGAGCCCTTCCCTATTTGCAGTAGTTACGGATGAAGTTACCAATAATATCCAAGGGGATGTGCCTTGGTGTATATTGTATGCTAATGACATTATTTTAGTGTATTAAACAAAATAGGGTGTTAATGTCAAACAAGAACTTTGGAGAGATACGTTAAAGTCAAAGGACTTTAAATTAGTAGGACTAAGAATGAGTACTTAGAATGTAACTTTTCTAGTCATTGCATATGATATAGAGATCAAGATTGATATAGAAGTTATATCATAGAAAGGTTATTTTAAGTACTTTAGACGCATAATCCAAAGTAATGGCAAAATGGATGACAACATAGTTCACTGTATCAAATCAAGGTAGCTTAAATGGAGGGACACTTCAAGAGTTTTATATGACAAAAAGATATTACTTAAGCTAAAAGGTAAATTCTATTGTTTAGCAATTAAGTTGGTAGGGTAGAATGTAGGCCCATTAAATAAGTGCATAATTATAAGTTAAGTAGCGGAGATGAGGATGCTTAATTACATGTGCAACCTTACGAGAAGAGATAAGGTCAAGAATATAGTAGTAAGAGACAAGTTGGGATTCACTAACATTAATAGCAAATTTGTGTAGACAAAGCTTAGGTGGTTTAAACATGTTAAGAGAAGTTATCATGATTTTCTAATGAGAAGATGCGAGAATATTAAATAGTGTTCTTAATAAGAATGTAGATTAGGTTGTATGGGAGAAGGTAGACTTAACATCTAAAGTGAAGTGATTGATAGTGAAATTGGGGTAAAAATATATTTTAAGACATTGCAAAGATTTATATATGTCTTGATTAATGATACCTGGAAAATTCATAAAATCTCGTGTCGATCACTTCAAAAAAATAATACATATCATTGTAAGGAAAAAATAGTTTATATCAATTGATATATGGGATTTTTCTTCATTGTTCTTTTGTTCTTTTTCCTCAACAATAGTTTCCTCTCACACAACTTCCTCTTTCTTGTTCTTAATTACCTCTTCTTCACTCTTTAAGATAATCATCGTTCTGTTCTCTAGAATCATACACTATATTGTTATATGATGAGCTTTAAGGTATCCCAGTCAGTGACTTTTCTACTTGACCACTCTAGTTTTCTATACTGTGGACTATATCCTCTAATTATATTTCATTGATTTTCAATATTTTAAAGATTGATTGGCACTTGTCCCTAACTAGATTCAATTAACTTGCGAAAACTTCATGAGAATCTCCATCTAACTGTAGTTCATGTTTAGTAACCCAATACACTGAACTTATTTTAACCTAAATTTTATCTAATTATCCTACAAGAGACTAAAAATTCAATCTTATCTTGATTAAAAAAAAGCTAAATCCATAGATTTAAACTTAGAAAAGCCCTAATTAATGATGTTACAACACAGAAAACTCGATTAAAGGCAATTGAATCCTCCTGAAAACTAAATAAGTACAATTAATTACAGATAACAATTAACTAATCTTGATTAAAAATTAATTACCCGCAATTACAAGCTGATTAACTACACCAAGATTTAATTAGCTAAAATTAAAGTAGATTGACTTCAATTGAGACTTGAAATGTTAAAATAAAAGCTTACATGATTGGAAATAACGTAGGTAAGACTAAATGAAATATGATTAACCTAAGAATTCCTGACTAACTCATAAAGCTCAATAGCTAAAAAATGTGTAAGGTAACTAGAAAGTCCAAAACCGAAGGAATAAAACCAAGCAAAACCCAATAGAGTAAGCATCAGTGTATTTCAAAAAAGAAGAGATGTCGCAATGAAGTGAACAAAGGAAAATAGTAAAGATGAAATATGATGAACCCCAATTACTGTCCAATGCAGCAACAGCCGTAGAGCATCTCACTCCACATGTTCTGACAGAAGGCAGTCTTAAGAAATCACATCGTTCCACAACGAGAACCTTATACATGTCTGGATTTAGATGCCTATGGTTCCTTCAAGTTCACGAATGACATGAAAAATAGCTGAGCACCACTATGGCAACCATAAACTTTTTATTTGCCACATCACTTTTAACACCGACCTTGTATATCTGATCCAGTTGTAATGAGTGTACATAGATAAATCATGGTGATTTTTATCAGATGCAATGAAATCTTCATTAACCTTATAGAGGTAGTGTATTGAACCATTATAATAGCAACTTTCTGAACCCCGTATAAATGATAATTCGCCACGTGAAGATGGAACTTGCATCTGATTATGTGCATCCAGTTATCTTCTCAGTAAGGTAGCTGGCAAAAAGTTTTTGAACCTTTTCTTGATGAAGAGCAATAAAGCAGAACCAGCAAGTGGCCAAGTTGTTATGATGGCAACGTATGCAAGTAGCCAGATTGAAACTCTACTCCTACTCAAGAGCTGTCCTATCTGCTGTCTCACAGGATCAATCAAAACATCCAGACACGGATCTGGTGGATGGTTTGAGTCACTTTCCTTTTGTATTTGTTCCGTCATGTGAACACTCATTTCTCTCTTAATGGAGTCTGGATCCTTGTCAACGCAGCTTACATCTTCACTAGGCAAATGCTCTGCAACAATATCCTTTTCAGTGTCTCCTACTGCAGTCACCATTCCATCCTCCATAACATTCACGTAAGGTCCCTGATCAATTGAAGATTCAAGTGGAATTGTCCAGCTAGAAGATTTCCTCTGCAATAAGGAAGCATACTGCTATCTCACAAATCCATTCATAAGGATGCTCTTTGCAATTGATAACATAAAACATTGTTAGTTGTTGCAGCTTCAGAGCAGAATTAATCCACATAAGGAATCAGGTTTTTAAACTAGAATTAAGATGTTGGAGTAAAGGGACGCATATAATGGCTAGCAGATGCAATCAACACAATCGCAGAGTGGATGTATGAAAAAAATTGTTCCTCTTCCCAGTAGCAAATATTCTGGATGCAAGTGGCAATAACTTAATTCTTATGTAATATAGTTCATTACACCATTGTTAGTACTGTTTGGTCGTTTATTAGGCTTACAATGCCATGAAATTTGCTTTACATCTCTAACAATGCAAAACCCATGAATAGCCTATCCATGCAGACTTAATATATTACATTATCAAATTTCTTTATCAATTAATTTCATTTCATTGTAACGTAACAAAATAACACCCAAGTATTTAATAACCAGAATGGGCAACCTTAACTGGCCAAATTTTGTGCTTAACTAGCTGCTATGTTGTACTTCCAATCAGGAGTGTTAGATTCATAGTTGTATTGAACAAAAGAGAGGAGTGATCTAATTTTCACCTTTCTGTTTCTCAACGAGCTTGAGTGAAGGACATTAAAGAACTCATTAACTGCTCTTACCCACCTGCAGTAAGGGGATGGAGAAAGCAAGCATGCTTATAATCAGACCAAATGGGAACCAAATATGATGACTACGCATGGGCATTGATAATTATTCATCTCAGAGCTAGAATAACATAGCAAGACCACAACAATAGGAAAATGAAACTACTATGTGCATGTATGTACGTTCTTGTATAACTACCTATATTAAACAGAACTTTCATGAAGTATCTTCATGATTTATCTCAGATGTCTTCAAATCCAACTCTCTTTGAGATAAAATATCAGACTTAATGAAGACTCAATGTAATATGTTTCAATGCAACTACAGTACTTACAGGTAGTGTAAGCTATAAAATCAAATATAGGTCAAGTTAACAATATCATGATACAAAATATTTGCTTCTTAATATCTGTTGTATGGACAAGACTCAAATGTGAACAGTTTAGTATCTGTTGTATGGAAAATACTCAAATGTGACCATTATAAAGGGTATTCTCCCACATGAAGAACAGGCCTTTAGATCTTAGAAATTATATACAAAGAGTAAACATAGAAGAAGTATTGAAACGCTGATACAAGGTGAGGGATATATTACCACAAACTATTTGCAGTTAGTCCTTCAAAATAAGCTAGGTGTCCTCCATGATGGGTGGTAGCAAGGATTATATTCTCATTTGCCCTACAACAAATAAAGCATTTAATGTTTATATAAACTGACGTAAACACTTAGAAATCTTTTTTTTTTCTTTTCTTGGGGGAAAATGAAGTAATTGTATTGACTAAGCTTCATGTTTTCAACAGTATAGTGTGTGACAATAAACCCTTAACAGGGATCCCATCAACTTGCTACATAATAAGACAAACTAGAAGGGAGCTGTACAGAATTAGGAGGCCTATAATTACAAGTTCAAGTCAAGTTCCCAACTAATCTTCACTTGGGCTGTGACTCCAAAATGTGCTTTGTTTGACATAAGAATTTATCTAATTCAAAAGATTGTATTTGCTGACATTGCATATAAGTCCATGGCTAGGCCTTAGTGAAGCCTGATGTTCCTTTCCCTCCAGATAGCATAGATGGACCAAATGAAGGCTGTTTAGAATATGCAAGCATCCTGCTTCATAAGATTGGCCATCTCAACAGCCCAACCCACAAAAAGAGGCCATTCCCTCTCATTAGAATCTAAAATGCATCAGATGCAGGATTTTAGACCAAATTACTTGCAGGTAAGGGCATTGTAAAAAATGAGCATTTGATTCAGTAGCCATTTGACATAGTAAATATAAGGTTGTTTGAATATCATGGCACCTATTCCTTGTTTGAAGTCTTTGCCTTACTGCCAACTAACTGATAAAAGAAGACGGGGAAAGAGTTTTGGACTAAATAAGCAAACACTTAGAAATCATGCTAAAGCATTAAAGGAGTGCCACCCTTAAATGCTTTAAAATCAATTCAGGTAAGCAACAATAATGAGGCTTTCCAATAGTTGTCGATATTGGCAGCTGGTAATCAAGAAGCTCAAATAAAATATTTGAACTTCAAGCTGACTGCAGTAGACTGGAAGAATTATGGCATCGACCTTGTGATGTGGAAGGGCAAATAATGGAATGCTAATCAATATGACTGTTATTAGGGCTGTCCAAAACCCAACCCAACATGAGCCGTCCATCCCTGTAAACCCGATCCAATCCAAATTATTTTCAATAGTTTTTTTTCAATATTTACTTACTAACGCCTTCCTATGAGGATATGACTTCATTGTCCAAGTACAATAATACTCTTGGTCTATGTCCAATACTAAATTTCATTATATAATGGAGTGACTACATAATGAAAACTAGTGATTACATAAGAAAAGTATCCATTTTAGCTCTCATTAGCCATCCAAACTCCTATTTAGCATCTCACATGAGACTCAATGAGATCCATTACTGTTACCATTCCTAAAAACCTAGTAGTCCAAGGAAAATGAGTAGCCTTGAAAACCTATAACTGGAATCCATGTAATCTAAAAGTAAAAGCAAACATCAAGAGACCCTTTTTAAGTTATCGAGTAAGCACAATAATTCAACTGCAATACTCGCGAAATTAAGCACAGTGGAAGTAGGAAGAGAACTCTTGAGTTCAATGGTGAAGGCAGTAGACAGTTAAATAGCCTGAAGTGGAGGAGCAGCAGATGCTTTCAACAACTTGGAACTTTGCAGAAATTAAGTAGAAGTGTTTTGGGTTTCAAGAACGGAATTTTGCAAGAAAGCAGAAGAGAGAGAAGAGAAAGCCATGGACAAAACAGGAGTCAGTCTAAACCAAGAAGCAGAAAAGCAAAGCGAGGAAGAAATTTATGAAATAGAAGAAATTTGTTGCAGGATACAGGAGATAAGAGTTTTGATTAGGTATGGTGGGTTTTAAAGTTCATGAGGGAGAATGAGAAAACAGGTTGCAAGGGCAATGACATGTTACAGGAGAAAGAAAGTCATATCAAGTTGGCCGGTTTGCTAACCCAACCCAACCCAACCTTTCCCTAAATATGTGCCATGAAAAGATGTGCCCAGATCTGTCCGCCTACCACACACTTCTGTTCCCATGTTGACGAATTTTGAGTGGCAACAATGAAGTTTGTGGAAACAGAAGGCTTCAAATGGAATCTTCTGAAATGAAACCTCAAATAATACCGCAAAAAACAGAAATCTAAGAAGTTAAAGATAAACTTGTTCCATACCGACACTCATCCCATGGAATTGCCTCCCTTGTACAAACTGGGTCATCCAAAGAACTGATACACAAAAGAGGCACCGAAACATTTCCAACAAAATTAGCAGAGCTGGAATGCCTATAGTACGTATCAACTGTCTGGCAAACAAGTCAACCTTTCAGCTGAATCGGCAGTTAACCAGAAGAATCGTTTATAGAAAAGGTAAGAATCAGTCAATAGCTTTTACCTCAAATTTCCCCAAAACTCGAGTTGCATGATGATCAAAGTCCCGAACAGAACATGACTGCAAAACACAAAGGACAACCAGATTCCTATGACCAGATATACACACATAAGACATATGTCTTGGTAATTAATTGTCAAATGCTTGTTCTATCTTGCCAATTTAGTACATAAATGAAATGTTCAAATCTAATTAACTTTTACAATAAGCAGTAATACTTAGTTGAAACATCAACTGTTTACACATCAGCAAGAGATGAGCACAAATAGTATTTATTCACATCTACGGAAAAAAATGTTTCATTGACTAGAAGGTCATGGGATATAGTGCACATCAGGCAAATAAGTGATGCAGGGAAAGGGTTAGGCAACTAGCTTTTAACACATTACGGTTAAATTGAGTTGATTGTGGAGGAACCAATAAAGAAATTGGGTTCTCAAGAATTTTTTTAAAAAATGAAACAACAGTAGCTCATAATGATGATGGAACAACTTATTTATTATAGCCTTCTGATAGAACTCTCAAATTTGAGAGTTCCTGAGCTGAAATATTATTAAGACTGAAAGATAATACGTATCAAAATAC
>JAOTIZ010000009.1:2345405-2355838 GCA_027123425.1 Erythroxylum panamense
ATACCGGAAAATCATGAATGCATGTACCTATGAATAAATGCATATGCAATAAACCTGTTCCTCTATAATTAGAGGCCTGTAACATGCTCAGTCAGTGAATGCAGTGCAATCCTATCAATCTGATCCAATTACGAAAATACCCTTGCTAACAGTAACGGGATGTTACAATACAAACGTTATTTTTTTCCGTAAGTAGTGATGTCCAAGTCATACGTATACATTCATTAATGAACGTGACATTTTTGCAGGTCCACATACATTCAAATGTATAACTACAAATAACTCATAACTTTTATTTCAACGAGGCAAATAAGAACATGATGACTTTTTGCAAGTTCACAAACCTTACAATAAAAATCTGAATCACTTAAGTTTGTAAAAAGATGTGGCTGTCCCGAATTTAGTTATCGTTCGTGTAGCTGTCGCTATCAAAACATACCCACCTAGAATAGATTCTTGTCATTGTTACCTGAATTCTTTTTGTCTAGTGAAATCCTAACACACGTACAGCCCATGAGTAGATGCCACTGCATAGACGCATCATTATTAAAATCATTGACGCTACTCCATAGACGCACCATCATTTTGTGGTCCATGCAGGTTTTGTATAATATCAATTGATAAATCGTTAATGCACCAACATTAAATATAATCATGGACTCCACAAGGCTCCAACTAATAGTAGATGTAACACCATTAGCAAACCAGCTTTGGGGCTAGACGAAAGGCCAACCAGGCGAGCTCCATGTAGCGTAGCGTCACGGTCTTGGCCGAACCAGCAAACTCTCAACTTTATCAGTTTTGAACATTAAATTTCACCAGCAAACCAGCATGTAGGGTCATCAACGTCCACATATTCTTAACCACAATATGGACAATTGGAGAAAATTCTCAACACGCGTCCCAACCTTTGAAACCTATACTCAAAACATCAATTGGATTCCTGAGGATCTCTTAATCCAACAACAATGAATAACCCACCAACACAACCAACCATCACACAACAAGACCAATCCACTTTTCCATCAAGTATTATACTCGATGAGACCAATTATTCATTATGGTCTCAACTTATGAAAATGCAAATAGGAGCACCAAATAAGGCTAGATATCTGGGGCAATAAAAAAATCTGCACCTTAAGACCAAAAATTTGAGACATAGATTACTGAAAAATTAGCTTATTGATTCAATGATTCCATCATTGATCTAATGATTTATTCATCTTCCTACTCCTAGAGAAATATGGAAGGCTGTATTAAAAACCTTCAATGATGAATCTAATGAAACCGTTTCTTTGAATTGAATCAGAAGTCTTTTTCAACTAGACAAGATGGTAGCCATTATCTTCATACAATATTGAACTTGTGGCTATTTTTCAGGAAATTGATCATAGGTTAATTTCTCAAGAAGGAACTATTAAAGGAGTAGTCCAATTATATTCAGCAATGCCCAAGCTCTGACTTTATATTTTCCTAAGTAGAATTGACTATGAATTTGATTACGCTTGGGGAGAGATCTTATTAAAGACCCAAAACTTGACTTAGCAAGCACATATTCATATATAAGAAGAGATTATCAACAAAGATAGACAATGATAGGACCTTGCTCAATCTCTGAACACACAATGTAGTTGGCTAATCAGAATCGACAAGGATCATCATCTGGATTAGGAAAGAATCACAAAAATAAGTCTAACAATTTTGTGTGATTATTGTGGTGAAATAGGTCACTCAAAGAAATGTTGTTGAAATTATTGGCTATCTTGAATGGTCGGATTTTTCAAAAAATCCATAAAAAAAGGTTGCTCAAAAGGCAATGTTGGCAATTATGAATGAACTAGAATCTAAAGAAGAGGAAACGTTAGTGCTCATGGCAAATGTTGCTCATTCAGGTATTGTGGGTAAGACAAATGCTTCCTTTACAATTTTTAGTAAAAATATCTGGATTATTAATACAAGTGCATATGATCATATGATTACATATTCTAGCAAATTACAATCAATCATTTCATCCCCTCAATCAATTATTTCCGCAGCTGATGGTAGTATGTGCTCTATTGTTGGGCAAGGATCTATTACCTTGTCTAATTCTCTTACACTAAATTCAGTCTTAGTCATGCCATCCCTTGAGTATAATCTCCTGTTTGTTGGATATGTTACTTCAGCTCTAAAATGTATTGTAACTTTTTGGCCTTTATTGTGTGTTTTTCAAGATATTCTAACTCGAAAGACTTTTACTTATGGTGTTAAATGAGGCAAAATATATTACTTCGAATTAACAAAGAGTGGAGTACAAAATTAAGCCCTGCATATCAGACTAATAGTTAAGAAAAAGCTCGAGCCACTGTCTAGTTATGGCATCGATGGTTGGGTCATTTTTCTTTTAGAAACCTTAGAAAATTATAGCCACATCTTTGTATCAACCTTAAGTGATTTAGATTTTTATTATGAATTTTTGAAATTACGAAAAGTCATCATGTTCCTTATTTGCCTAGTTTAAATAAAAGTTTTGAGCCATTTGTAGTTATACATTTGGATGTATAGGGACCTGCAAAAAATAATTCATCGTCTAAGGCTAAATATTTTGTTACATCAATTGATAAATGTACACGTATGACTTGGATATCACCAAATGATGTTTACATAGCCGTTCGAGAATTTCACAACATGGTGAGCACTCAATATCAAAAACCAATTCAAGTGTGGAAAATTGATAATGCCATGGAATTTTTGGATGCCATTATTGTAAAATTTTTTTAATCACCTTGGAATTTGACATCAAATTTCATGCACTTATACTCCATAAAATAATGGCTTAATGGAAAGGAGGAATAGACATATATTAGAGGTGGTCCGTGCTTCTCTCTTTGGGATGAACATGCCACATTTTTATTAGTTAGAGGCAGTAAAATCTACGATTTATATCATCAATAGATCACCATCTTGGGTTTTAGATTTTCAAATTCCACAACAAAAAATGCAATCCTTACTTTCAATTCCTCATCTACCAAACCTTCAACATAAAGTTTTTGGCTGTATAGTGTACGTTCATATCCTTAAGTTCTTGAGAACTAAACTTGATCCTTATGCAAAAAGATGTGTATTTGTTGGATATTCAAAATTTCAAAAGGGGTATCGGTGTTATGATCTTTAAACTCAAAAAATGTATGTACCTTTGGATGCCTCTTTTCAGGAGTTAGAACCATGTCATTCAGGGGGGTTTCAACTTATTGCCTTCAGGGAGAAAATGCTAGTAAAGGGAATATGTGTTGGACCCCAAAATTTTTTATTTAATTGTTTATTTATTTTTCTTTATTTTATTTTCTTAGAATGGAGTCCATGATCTTTCTAGCATAAGGAGAATTTAGAAGTATTAAATGGGGAAATTTAGAGTATAGTATGGTGTAAGTTAAATTGAAGAAGTAAGAACGCATAAGGGCCAATCTTGGTAGATCACTTAAGTCTAAAAGTTATAAGGCATTAAAGGAAGGGTAGAATGGGAAGAGGAAAATATTAGACTTACATTTGAAGAAGCAAACACGTGAATGAGAGAAAAAGAAGAGAGAAAATAAAGAATAGAAGAAGAGAAGGAGAGAAAAGAAGGAAGAAAAATTAGGGTTTTTGGAGATCTTGAAGAACTTGAAGATTTGAAGCTAGAACCAAGTAAGTATAAACATTACCTCTTCTTCATTGTTAGATGAAGCATGTTTAATGATGGTTAGAAGTGAAAAATGAAGTTGAATGTGTGTAGGAAGTGGTTGATGAATGGTGTATGAAAATGGTTTAATCTTCTAGGGTTAATGATCAAAGATATATTATGATGTATTTGTGAATGATTTTGGGTTGAAATGGAGTTAGAAATGAAGTAGAAAGGATGATTTAGGTTTAAGATGAGTTATATGTGAAAGGTGGGAAGAAAAATCTGAAAAATGAAATGTTTTACGTATGCCTTTGTTAAAGTTCGTCGCGGTCAACATTCCTTAGTTTGCCGCGACTAACTTGAAGGGTTAAATTCGCCGCGGTGAACTTACAAGATTTTGGGCGAATTTTTCAGCATCGAACATGTTTTGGTATTTTGAGCATAACTTTTTGTGTAGTTATCCAAATGGAGTGATTTTTGATTTAAAGTAAACTAGAGACATAGAGATACAAGTTATATGAAGAAATAAGTTTAAATTCAGTCTCTAAGGATATCAATATTTGGAAGGAAGTTGAGCATAGAATATTATTTCAGTATAAGAGCAGTCCGAAAATGTTTGGAGTATAACTTTCGGATTACTAAACCAAATTGAATGATTTTTGTGTAAATAGAAACTTAAGACAATGGGGAACATGTTTCCAGAAGGAAGTGTTTACAAATTTCTTCTTTTACCCGATCAAAATGATCATGAAAATTGACCCAAAAGTATGGGTTTTGAAAGGGTTACAGTTCAATTTTAGCATTTTTGATTATTGAAGCCTTATGAATTCCCTTTGAATGTTGTTTGAATGAGAACTTGGTTTGTTATAGGAAACCAAGCAAGCCCGATCTAAAAGCAAGAGGGAAGACAACATTGAACTTGGATTGTGAAGCAAAATTAGGTAGGTAATATATTTTTTAGTTATTATGTGATTGGGTAAATTCTTGCCTACGTATGTGTATGTGTAACTTGCTTCATAACGAATTATGTAATTGTTAAAAATGCATTGTGATTTATGAATTTTGATCAAGTTATGCCATTGAACATGTCATGGAATTTTGTATGAATGAAAAGATAGAAAAGCATGAAATTATGAGCATATGATAAAACGATTATGTGCTTCTGATTGGGCAAAAGGGGAACCGTTCTGTTCGTCAAGTGCACGTTGACAAGAGCCTTTTCTCGGCTGCTCGCTTTGGCATATGAGCTCCGAAAATGGACTTATTCTGTTCATGGTGTAAACTTCGATTTCTCCATTCTATTTCCATGGAACCCTTGAGCCATTTGTTTGTGCATTGCATCGTTGAATTTTCAAGTATGAAGCATTTGAATATTATGTGTTATGCGTTAACTTGCTTAATTGGGTTCTTGAACTATATTGGTTAATGATTAAATTGCTAGCATAGACTTGAGAATACTTGAACTGCAATATATATATATATATATACATATGCTTGAATTTGTGCTAATTACTGATGGCTATAAATATATTAGCCACTGAGCTGTGTAGCTTAACCCAATATTTTTCCCTCTTCAAGTGCTGAACAAGACTACAGTTGATCCTTTCAAGCATAAAAAACTCCACGATAGTTAGAGACATTGTACTAAGTTAGTGACTTATCAAATAGCTTTACAGGCATATCAATATTGAGTATCATTTGGCGAACCTTTGCAGGTGGGTATATGTTTGTTGAATCCTGTTACTTCACCGTGGCAAGGTCTGACCTTCACCGTAGTTAAATTTTCCCGAAGAGTTTTGTCACTGAACCTCGGGAGTCGGCCGCGATGAACATCTATCATATGGCATTCGCCGTGGCGAACATTTTGTTGCTGCGGCAAATTCCACCCCCTTCCATACTACCAACCCTTTGAATTTGAATGCTTCCAACTTCCTATTCGCATGATCTTTACCCGAAGGCCCTAAGCAGTCATCTCAGGATAAAGAACAAGACCCGGGCCCAACATGTTTGGTATCAGAGCTTAGGTTCTTCCTAGGCTTAGAATGCATAATAGTATGAGTTGTATGCTATGTGATTGTTTGTTGCATTATTAATTGATTGATTGCATTAAGTGACATGCATATCATGCATGCATGTAGGAAATAAGATTGAAATGTAGCTAATCCTTAGTGTTTATATTTGAAGGAGTAAGATGCCACCTCGTAGAGGGACACGAGGAATTCTGCAAGGATCAGTTGCACCCGACTCTCCGCCAAGAGAGGAGGGTACTGATGAGTCTATAGCCCTAGGAAATACTAAGGCTTTTGTAGGCAATGGTAGTGAGCCCTCTAAGTCCCCGATACGGGAGTCACCTGTTCCGCAAGTGCCTCCATTAGATTCGAGGATGATCCAAACCTTTGCTCAGGCATTTGTCCAGGCTATGGGTCAGATGCCACAGACTTCTGCTCCGGCCCCAATTAATAAGGGAAAGTAGTTTGACAAGCTGAGGAAGTATAGAGTAGTGGACTTCTAAGGGACCACTAATCCGAAAGAAGCCAAAACATGGCTAAGGAAGACATAAAGGGTGTTAGATTAGATGGAATGTGAGGATGGTGAGAAGGTTGTGTATGCTGCTAGTTTGTTTCAGGGAGATGCTCTACATTAGTGGGAGAGTGTGCCAGGGAGCCAGATGAGACCACCAGTGTTGGAATGGAAGGACTTCTTAGCAGTATATAAGAAGAAGTACCTATCTGAGGTGTATATTCAGTAGAAGCAGAGAGAGTTTTTGAGCCTCACTCAGAGAGAAATGATGGTGAGTGAGTATGAGCGTCGGTTTATACAACTATCCCAGTATGCAGCAGAGATGATGATGAGTGAGATGACAAAGTGTAGTAGGTTTGAATCGGGGTTACATTTGGCCATCAGAGAAAAGTGGTGGTACAAAATTTTTGTGATTTTCAACAGCTGGTTGAAGCGACACTAAGGGTGGAGAACATAAAGAGCCCCGTGAACAAAAATTGAAAGGGGATATAACAGTTAAAGAGGGGAGGTGGTGCTCCTATGTCATAGAGGAGTGCCAGGGCCTTCCTCATGCAGTTTGAGGAGAGAAGCAATGGTGCAAGTAGGTCCAGACAGATGAAGACTATTTCTCATCAAGCCTCGACAGTTGGAGGTAGTAAAAAGGGAGAAGGGGATAAGTCTTCTATTCCTAAGTGTGACCATTATGGCAAGTTCCATGAAGGGGAATGCTACAGGTTGACTGGAGCTTGTTTCAAATGTAGAGAGAATGGGCACATAGCTAGAGAGTGTCCATTGTATATAGAAGAGAGGGAAGTCATATGCAAGCTTCAAAGAGAGCTAAGACTGTAGGGCACAAGACTATAGGTGAAGTGGGAAGTTCTGATACAGCTAAGAGAGTGAGTCTTCTACGGAGACCAAGGGGGCAAACACCAGCTAGTGTGATTATAATGACACGGGAGGATGCAAAGATAGCTCTAGAAGTTGTGACTGGTATGATTCAATTATTTGATGATGATATTGTTGTTTTGATTGATCCAGGTTCTACCTATTCATTTGTGTCATCAAGTAGAACTATGTGTAGTAGAAATCTAAGCCCATTGGATACTCCTCTAATGGTGAGTACTCCAATCGGCCAGTATATTGTGATTAGTCAAGTTTATAAGGATTGTGAGATATGTATTGGAGGAGAACGATTAGTGGTGAATCTAATGCCATTGAAAATGGGAGGATTAGATGTGATTTTGGGTATGGATACTTTAGAGAGGTATAATGCTAACGTGGATTGCAAATGAAAGATAGTAGAGTTTGGGTTGGGCAATGGTAGAAAGATGGTGTTTGTGGGAGATAGAAAAGCAAGCCGACCTAGAGTTGTTTCAGCTCTGATAGCAGAGAAAATGATGAGGAAAGGGTGTGAAGCATTTTTGGCCTATGTGGTAGACATGATAGTAGATGGAGGGAAGTTAGAAAGAATTCCCATGGTCATGGAATTCCCGTATGTCTTTCCAGAGGAATTTCCAGGACTACCTCTACCTAGGAAAATTGAGTTTCTTATTGAACTTCTTTCAGGTACTACATCGATCTCAATTTCGCCTTACCGAATGGTTCCGATAGAATTGAAAGAGCTTAAGGAGCAATTGGAAGAGTTGTCGGAGAAAGGGTACATTAGGCCGAGCTCTTTGCCTTGGGGAGCTCCGGTTTTTGTGTGAAGAAGAAAGATGAATCATTAAGAATATGTGTGGACTACCGAAAGCTCAATCATGTCACTATCAAGAATAGGTATCCGCTCCCACGCATAGATGATTTGTTTGATCAATTGCAAAGGGCAAGAGTCTTTTCTAAGACAGATTTGAGATCGAGTTATCACCAGTTGAGGATAAAGGAGTTTGATGTGACAAAGACTGCTTTTAGAATAGGGTATAGGCATTTTGAGTTTTTAGTTATGCCTTTTGAATTGACGAATTCCCCTGCAGCTTTCATAGATCTAATGAATAGAGTCTTTAAGTCTTTCTTAGACCAATTTATCATTGTCTTTATTGATGATATGTTGGTTTATTCTAAGAATGATGAGGAGCATGGGAAACATTTGAGGATTGCCTTGGAGACATTAAGGAAGAATAAGTTATATGCCAAATTCGACAAATGTGAATTTTGGCTAAGGGAGGTAGCTTTTCTTGGACATGTGATTTCAGAACAAGGAGTGCATGTAGATCCGAGAAAGATAGAAGCAGTTGTGAAATAGGAAGCACCTAAGAATGTAGCTAAAGTGAGGAGTTTCTTGGGTTTAGCCAGATACTACAGAAGGTTTGTGAAGGCCTTTTCCATAATAGCAGCTCCACTCACCAAATTGACAAGGAAGATTCAGAAGTTTGTGTGGACAGATGAATGTCAAAAGAGTTTTGAGAAGCTTAAGTACAGATTGACGAGTGCACCAAATTTGACTTTGCCTTCGGATAATGATAGATATATAGTGTATAGTGATGCCTCAAGGAAGGGATTAGGCTGTGTGTTAATGCAAGGAGATAAAGTGATTGCTTATGCTTCTAGGCCACTAAAGCCCTATGAGATGAATTATCCTACGTATGATTTGTAGTTAGTTGCTATAATCTTTGCGTTAAAAATGTGGAGACATTATTTGTATGGAGTTACTACTAAGGTATTTACAGACCATAAGAGTTTTAAGTATCTGATGAGCCAAAAAGAGTTGAATCTGAGATAGAGAAGATGGTTAGAACTACTGAAAGATTATGATTTGATGATAAACTACCACCTGGAGAAAGCTAATGTAGTAGCGGATGCATTGAGTAGGAAATCATTGAGTAGGAAATCGACTATGGCATATATAGAGATAATGTGTGTTCCTTTATTAAAGGAATTAGCCAAACTTATAGTGACATTGAAGCAAGACGAATTTGGGTGTATATTAGCTAACTTTAGAGTAAGACCAGTGTTGAATGAAAAGATCAAGGAATTACAAGAACAAGATGAGCATTTAAGCAGACTTAGAGAGGAGATTAAGAATGATAAACCTTCTGAAATAGAGGTAAGGGAAGATGGATTGATGGTGGTAGATAATAGATTGTGTGTCCCAAACATATTGGAGTTGAAGGAAAAAATTCTAGATGAGGCGCACAATACTCCCTATGCAATGCACCCGGGGAGTACGAGAATGTATAGAGATTTGAAAGAACACTTTTGGTGGAAAGGAATGAAGAAGGATATTGTAGAACATACTAAGAGATGCTTAGTGAGTCAGCAGGTCAAGGCTGAACACCAGGCACCTTCAGGCAAGCTTAAACCTTTGTCTATTCTAGAATGGAAGTGAGAAAAGATTACGATGGATTTCTTGATGGGATTGCCAAGAACTAACAGGAAACATGATACAATATGGGTGATTGTGGATAGGCTAACCAAGTCAGCACATTTCTTGCCAATTAAGCAGATAGATTCTTTGAATACTTTGGCCAAGAAATATGTGGATGAAATAATTAGACTACATAGGATTCCAAGCTCTATAGTTTTGGATAGAGATCCCAAGTTCACCTCCAGGTTTTGGGAAAGCCTATAGGAGGCTTTAAGAACTAAGTTGCACTTTAATACAGCTTTTCACCCACAGACTGATGGACAATCGGAGAGGACAATACAGACTTTGAAGGCAATGTTGAGAGCTTGTGTCATGGATTTCAAAGGCTCATGGGATGATCATTTTCCTTTAATCGAATTTGCTTACAATAATTCTTATCACTCGAGAATTCAGATGGCAGCTTATGAAGCTTTGTATGGTAGGAGGTGCAAAACTCCTATTTGTTGGGATGAGGAAGGTGAAAGGAGGCTTTTAGGGCCTGAGTTGATGCAAGTCATAGTTGATAAGATTAAATTGGTAAAACAAAGAATTAAAGCAACTTAGGATAGAATGAAGAGCTATGTAGATGCACATAGAAAAAAGATGAAATTTGAAGTTGGAGACAAAGTGTTTCTTAGAGCTTCTCCATAGAAAGGGGTTTTGAGGTTTAGTATGTCGGAACCCGACTCGGAGACCGGACTCCAACTGATCATAACTTAACATTCACTCTTGATTTGATACCACAGATGTCGGACCCCACTCCCGGAGCCCGACTCGCGTAGTAACTCTACCTTTTGCTTATAGCATTGCTGGATTCTTAACTGTAATTACACCTTCGAGGCGAGTGCACGCCACTTAAACATCACAATCATAAGTCGACTTATTCATATAAGTTGTAGATTTATGTCTCATGTTCGTTCTGAGATAAGAATCACCTTAATCGGAATTATATAA
>JAOTIZ010000009.1:2464641-2475082 GCA_027123425.1 Erythroxylum panamense
TAATTCATGCTAACCTCAATTCAACCTTAATTTTCTACTAATACTTCCATAAAAATCAAATTATGCCATAAATCATACAACTAACATAACCCTTACTTAACAATATCAAGTAAACAGGTTTGGGGTCCAACAGAGGATACCTCACTTAGGAGAGGATATATTGTCGAGAATAGGATAGCGCAGTGAGGAGTTAAAGCTGTAGCGAAGCAGTCGGTAATATAGTCTTCATCTTTTTCTTATGTTTATTATCTTTATACCATATCATGTATATATTGGCATGATGATTTGGAAATATTACTTCTGCTGCAATTTAGATTTCTAAAAAGTTTTGAAATCTACTGTTTCTCTAAATATGACATGTTTCTTTTTCCGATCCAACACCCTGCGATACTGTATAAATTTCCAGATTTTATGCCTAGTGCTATCACCATAGCTCCCTTCACAATTTTCCAGGAACTCTCCCCGAACAGTGCCTTATAGCCGGTGATGTCTAACTAACTAATAGAAATTAGATTCTTCTTCAAGTCAGGAAAATATCTGACATCCTACAACTTCCATTTACTCCCACCTGAGGTCTGGATATACACATCTCCCTTTCCAGCAATCTCCAAGGCTTTATTATCAGTAAGAAACACCTTCCTAAAATTTTCAGACTTGAAATTATGGAATAACTCTTTTCTCGGAAAAGAGTGGAATGACGTAGCAAAATCAAGTATCCAGGAGTCAACCAGACTATCCACACTAAGAATTAAGGCATCACCAATGTCTTCCACAGAACATATTATCAGGATCCATAATCGTGAACTTGGTGTAAAGTCCAAAATATATTATCAAGCTCCATATCTCAACAAGTATGTCATTACTGGCTCATTTCCAGTTAAGCTAGTAGTCTTATCTTACCATCAAAAAGGAGAAAGATGATATGTCCTCAATTCCACATTTTTCTGTTGTTGGCTCCTTGATATATGTTATGATATATACTTGACCAGATATTGTACACAACATTAAATTGGTAACCAAATTTTTATCTAATTTGAGAAAGGTAAACTAGGAAGGAGTGAAATAGATCTTATAGCATTTGCAGGGCACGACTAGATTGTGTTTGTGTCGTAAGGTTGTAAATCAATTCTAGAAGAGTACACTGATGATGATATGGCTAGTGATCTTGATAACAGAAAGTCAATCTCATATTACTTTTTCAAATTTACTAGGGAGGCAATTTCTGGGCAATCTAAGTTACGAAAATGTATCATATTGTGTACTACTAAAGCATAATATATGGTAACAATGGGAGTAAGTAAAGATAAGCTTTGGTTGAAGTGATTTCATTAAGAATTAGACATGGAACAAGATGAGTACATGGTTTTCTGTGATAGTCAAAGTGTCTTGAGAGCAAGCTTGAGCTTTGCAGTAAGCTCAATAGAATGGTTTTCAAGTGATCAATGAGGTGGTTGATTTCTCCTCCAAAATGAGCTGGTGAGGGAGATTTTTAAGGATCAAGTCCCATTTTACAGATGTTTGTTTGTTTGATACAACTAGATATGAGCTCTGGAGGTTTTAACTATCTTCATGGATCAAAAAGAACAAAGATTGAGTGGATTCATACAAGGAAATGATGATTCAAAGCTGTTTTTGAAGCACATGCCCATGTCTGGGTTGCACATGGCCTTGTCAATGGTAGAAACAGTTGTGTGGATGACTATGTATGTCTTTGTAAAAAATGGGTTTAATCAAGATGCTTCAAGGATAGATATGCCCATGTAAAGTAAGACATATCTGTGTCATTGCTTTCACTTTGTCATATTCGCTAACCGTATTAGTCACTAGAATCAAGTATCTTTATGATATCGAGTTTTGAGGCTCACACAATCACCATACACGGTTGTGTGGGCAACCATGAGTGATATAAGAACCTTATCTTTTGTGAATTAAAGGATTTATTTAGAGGCATAAGTAAGATGAGATAGAAACACTTGACAGAACAAGAGGCTAATAGTCCAAATAGCATTCTTTAATTACTGTTTTAATAGAGTTTGATTTTTATTTATAGTTTGGGAGTAGTATTTGTGTATGTGTGTGTGTGTGTGTGTGTATACTCAATCCTAAAGCAGTGAGAGATTAGTTGTGCTTGTTTTGCGAAGCGTTATTAGTTAGAGTCAATAGCATGAAATCTTAAATGCTTGTATCTTTCTATTTTTTATTTAATGGATATTTCTTGTCAATTTGTTTTGTTTTGTTGTTTTTACCTTTATACTATAAGAATTTTCACATTAAAATTGTTTGTTCAATTTATTTTTGAGTCATCCATATCATTTGAGTAATTTGATATTGGTGAGTATTCTTGTTGATTTTGTTAATGTTATTGTTTGGAGTCCAAAAGGAAGTTAGTGTATTTACTTGAATTATATTTCATTTGTAGGAATGTCAATAGCGACTCAACACTTATTATAATTATAAGTTTGCATATATTTTGTATGTAGATATCGATAATATATCCAAATAAATTGTTCCAATGTTATATTAAAATATCAATTTGCATAAGTTTGGACCTTGTTGGCTGTTCTATATTCATTACTTTGATTGACAGGTTATCCGGTCGACATTCTATGTGCACTTTCAGACCTGAGACAAATACAGATCATTCTGAACTTTCTGCATTGAAGACGACCTTCTGGTTTGTTTGTCTATCCCCATCAACTTGTATTCAAGCACTCATAAGCTATCAATGCGTTAAAGCTAAAGCAGAGGAAGTGGGAATACAAAAGATAAACAATGATATGTTTGGTCATTGTTAAGTTGAGAAAGGTAACCAAGAATGCTCTCAAGTGCAACTACTTTTGAATTTCTTGACCTATCCATTTTCTTTTTCTTTGACCCCTCAACTTTAGAGATCCATCCAGCTTTGACCGATAATCCCTTCTACTTTCTATTTAGAAGGTTTGACCTTCATTTCTTGTTAAGATGATGCATTTTAATTAATATCGTCATTAATACAACACTTTTTTCCTCAAAATTTTGTGATGGTTCTGTGCACATGATTGAGTTTTAGTTACTCTTAGTGGAAAGTCTTATTACGAAGACTAGGGAATTGACTGAGAAATACCTTGTACCTTCTACTGGAAGTGGCGTCCGTGCCATGTTCTTATTTCTAGATATCTGCCTTTTATGAGTGCCCTTATCACTTATGGCTAATATTACTTAATTATAGGATTCCCTTTTCCTTGATAAAATACTATATACCTTGCATAGTGCTTCGAGCTTTAAATTGTAGCGTAAGACAATAGGTACATGTAAAGGAATAGGAATCCCCTCAATTAGTATATGTATAATTAGTTTGATAAGGAAGACAAAAAGCCAAATAGCTTTTTGTGGTTTCGTAACTTCGAAATGCCTTCAAAGAACGTTCCAATGTTTTTGTGGGTTTGCTTCAAGGTTGGTCCATCTCATATCCATTTCTTTTTTCCATATTTATGTTAACCTATACCATGCTTTTCCCCTCTTCTTCTTTACTTTTTTCTTGCTTGTAGGGTGTCTTTCTTCATTGAAGAAAACGGTGGAGGATTCCCCTTTTGATTTTTTTTCCCCTTTTACATTGATGCAAGAGAAAGTCTAAAGAAACCACTAAAACATATTCATTTCGTTCATTGAAAAACCCGTAGTTACCCCTTTTTTCTCAAATTACAAACACAAATAATGCTTCATATCCAAAAACACGTAGTAAATATAGAACAGTCGGGTTTGATTTTTTTGCATTTGCATGCTAGTAAGGAATGAGAGCGTAAAGAGAGACGCCTGGTATCATATGATGACTGCATGTTTCACGTCGGCCCCTCATGCAGATGGCACCATCATTTTGAGAATCAGATACTCTGTTTAATATCACATTGTTTTATTCTATTTCATAAAATTTCAATCATTTATTTTGTAGGATCTATGCGAAACTTACGTGAGACTTACATAAATAAATGGCTGAGATTTATTGAACACAATAAAATATTATAATATTAAACAGGAGATCTGAACTCATCATTTTGATTCCCTGTAGTTCTAGCCTAGACTGCGGCTATTGTCTGTTGTCCACATGCACTGTTTCTTCTTTTATTTATCCAATTTGGAAGGCATTGTTTTAAAGCGCAAAGTTAGTAAAATAACGAACATAAGAAAGATGAATTTAGGCGGGGTTATAGCGGAGACATAGATTTTAGAATGTATACCTACAATCGGAAACAAACAAAATAAAGTGTACTAAGTGGTTCCGAAAAGACTATAATGCCAAATTCGAAGTCTGTAACGTAACAGAAACATTGCGTTAAATTTCTACCAGCTGAGGCTGGCCATTGACAACAAATATAGGCAGATAATCTTGAAGTCAAACCTTGTGTAGACGGATAGTTTTGAAAGAGTAAGATTAAACCAAGTTCTTAATTAGTACTTGGCATCTTTAATCTAGATAAAGCATGGACGCTCATTGTAGGCCGATGGTGGGAATAAGGACCATGATTTTGAAAGGCTTAGGCCTTAAAGTTAGCACATCTAGGCCGAGCAAGAAAGCCTCAAAGGTCAGATGAGTTGCAACTGGGCCAGCATTCGAGTTATTTTATGTGTAGTGGAACACAAAGAAGAAAGTCCATACTGGATCGTCACAAGCCTGCGTATACACTCCATTGGTAGGATTATTCTAAAGCACAGCGCCATCTATGAACATGTGGCTATGGCTAATGTCATGCGCCTTATCTAGTACAGTTGTGGTCGTTGTGGTTTTGACCGTATTCTTGCATGTCCCTGCACTTCATCACTCCGCACAATATCATCCCTTGAAGCACAGAACGTTTCCCATTTCCTGTCCAAACATATCCTATCCATGGCTTCCACTACTCTTTCCCCCGCAACACCCTCACAGGTGAATGTCACATGAAGCATTTCTCTTCATGTTCTATCTATCTTGATTTCACTTAGATTTTTGTTATAATATTTGTATTTGCTTCTATCGTTTACCAGCTATGCTCCAGCAAAAGTGGCATCTTTTGTCCCACACATGCCGGGTTTGCGAAGCTAACGAGGAATAATATGGTATCAAAGGACAAACGGATGAGAATCGCATGCCAGGCCACCAGTATTGCTGCTGATAAAGTCCCTGACATGGGTAAGAGGAAGCTCATGAACCTACTTCTTCTTGGCACTATTTCACTCCCCAGTGCAGGAATGCTGCTCCCTTATACCTACTTCTTTGTTCCACCTGGGTAAGGAATGATTACCTTTTATTTTATAACCCCCATTATCGCAGAACTTTGTTTTTTGAACTTGTTTATCATTCTTTTCATTTGTATCTTCTTGATGTCAACATTTTGTCAATTTAATATAAGAAGCAGAGAATGGTGTTATCACGACTCTTTCCATGGAAATTAGTGGCTGTTAGCAGATTTTCTTTTTCATCCTACAAAATTCAAAAGCACTATACTTATTCCTTTCTTTGTATTCGCTGTTGTTAAAATTTCTAATTGTAATCAAAACTATAAGATTCTGATGAGGGATTTGGACTATATCAAGTTTACCAACTAAGCTCCGTTTATATCAAATACTTTCTTCCCATTCAAATTTCAAGGAGCAAATCATAACTATAAATTGCTGATTGTGTTGGCATGTCTCCTCAAACGCAACCAAATTGCTCTTTTTAAGTTCGATTTTTACCAAATCTTAAAGAATGATTTTTTTTCCAGTTGCCGAATGAAATGGCGCACGTGTTACAGTTAAAAGGAAGCACTAATCTTCACTGAAAATATGCAGTAAACAATTCTAGAGGCAGGAAAGAATATGCTAAATGACCAGTCAGTTTAGTTGGGTGTTATTGCAAAGTCTGTCTTTGATTTAATTTACGAATCATCAAATTGCCTGGAAATTTCTATTCTGTCAACTTCCGTAAAAGTTTTTGCTTATAGTGAACTTCTTCCCTCCTTCCATTTTGCCTGGAAATATATGTCAGGAACCGAGGTGCTGGGGGTGGTACCATTGCGAAGGATGCTGTTGGTAATGATGTTGTTGCAGACCAATGGCTCAAGACTCATGGACCTGGAGACCGAACACTTACTCAGGGATTGAAGGTGATGAAACTTTATTAGTTATTCATGCAGAAACTTTTATAAATGGAAGACAATTTTTTTTTCCCCCTTAAAGCAACGCTATTCCTTTGTTCTAATAGTAGGGATCAATTAGAAAGTCTTACCATTTTGTTTTACTTGAAAATTTTGAACTTTAGCTCTTTGGAATACTTCCAAGCAGATTTACTTTTTTAATGGCTAAAACTATATGCATATGGGTGTCTGGAAAATTCATACAGATAGAAGCATTCTAAGAATGACATTTGTTTAAATGCTTGGATGGAATTTAGGGAGACCCGACCTACCTTATTGTGGAGAAAGATAGAACCCTTGCAACATATGGGATTAATGGTGTCTGCACACACCTTGGGTGTGTTGTGCCGTGGAACACAGCTGAGAACAAGTTCATTTGCCCTTGCCATGGATCCCAATACAATGAACAAGGAAAAGTTGTAAGAGGTCCAGCTCCTCTGGTAAGCAAATCAAACCATTTACTTCGTGATTGGTTGAATATCATTTCAATCCACTGAACTTGGAACTTAGAACTACTTTCTAATCATTAAGTTAGTTTCCAACGATTTGTCTGTTAGACTGTAAAATGTGATATGACCAATCATGAGAGAATTTCAATGTAGTTTGTTTTTAATGAAGAATAGTAACAGTACGTATCACCTTTTGGCAACCTATTTAGTAGAATGCATTTCTATATTGCTTAACGCATCACCTTTTTCAAGGGAATGTATTCATATTATTATGGTTTAAAAAGGTTCATCATTTTCCTCTCAAGTACGTAGAAGACCGTAAAGAATTCTACTAGAATTGGAAAGTTTGATTTAATTATTAAGAAGTAAAGATATCTCTAATTCTCTATTATGTTTAGTTAGGAACTCTTTAAATCTTTAAGTTGTTTGTCATCAATCCACAGAGTATTAATTCTAAATGAACCAAAAAAAGAAGAAAAGGGCATTGCCTAGAATAGTTTCTGCAGTACATTAATAATTCAAAAACTCATTTGATAAAAAAATGCATTTTCTCTTTGATCTATTGGAATAGAGGATTTTACCTTTTGAATTCCGACGTTTGGAACGTAGAAAAGTTTCTCCTAAATGAGTTATTTCTTCAATACACACTGATGCTAAGAAAAAGCACGAATATTGCACGCGATATTATCTGAACATACTTGAAGTTGAAGCACTCTGTGTTATTAATGAAAATTCTCTTGGCTTGCCTGACAATCATTTTCTTCCATTTTGTTGGCACAGTCTCTTGCATTGGCTCATGCGGATATAGATGAAGGGAAGGTGGTATTTGTCCCCTGGGTTGAAACAGATTTTAGAACTGGAGATACTCCTTGGTGGGCGTAAGTCTCATATTGTAGTAGTTTCCATATAATGATGTATGAATCCTGCCCACTGTTCTGCAGGGGAAAATATAAGAATCCTTTTTGTTATGGAAATTGCTCTAAAGATTGTGTTACAGATAGTGTATGCTTGTTGAATGCAGCTCACAACAAGCTTCATATTTGTTCAACTATTCTTTGTACTTTGTCTATCCATTTCTGAGCACCCTGCTCTACATAGCTAGAGTGGTACCACTGCAATTGTCTTCGGTAATGAGTCACTATTTGGTTAATTGTCATTTATAAGCATTTCTCGCCTAAGTCAAAAACTGATTTTTTTTAATGAAATCAAATTTAACAAAAGTAAGTCATCCACCTCTTTATTTTTAATTTCTTTGAAAGCATCCTCAAAATCAGTTCAAGCAATCTTCTCACTCTCCTAACTTGGTTTTTTAGTTGCTCCCATCTTACTCTTAAGAATGCAGTCTTTCTTCCACCAATATACTATTTTTTGGATCCCTCTTCATTCCAGATTTATGATGTCTCAATTACATCTAAACCTCCCCTTCATTCTTCAAATGTTATATCCTAAGATATGGAGTCCCTGTAAGAACGTAGAGTTAGATAGATGGTGATCTTCACCTAAGCATCCCTAAAGCGTCGTAGGACATTTCCTCAGCAGTCTCACCAACTATTAAAATGCTAGAAGCTTGACGACTAGTTACCATAATTGGCTACTTTATTAACAAGAGACCCTTTTTTTTTTCTCAAATGAAGATAAAGTTGAGAAAAATAGAAAAAGTTAGGATTAAAACTGATTCTAGCAACCGAGGAAGAATGTTTTCAATTCAGGTTCACTAATGTATCTATTATGATGAAAGTCCTAGAATAAGACCTTGTGCACTTAAATGGGAAATCACTACTTCTCAAATGAAACCAAGTATGGAATTTGCCAAAGAGGTTTGAAACACCTCCCCTTTTATCCCACTAAAGTATTATTCCACTATAGGACTTAAATACCTAGCAAGTTCCATTGAAAAACCTTTGTGTCATGATAAAGATACTGTTGGACTGAGGAGAATTGGTTATACCAAGGTTTGATTGGACGTTGATTTTAATTAGTCTGTACTTGAAACTCCAACGATCCGTAGATTAGATAAAGATAGGGGATTGATGGGATATAAAATATTCCTTACCCCTAAAGTCCGTAACAATCCTCTTGTTGTCAGGCTTGGAATCCAATTGGGAAGAACTTTGCTTTAGGAAATCAATTGGAACCACTTCAGCCTCATTTTACAAAAACCTCAAATCCTGACTCTTTAATGAAGTTCAATCTAACATTATAACCTAAGAAGTAAGGGTAGGTGTTATGTCTCTATACAATATGGCACCTAGCAAAATGATTGATGATGCCACTCTTTCCTTATAATTATGGTAACATTTAATAATAATGAACATTATTCTAATAAAACCTGGTAAGTTAATTGAAATTAAAGTTGAAGCAACCTTTAATTTCCTATTTGAAGGGCCTTTTTCAATATAAGGAATTCTTCTTTATCAACTACAAAGCCAGTTAATAAACCACTAGTGATTGCTCATTATACAACTTCTAATTTGTACTTTAATCCTTCTTACTAGTGATGTAGCACTATGTAAAATAACTAAACCAACAATTATAGCAATGGTGAGTTTAGGTCGATTCCATAGAGAACGTGTGTAAAACTTTTAAAATAAAATCAATCGGTGTTTAGATTATGGGTGGGGTCTGGTTTGGTTTTAAATAAGAAAATAAAATGAAATTAAAATAATAAAAACAAACTTTAAAAAACATTTGAAAATGATAAAAGTGATGAATTCGTTAGGGACCCGGTTCTTTAGATCTATCTCGGCCTATAGTCAATTAAACATACTTCAATGCATTATCGTCTTCACACCTCTCTTTGAACTATTGGTTGTAGGTTAATAACAAAATTTGCTAATCCCGTTTTTTCCTTAGATCTTAGTTAATTAAGAAGAGCTCATTAATTAACTCTAACTATCGGATAAACTAGAACAAGCTCTCTAAGTTTAATCGGATAGCCACCTTATGAGTGAGAAAAACAAACTAATCTAAGCAATAATCACCCAAGCTCAGATTATTTAATCTAGGTTACGTTATCCCTAATAATATAATACTGTTAGATGCCACAAACAAATTCAAACAAGACTATTATGTATTATATTCAAAGTTCTATCAATGAGTTCTTATGAAAAACAATCCAATAGAGCATCAAGATCATCCTTACACAATACCCAGTTAATAAACACAAGATGTAAACAATCTGAAAAGAGGCAAAGAACAATAATACAATGGAGAGAAATGCTTAACTGGGTTCTTTGGCATCGATATCACCTTCAAACCAATGTTAGGCTTCCCTCTACATGTTTCCAAAGGATGATAGGTTTGTCCCTTTTCATTCTCCTGAAACCTCAAAACGAAGACCTCACCCTTTCTTCAAACGATTTGTATATGTTTTGACAACAAAATGTTGTTTTTATACCAAAAAGTAGGGGTTTTGGATAAGTTGTCATGCTTTCACAAGCGTGCATATGTTGTTCACAGTCATGAGTGTGAGTATTGGGATCACGATTGTGAGCCACCTTGGATGGGGGTGACATGGTTGTCACGTCTATGCAACTAATGTTACAGACATAACAAGTGTGTCGTGGGCATGACATACCTCTCACCGCCATGAAGTATTTGTCATGGCCGTGAGATGTATCTTATAGCCATAACAGTGTCACCTTCATTCCTTTTGGTATTTTCTTGTCTCCTTTAGCTCTTATCCTTCTCCTTCTTATTGCTTGAAGACAAGTGAGTGTGAATATCAAGAAGACAACTCAAATATAGTGCTTTTGTCTCACTTTACCTCTTTTGCTTTCGAATTATGCCTAAAACTCAAATATGAAATAAAGTGAATGACTTAAGAATTTAATAACATTAATCACTAAGTATTATGGAAAAAAT
>JAOTIZ010000009.1:2517672-2545566 GCA_027123425.1 Erythroxylum panamense
ACCGAAAAATATCATACATCATTAATTTGATGTCACTAAAAATTATTATTCACTGCTCTGGTTTTAATGACATAAGTCTAAATATCAATTTTATTTCGGTGTACCGGTTAAACTAGATACCGGGTATTACATTCTCCCCCCCTTAATAAAAATTCGCCCACGAATTTTGGAAATTTACCTTATTGGGGGAACAACTGGGGATATCTGGTCCTCATTGATTCTTCCGTTTCCCATGTACATTCCTCAATTCTTTGATTTTGCCATTGGACTTTGATCATCGGAATCTCTTTATTCCGCAACTTTCTAATCTGTCTATCTATGATGGCAACTGGAATTTCTTCATAAGAGAGATTTTCTGCTATATTCACTTCTGGGGTTTGTAATACATGAGAAGGATCTGGAATGTACTTCCTTAACATTGATATATGGAAAACTGGATGCACGTAGCTAAGATGAGGAGGCAAAGCTAACCGATATGACACATTTCCAACCCTTTCCAGGATCTCGAATGGTCCAATATATCTAGGATTCAGCTTCCCTCTCTTTCCAAATCTGACTACGCCTTTCATAGGAGAGACTTTTAAGAAAACTTGATCACCTGGTTCATATTGCACGTCCCTTCTCTTAGAATCTGCATAACTCTTTTGTCTACTGAAGGCCATTCTTAATCTTTCCTGTATCAGAGGAACTTTTGCAGAAGTTTCTTGAATTAAATCTGGTCCTTCTAACTGTTTTTCTCCTACTTCTGTCCAACAGAGTGGAGATCTGCACTTTCTGCCATACAATGCTTCAAAAGGTGCCATTCCAATGGTGGAATGGTAGCTATTGTTGTAAGCAAATTCTATTAAAGGTAGATGACGTTCCCAATCTCCACCAAAGTCCAAGACACACATTCTTAACATGTCTTCGAGTGTCTGGATGGTTCTCTCTGATTGCCCATCAGTCTGTGGGTGGAATGCTGTACTAAAATCCAGCTGTGTGCCCATGGCTTCTTGTAGTTTCTGCCAGAATCTAGAAGTGAACTGCGTTCCCCTATCAGAAACAATAGACACTGGCACTCCATGATACTTCACAATTATGTCAACATACAACTGGGCTAACTGAGCCGTACTATAAGTGGTTTTAACAGCTATAAAGTGGGCTGACTTGGTCAGTCTGTCGACTATAACCCAAATAGAATCATGCCCCTTAGGCGTTCTTGGCAATCCAATCACAAAATCCATGGTAATCCGCTCCCACTTCCACTCGGGTAGCGGTAGCTCCTGTAGTAGTCCAGTGGGCTTCTGATGTTCAAACTTGACCTGTTGACAAGTTAAACAGGTGGATACAAACTGGGCTACATCTTTCTTCATACCTGGCCACCAATATATGCCTTTAACATCATGGTACATCTTGGTGGTTCCAGGGTGAACACTATAGGGTGCATAATGTGCTTCATGCAATATCCTTTGTCTTAGTCCATTTATGTCAGGTACACATATCCTGTCACCGCATTTCAATACCCCATCTACTATATTGAACTCTGTCATCTTACCATCCTGGACAGCTATTCTCAATTTGGCTATCTCAGGATCACTATCTTGGGTAATTTGAATCTCATCAATTAAATCGGACTTCACCTGGAATTGAGCAAGTAATACTTGGGAATCAGATACTTCCAAGTGCAAACCCGCATTAAATAACCCATTTAAATCTTGAACTAGCTCTTTCTTTTGAATGGAGATATGATGCAAACTCCCCATCGATTTTCTGCTCAAAGCATCAGCCACTACATTGGCTCTACCTGGGTGATACAAGATCTGACAGTCATAATCCTTTAGTAATTCAATCCATCGTCTTTGTCTCAGATTCAACTCTTTCTGTTGCTGAATGTACTGAAGACTCTTATGATCTGTATATATTTCACTCTTTTCACCATATAAATAGTGTCTCCAAATTTTTAGTGCAAATATCACCGCTGCCATTTCTAGATCATGCGTAGGATAGTTTACTTCATGTTTCCTCAACTGTCTAGAAGCATAGGCAATTACCCTTCCATTCTGCATCAATACACAGCCTAAACCAACTTTGGAGGCATCACAATATATCACATAATCACCTTGCCCTGAAGGTAATGCTAACACTGGAGCTGATGTGAGACATTCCTTAAGCTTTTGGAAACTTTGCTCACAGGAATCATCCCACTCAAATCTCACTTGTTTCCGGGTTAACTTCGTCAGGGGAGCAGCTATCTTGGAAAAGTCCTTTACAAATCGTCTGTAATATCCAGCCATACCTAAGAAACTTCTTACTTCGGTAACATTAGTAGGTCTAGGCCAGTTAGACACCGCTTCCACCTTCTGAGGATCTACTTGAATTCCTTCTTTACTAATTATGTGACCCAAGAAATTTACTCTGTCAAGCCAGAACTCACACTTTGCCAACTTGGCATACAACTGATTATCCCTAAGGCTTTGTAACACTATTGTCAAGTGTTTTTCATGTTCCTCTTGGCTCCTGGAATATACCAATATATCATCAATGAACACCACAACGAATTTATCCAAATACGGCCTGAAGATTCTATTCATCAAATCCATAAAGGCCGCCGGTGCATTCGTTAAACCAAAAGGAAGCACCAAGAACTCATAATGCCCATATCTGGTTCTAAAGGCAGTTTTTGGCACATCCTCTTTTCGGATCCTTAACTGATGATACCCAGATTTGAGATCAATCTTAGAGAAATGACTGGCTCCTTGTAATTGATCGAACAAATCGTCAATCCGAGGAAGAGGGTATTTATTCTTAATAGTTACTTTATTCAACTGCCGATAATCTATGCATAACCGTAGGGATCCATCTTTCTTCTTGACAAATAACACTGGCGCACCCCACGGTGAACTACTGGGTCTAATAAACCCTTTATCCAGCAAATCCTGCAACTGCACCTTTAACTCTCTTAGTTCTATAGGTGCCATTCTGTATGGAGAAATGGAGATAGGGTTTGTACCAGGAATGAGTTCTATATTAAACTCTATTTCTCTTTCTGGTGGTAATCCAGGTAAATCTTCCGGAAACACATCTGGAAAATCCCTTACTATAGGGATCTGCTGTATCTCACTTATCTTCCTTCTGGTATCCCTAACATGAGCTATATACCCCTGACATCCCTTCCTTAGAAGTCTTTGCGCATGCATAGCTGAAATTCTGTTGATAGGAAACCCAATTCGATCTCCCTGATATAACACTTCTGTTTCTGGATCTGGCCTAAGTACAATTCTTTTGGCATAACAATCCATTGTAGCATGGTGATTTGACAACCAATCCATACCCAAGATAACATCAAATTCTAATACTGCCAACTCGATCAAATTTGCCATAAATTTTCTGCCTTCTAACTCCACTACACAAGAGGGGTAAACATATTGTACTTCAACAGTTTCCCCTAAGGGTGTAACTATGAACAGTGGGTCTTTCATTACTTCTCTCCCTTTATCTAGCTTTCTGGCAAAACTCGGCGCTATGAATGAATGAGTGGCACCCGAGTCAAATAGCACTTTAGCATTCTGATTCTGGATAAGGACTAAGCCTATACCAACATTCAACATAATTAAAAACAATCATATCTTCTATCATAACAGAGCATAGACATTTTATTCATAATAACAATTTAACTAAATATCAACAGGTTTACATAGGGTTACCTGTTACTGCCGTATTAGAGGCCTGTGCTTCTTGGGGATTAACCGCAAACACTCTCCCCTGACCTCTATTTGCTGGAGCTGGGGCTGACATCTGCCCCATATTCTGAGTGAGAGCTTGGCCTTGAGGTCTACCTCTACCAGCTGGGCCTCTATTTACAGGTCTATCTATCTGCACAGTAGTCTGAGAAGCTGGGGGTGGAGCTGCTTGGTTCTCTGGCATTGGGCAGTCTTTCATGAAATGCCCTTGCTGTCCGCACCTATAACAACCTCTGGACCCGAGTCTACAAGGTCCTGGATGATTCTTTCCACAGACATTGCAAGCAGTTCTAACCTGTGACTGGGCTATAAGTTTAAGTGCACGACTATAAGTTTGTTATTCACTTGATTAAGCTTCTTAACTCATTTATATTACTCAAAGCCATTCATATCATGCCTTCTTCAATAACTTTTTTGAAGCCCTTTTATTTGGATATGAATTTAAAGAACTTGAATGGGGTTATGTAAGCTGGAACACAAACCAAGTTATGAATCTCCACAAGTGAGTGATTAAATATTAGGGGATAGTTAAAGATAGCTTTGCTCCTTGAAAAATAGATAATAAGTTTTGATTTAATAGAGCTTTATCTATCTTCCTTATAAGAAATCAATTCCCATACTACATACTAGACTAAATAAAGTGATACCTTTATAAGTGAGGTTCATAACCTCTATGTTGTTTTAGCAATTTAAGAAGTTACTATAAGGAGGTTTAAAATCGATGACACCTTCATATTCTTAGTAGTAAAGTGTGTAACTAAATTCACCTATGATTAACCAAGGCTCATTCATCCCTAAAGACATATTACATAAGTCTTACGAAGGGATTTTCTCTAGAAAGCAAGGTTTACTGCAAAAATAAAAATTATGAAACTTTTGTCCAATCATATTTAAAGTGGCATATATATATATAGACTGCATGAGAATTAAAGAAGTGGTTAGTTACAATAATTAAGTCAAGGTTATAAGACATAAAATCATCCCATTATAGTGTGCATTATGGTTAGTAAGTGAGCTTTAACTTTGTGAGTGAACTAGATTTGTACATAGTTATCTTTCCTTAATTTTAGTTTCCAAAAGGCAAATGATGAATGGCTTTATTATCTATAAATAATCTTAAATAACCTATTGCTTGTTAGGATTGCTTAAACCTTTAACATTCCATGCAAAGATAGAGATAGATGGGCTAGGAGCGAGACTTCTTCCTCATTTTAGCTTTTTTCTTTCTTGATATCCTTAAGATAAGGTCTTTACAAGTTAAGCATTTTAGTAGCATCATTTAACACTTCTTTCTAGCACACAAAAAAACTCTAGTCCTAAGCCTCCTTTGTATCTCTTAAATTGTTGGATTCATATGCGTTAGTTCTTTAACTTCCTTTTGAGTTTAGTGATCTCTTGTTGCTTGTCTACATCAGTTTCCTTATTTATCTCTAATTATTCATCATTTTCATTTCTTGTATCAATTTCCAAATACTTCTCTATTTTGCTTGGAATAATCTCTTCATAGTCCCCTTTCTTGAGAATCTCCCAGTTAGCTTCCATTCAACTTTGATTTTTTTCTCAGGTCTCCATTTATATTTGATTGAAATGGAAGACACCTCCATATTCCTACTAGAATCCAACCTTACGGAACTAAAAATGTTAGGAATCTCCTTGCTATTTAAGCTTTAATAAAAATCCTAGTGTAGCCTCTTCATCCCAAGGTTATAGTGTTTTCATCCATCAATAATAGTTTTCTAATGGAACTAGATAAGTAGTTGAGTCTAATTATGCTTTAGTACTTTAAAGGGATGTTATGGAAATAAACCCAAATTGGTATTGTCTTGAGTTTTTCCTATTTAAATTTATTCCAAGCTTTGATATTTAAAGAATCATGGATTTTCTTGAACCTAGGTTAAACACTTTGGTTGCGTCATCTTTCGAGCTAAAGGAGAACATAAAGAAAATCTCCAAATTAGTAAGTACTCTTTCTAATTTTAGTTTAGTCTATTTCCATTTTACCTAAGACTTCACTAACGAGAAGAAAGGTCATTTTCTATACAAATTATCCAATTGGAGTGTTTAGCTACTTTAAAGCTTAAGCTTGCAGGATTTTCACTGATGGAGAAATGACGTCAGTATCATTCTCTAAAGATTCAAGAATAAAATAATGTTTAGAAATAAGGGTGTTGTCTCTTAACACCTGCAACTTAAATCTTCCTAACAGAGTTTTGAGAAAGGGAAATTTTTATAAGGGGTAGAGATGAGAGTGGAGGGAGCTAAGGTAATAGTTTTTTTGTGTAACTAGTGGAGACAAGGGTAAAGGAGGATAGGAAAAGGAAGCTTTGGCAGAGGCATACTTAGTGGATAAGGACGAACGGTGTATATCTCCTTCCATATTATTTATCTATCCAAGTTTTAAGTTGACAGACATCATTAGCAAATTTAAGGAAAGATCAAAGTCTTAGGTGAAGAAAATTCAAAAAGTCGATAAAAAATGATTACTTGATAAAGTGAGAGCAAAAAGTAGGAAAAATAAATACAAAAATGCCCTTGGACAATTTAAGAGGCAACATAGGAAAAAAAAAAAAAGAAAGGATGGGATAAAGGAGGAAACAAGGAAGAAGAAAAGAAGGTTAGTAGGAGAGAATATAGTGCAGGTGAGTAGGAGATAACAGACAGATAAGGCAAGGAAGCCATAGTTGTGAAAATGAAGAACTAGTGAGAAGGCAAAGAACTTTCTTACTTTAACCATTAGTATTTAAGAATTAATTTTTATTTTAAAGATACGAAACACCTTAAAAGAATCTATTTAGAAAATCTTGAATCCTTTAAAGAAAAAAATTTCTTTTTCCAACCTAGCAATGTTTAATAAATCCATTTTTGAAAAATACTCCTTTTATATTTTGGCTTATGGTATAACATAAGTTGAGTACTAGGAATAATATTATAAACCATCGTTATCCTAAACTCTATTCACTATAAAACATTTAGGATGAAACTCAATACCATATTTTCTTAAATTTTTGGTACATCAAGAAATTTGGAATCAATTCTTTGATTTTTTTGGTTGATAGTTTATAATAGAAATTGTACTAATTTAGTAAATTGGACGAGGAAAACCAAAGTAACTAGAAACGAGGACATAACAATTCTTAAAGTTTCCTTTGCTTACTAGATATAACTAATATCAAAACAAAGAAATAAAACAATCCTTAGTCAACAAGATGAATTCATGTAAACACTAATCTATCTTCCAAAAACCTATACTAGGGAGGCTAATAATGTAAAAATCAAGGAATTTAAAGCTTACTTTCTTAAAATCAATTGGGTTGTGAAGGTTTTCAAATTTGCATTTTCTTACTTAATAAACATAATATAGGAAGAGAAATAAAATAATCCACAACTAGTAAGGTTAATCCCTGTAAGGACTGATTTAGCTTATAGAAACCTATTCTAGAGATGTTGGTAGATTAAAAGAAACCAATGCATTTGAACATCACCTTCTTCCAAACAATTAGGTTGTGGAGGTCGTTGAAGGCTTAGATCCTTCACCTTAACCCTTATATTGATTATTATATTGATGTAGATGTAGATGTTGCTGCTCAAAAGATGGAGAAAAAAATCGCTTACCTAGGGATAACCCTTGATGTGAGGTATCTCATATTTGATTGTACTTATAACTATAGTATGATCTTACTACTAGTTTCATAAAACCAATATTGATATTTGTGGAAAGGACTGTCTTAGATATAGGCACTTTTTCCTCTGATTATGGCATGTCTAATTAATTCTTAAGAGGTCATTCCCTAAATATAGTTCATTAAATTTTAAATAAAATTATTAATTTCTACCAAAAAGTTTTTATCTTACTTTACTCATTTTTAGACTTTAAGAAAACTTAGCTTGAAACAATGTATTCAATTTTCAATATCTTTTAAAAAAATTTACATATGTTTTTTTAAGAAAATGATAATGAATTAAGCTATAAAAGTTAAGCAAGAGTTGAAAAAGAGCTACAAAGAGTTGTATGTGAGATAACCAAGCAAAGTAAAAGCTATAAAGTATTTTTAGGTTCAACCTTCATCAGACATTAGGTAAACTACACAGTTTACATCCAAGTACTATAATCTACATTCTAAAATTTGGACTTGTATAAGCAAATATAGCTTCTGATATACATAATAATTTTGTTTTCGAATTATTCCTTTATTAGTGTTCTATTTTGAAAATTTTGAACGTTCTCTTATCCTAAATGGATTTAACAAGAAAGGACTTAGCTAGGTAGAAAAACCAGTTAATAGTAGTATAAGGGTGCTCAACGGCACCACATTATATCTTTATAAAGTTCCAATCTTTTAGAGCATTCTGAACGTGACATTTATGTAGCACAAAACCCTATATAGTAGTGAAAAAAGCACATTGAAATAATAGGTGATCATTGCTTTCCTCAACACTTTGATAGAGAATGCATCAGTTAAGAATTTTAAGGAACTTCTTTAGTTTGTCCACAGTTGGCAATTTATCACTCATAGCTAACCTAACGTGATAGGGCTTTAGGATGAAGATGCTTAAACCAAGTAACTTGAGTCTAAGGCATTATGTTGTTGTGATTGTAAAGGATCTTTCTATAAGAATAATTTGTGAATTTTCCATTTCTAGATTGTTTCCAAATTATACAATCTTCCCCTCCAAGTGGGCTAGTTTGATTAATCTCTTCACAAAGAGATGCAGAAATAGAACTTTATGTGAAAATCTATCTGACAACTAGTGCTTCAGCAACTACCACTCTTATACAAATAATAGACTTGATACCTTCCATTTCTTATAAATTATATAAAGGACCATAAGAAAGTCAATTGTCAAAACAAAAGCTAATTTGTTTCACATCTTTAATAAGGTAGACAAACTCATTCCTCAATAGATCCCTAATTCTTAGAATAGCTTTCAAAGTTGAAATGGAGGATGTTGTGATCTTTGTAATCCATATGCTTTTGTTACTTAAGTAGATGTCATGAATTTATTTACACTAAAGGGATTGTTTATAAGTTATTAACCTCTATAGCCTTTTGGATAGCAAAACATTGTTCATCAACTTAAGAGATATAATCCCTGTATCTCTTTAACTAGATAGCTTGCTAAAGATTTTTAAGGCTTTTATAAGAGTAGATATAAAGTTTGATCAGCCTTAGAGGGAAGTATAAGGTCATCTATAAAACAAAGATTCGTGATATGTTAATGTTTGCACCTGAAGTGAAACGTGAAGGTGTAATATCCTATGTCCTAAATTGTTGAGGGTTAGAGGTTTAGAAGATTAAGTGCATGCATATTGTATTAATCAATTAACATATTTCAGGATGCTTGGATATGATTTTGATAAATTCGAATTAAATTAGAAATTGATGGATTTAATTTAGTGATTTAGAGTTAATTATTAAAAATTGAAAGTTTAAGGAGTCAATGTGTAAATTGGCTTAGCAAAATTCCTAAATATTAAAATTGGAAACAAGTGGCACTTTATATTTATGAAAAGTGGCCCTTTATATTTGTGACAAATGACACTTTAAACTTGTGACATGTGGAGCTTTAGAATGGTGACATGTGGAGCTTTACAAATGGTCACATACATAGCCTTACAATTGGTGACACGTGTAGCCTTACAAGTAGTGACATATAGAGGCTTAAATGTGTGACATGTGGAGCATAAAGTTAGTAACACAAGGACCAATAGAAGAATAACACATGGACAATAGAAGAATAACACATGGACTAATAGAATGGTGACATATGGATTAATTTGACTTTCTTTGAACCTTCTAAAGAAAATAGATGTAAAAGGAAACATAAGGAAGAGTGAAGGTCTTCCATGAGGATAGAAAAAGGAGAAAAACAAAAACGAGAGAAATAAGGAAAGAAAAAGGGGAAGAGAAGAGGAGAAGGAAAGTAGTTACCAAGGTAAGTCGAAATTCTAGTTTCAATTTCATCTTCCTCTTTCGATCTATTTTACGTATCTTTAGAGCATGAATTTGGAGAAAATCAAAGAACAAAAGTTGTAGATATAGTTTTAACTTAACCTCTGATAAAATAGTGACTAAAGCTTGAATTATGCTTATTTCCCTAATACTGCTTGTGACAGACCCCTGTGCAGGAACCTTGTATTATTTCCTAATTTTTTAGGGCTTTAGAACTCGAGTTAGTCAAAGTATAAAACACGAAAAACAATTATTGATGTCTTATTAATTCTTCTATGAAATGGCTTGGCTAGAAGTTGTCTTGATAATGATTTATTGTTATTTGAGCATTGTTTGCTAGCCTGTTTCTCACCAAAAAAACAAGATAGAATTTAGATGGGGATTATATTATAAAGGGAGATGCTTTTCAAGCCATCATCACACCCAGTCCGAAGTCCTGCAATAAAGCGGGGTTTGGGGAGGTCTGATAGTATGCAACTTTATCCCCACATAGTACAAAGGTTGTTTCTGGTACACCCACATGTAGATATGGCAATAAAAGAATGATGCAAGTTAAAAAATAAATAAGTAAAACTGGAATGCTAAATAATTATGTAAATAAAATTACAATAAATAAATAAAATATAACTTGACTTTTTAAAAATAAAATATATTTTAAAACTAAAACTAAAATATAAGGAAATATATCATCTCTTTATCTGTAGAAAAGTATCGATACCCAGATGATAAGAGAGCAATAAAGCATCAAAGAACTACAGAAAAGCACCAGTACCCAGATGATAAGAGAGCAATAAAGCATCAAAAAACTCGACTTTGGCTCAAAAATCATGTAGAAACATAAAACTTCTAAAACCATAAGATCATTAAGCATAAAAATTCAATCTTGATATAAACCCAGCATTATGATATGCAAAGAGATCAATATAATCAAACTCAGAAAGCATTAAACACTAAATCAAACAAAGAAGCTAATATCAAAAGCAACAAACCACAAAGAACATGAATTTCAAAAAAAACTCAACAAAACTTCAAAAACACCAAAGCAGAAGAGATTGATTAATCAAAAATCATACCCGAAAAGAGGAAGCTGCGAAGAAGGAAGAGAGAGTGAGAGCGCCAAGAAAGAGCGAGAGCAATGTTTGCATACCTCTTATTCAATCCTAAAAAGAATCGTTTATTTACATACCTCGTCGAAGAAGAGGGCAAAACCTTCATAAAAAGGGGTCAGAGGATTGGTAGAGATCTCGTGCTCCTTCATCATATAATGGAAGCCTAGTTTTAGGGGACACAAGAATAATGATATTAAGATTTTTGTAGAGAGAGTTAAGATAAAAAAAGGATAGCTTGTTTCTAAAGGGACATTAGGAAGAAAAGGATATAAAACATTGCACTTAAGGATTGCATATGTATTCTCACTAGTCGTTATTAGTGGCCAATTTCATATACATGTCTAATAGGCACTCAGAGTGATTGTCAATACCCAGATATTATCGGGACATCGAGGCAATAACTCATTAGAGTGTTCTATGAGTTAACTTAGATGTTTCTCACTATAATTGATTTATTTTTGGTTAAATTTTAGTTAATAAATTGTTATTTATATGATTGTTATAATTCCAGACATTGTTGGTATGAGGAGTTTGATATTTCGAGACTGTATATGGAAGTGTTTTCAAATTGAATTTCAACTGCTGACTATACGATCATAAATGCTTATTTGATCCAAATTGAATGTGAATTTTGGATAATTAGTTACACTGATGAAAGCAAAGGATGTGTGAGATGATTCGTATCATTGCATTTGAAATTCATGATGAGATAATAGGAGTTGTGATCAAAATGACCAACATGCAGACATTCAGGGTGAAATGCTCGTAATCAGGGCCTAAGGCTCATAATATGAAATCTGGGCTCAATGCTCGTAATTTGAAATCATGGCTTAAATCTTGTAATGTGATCAGGGCTATAATGCTCGTTAAGCTAGCTAATAGAAAATTTTTTGAAACTCGGGGTCTGAATTGACATATTTGATCACAACAAAAAGAAAGAAGAAATAAAGAATATGTGCATTTGCATTTGCATTTGAATTCACATTTTTGCATATATGATATGTTGTAATTGAATCAAAATATTGCAATACATCTGGATATCATTGATAGTGTGATGTGGTGATTAGAACTGTTCTATATGATATGATTGTTGATGTGTAATAATATGTTGCTAGAATTGTCCTCTATGATATGACTTACATGAGTGCATCGATGATGGTTCACTTACTGAATTCGCAAATTCATCAAAATTGCAATGTTGCTTTTAGGTCTAGGAGAGATTTAGCTAGTCTATTTGAAGTATAAATTTTTCATTTGGACATGGGTTAGTGGTCAGCATCAATTGTACTTGCAGAAGTCTCTAGTTATTTTGCATCAAGAATAGCATTGCCGCATTATCTTGTTGATATCATACTTTCTTTTGTCTTTTGAATATTACACAAATTGAGATATGCCGTCGGTCTCTACTTGGTGTATGTTTTGGGTATTAAATATAATGCTAAGATTTATGAAATGTTTTGACACACACACACACACACACACACACACACACACACACACACACACACACACACACACATATATATATATATATCAAAACATAATATCATATAGTACAAAGGCATTTTAATTAACAAATTGCCAAAGTTTGACCTTACTTTCAAAAATACCTTCCATAACTATATATAGCCTCAAATATCCTCTCATATGCTCGAGAATATGCTCTATTGGAGTGGTATGTTATAGAAGGCCTTTGTTCTCTTCACAATTTTCTTTAGGGTTCTAGTGAAGAATTTCATAACGAGAACAAAAATATAAGGAGATATGAGATCTCCTTTTCTAATTCTTTTAAAGCTTTTGACAAATTCAATAGGTTAACCATTCACTAAGATTTTAAAAGAAAGAGTAGTGATGCATGGTGAGATCCACTAAATAAAAATTGCAGGAAACTTTAAGTCGTAAATGGTGTTAGAATGAATTCTTAATTTATACTATCATAAACCTTATTTAAATCTATTTTTATAATGCAATTCTTGCTTCCTTTTAGGTTAGAATAGGTTATAACAAGTTCTTGCATTAACAAAATATTATCACCTGTAATTCTTCCTAGTATGTAGGCCCTCTAGGAAAGGTCAATATACTTTTGAAGAACTTCTTTTAATCTTTAAGATAAGATCTTAGAAGTGATTTTATATACTATGTTATAGCAAGAATGGGTCGAAAGTCAAAGAAACTCATATGCTCACACTCTTAGGAATGAGGGTCAAAAAGATGCTATTGATTTCATATAATCTCTTTCCTTTGTTGAAAAATTCTAAAATAGCATCAATCATAATATTCTTAGTCAAGTTCCAATATTTATTAAAGAAATAAGGGCTAAAGACATCATGACTAGGTGCCTTGTGAGGATTCAGAGATTTTAAGGAGTTTTCTATCTCTTGAATAGTGATAGGCTTGCTTAATACTTTTTCTTCCTGCTAAATAATACAATCCTGCATAAGTTCTTTCATAATTAACTAAGATGAGGTACAATTAGTATGAGCTATCAAGATGTTTTAGAAATAATTAAAAGCTTTTTGGAGAAACAAGTGTTGAGAATTTAGTCCCTAATTGTTTAGATGCAAAGAAATGATCCTGTTGATGTTTTTCCTAGAAATAATAGCTTTATGAAAGAAAGCCATGTTTTTATCCCTCCTTTATCCATTCTACCCTAAATCTTTGCTTCATCAGTGAGTGATCATAGGTTAGTGCACTGGAGAGCTGTTGCATAGCTATACTTTTCTAATTCTAGAGGTCAGCTAAGGTAAGGTCATTTTGTAGCTCATTCTAAATTATCTCAAGAGAAACTTTAGTAGTGTTAAGCAGATGATGATTATTGTCTATGTTGTTTATAAAAAAAATAGTTTCATCTCCTATTTAATAAGTGAAATCTTCCTAGCATATACAAATTGCTTGGAGCCACAGATGGAGAAATTTAAAGCTTTGAATATACAAACCTCAATCTCAGCTAGATTAGCTAGAAATTCATTGAATCCAAAAGGGAAAAGAGGTCTTACATAACCACAATGAGTGATAATAGCATAATAGCTTGAAAGAATTTAGTTGTGAAAGTAAAGAAACTTCTTAGATAAATAGTAATCTATAGATGATTTGAAATGTTTTTGTCACTTTTTTCCCTAATAAAGTTATCCCTTATTTGTATATTACACCAAGTATATCAGCTTCCTCCATAAGCTAAGTTAGATAATTAAAAATCAAACACACATTGTGTCAAATCAAAGCAAGGATTACCTATAGATCTGACACCTTTTGTCTCTTCTGGATTGGTAAAAACATTAAAGTTTTTTTTTTGAAAAGAGAAATTAGTATAAATATAATACAAATTACAAGGTCATCAATTCAATATACAACACAGAAGAAGAACCAGCAAAAAAGTAGCTACCACAACAAAAAGAGCCTAAGAAAACCCCCATCTAGCGACTATAGGCGTAAAGCATGACAAACATTAGAGCTACAAGGAACTTTCTTAGTCAACACTAACTCCCGAACGTCAGAGATAATTAAGCGATCAAACTCTCCTTCGTAGTAGTGGTATTCTGGAAGCGTCGAGAGTTACGCTCTCGCCAACTAGCCTAGAAAGAGAAGATTCATCTACCAGTGATCTGAGCTGATTCTACAAAATGGATCTTTGGTATGCACTAACGTGGGCATAAACAAATGATATAAGGATTGACATACTTAAATTCTTATTATAGACCTCCAGATGAATCAATTAGTCTAAGGCAAAATTTGTGGTAACATTAGCAACAAAAGAGTCATACATAACCATAATTCTACCATTTGGATGACGAACGTGATTAGAGATCAGATCATAATGCATTGAAAAAAAATGAAGAAGGTCGCAATTGTGGAATTAATTCGATTCTCCAAAATTCCTATTAAATTTGCTTTACTTTGAGCTAAAAAACTCATCACCAAATGTTTTTTATGAGGGACATTAGCCCCTCTAATGTTCCAGGTTAAAATAATCATAATTTTGACTCCCCAACTCTGGCCTTCTTCTTCCTACTTAATCTCCTTTTAAATACATGTTCAAATTCCTCAGCCTAGTTAGTAAGTCTTCTTAAATTGACTTCCTTAATTATATCTTGCTCATATGCTATTAGTCTCAGTGAGTATTACTTTTTTGCTATGTTTTTCACTCGCATTAAAGAGGTCTTTAACGTTTCAGAGTTGTCATGATCAGTGACATCCACAGCTTATGCTACTATAGTATACTCATCTATGGAGAGTCTTATGACCTCCTAATAATCTCTAATCTTAAAGGTTTTGTCAGTTGGTTTCCAAATTTTTTTAGTAGTGAACTATAGTTTCCAAGCATTTGAGACTCTTAATTTATCTACATATGGTTCTAAGCTTTCATCCAATCGAATGATGGGGATGCATTCAAGCAAATCAGTCATAGAAGATACTAAAATACATAATATAGAAAGTTGGATTTGAGCATGATCTATGCAGATAGGCTTATCTAATAATCAGGTGGAACTCTATAAACGTAGATCCACAGTGGAATATACTACTGCTTAATTTCTTCCATCCTTATTTTAGGTCGTTAAATTTGTAGAAATAGGGGCTTGTTGTGTACATGCCATGGTCCTACCTAAATGACCTTTTTGAAATCATCCATAATGGAAAAATTAAAAAAAACACGTAATTAGCATTTATGAGGATATCTTGCAGTAGCAGGGATTTCAAATTATTTATAACCCATTTCTTCATTACAGGGAATGCCACTCTCCTATCAATGAAGAAACCAAGAAATGTAAAGTTCCACTTACTAAGTCTAGCTCTAAAAACTTTTGGGGTAGGGGGAGAATCTTGGAATCTGAGGAAACAGAGAGAGGATAGTAGTTGTGCTTAAGTTCAAGTATCCACTTACCTATAACTCGAACCTAGCACCTTCTAAAAGGCACAAAGTTTTTTCCATCTAGATTTGAAGGGGAGTGTTAAAGAGAATTAGAAGGAGGTAAAGAAGCTTGAGGTACTAGATAGTTTAAACTCAAAGGTGGGAAATTGACTGTGCCTAACGAGGGAGGGTAAAGCCTATTGGATAAAATTGACATAAGGAGGTACAAAGAAGCATGAAGGAACTGAAACAAGAGAGGAATCAAAAGGAGAGAAAATATGGATCAATAAGGCAATAAGGATGAAGTACAATGAAAGAAGCTAAATAAGAAGATAAAGAAAACAAAAAAAAAGGAGTGAAGAATAATAGCAAGAAAAATGTGTTTGAGGTAAAAACTGAGTAAGAGAAGCACAACAAATAGGTAGCACCAGAATGAAAGATTACAGAGTATCCACGGAAACTGAATGAGCAAGATGAACAGTGAACTTAACATAGTGAACAACATCAAAGAGCAAATCATTGTTACTTTTTGATTTTTCATACTTTTTCCCCATAAGCATAATATAATTTTTATAAACTATTAACATTATTATTATTTTAAAGTATGTTCATTAAAAAAACATGTTTATATATAGAAATATTATTAGCTTGTTATATCAAAACCTTTTTTCAAATATTAGTTATGCATGCAAACATTTCATAATTTTTAACATTAGAAATGGTTGTAAAGTTTTATGGTTTTAAAAAAATTATTTATTGGCAACTGATTGATATTTGAGACTTAATATATTGAGGTACTTCATAAACATATTATTTCATCATATTTTGATCTAGTTTGTAGTGAAAATAAATTTTGATGGCAAAAAAGTTAATAAATTTTTACATATAAGAATTTTAAAAGGAAAAAAACCTTGTTAATTATTCATTAGCAAAGCACAACAATAATTTTGAGTTATGTAAACAAAGTTTTCATAGTTACTACTTTGAAATTGTTCCAACTTAATATGAATCTAACACAAAAATTATGTACATCATTCTTGTTCGGACTATAACAAATCTTAAATTCACCAAAAGTATTCAACATTCAATGCTTTGTAAAGTTCATATTACGTAATTGTTGAACATAAATAATGTTTTTATTTTTTGATGTAGTATCAAAAAGAAATATGTTTGGTTAATAAAATTTTATAGTATATTATTAGNNNNATTTTTTTACATAAATTAATTAATCATTAGAAATTTCTGTATAGTTAAATGGTTTTAACAAAAAATTTTATAGGTATTTGATTTATATATGAGACGTTATAGATAAGGTAATTTAGATTCATATTCTTTTATGATAATTCTGTTAAGTTCATACTGAAATGAAGTTTAAAATCAAAAATGATAGTAGACTTTTTGTAATTTTTAAAAAAAATTTGTGATATTAATTTATTTTGAGAATGGAGTTTGCTAGAGAGAGATATTGTTGCTTCTATATAGAATAGGGTTTGCTATACTTGCTTTTTTAACTTTCCTGAGTAACCTCTATCTTCACTTATACTCATCCCTCTTCTACTCATCATTTTCTTTACATCTCATTGCTTTTGTACTGATCTATAAGCTTGTCACTTCATTCTCATTGCACACTTCTATTTGCTTTAAATGTCGTAAAGGATCTTTCATCTTTTTAGCCTCCTCAAATTCCTGCTTCTTCATTTTTTAATCATATTTTAAATTTTTCACTTTAAATTCCCACAACCTTCCTCTTTAAGATCATAGATCTATTATTGTCAAGTGTCACTTAATAATTTAATTATAAAACTCCTTTCCCACCTTCACCTTCATGTTTTAAGCTTAACCTAAAAGCTCATACTGAAACTAACACCACCTTTTACTCTAATTTTATCCTAGTTCACTTAATCATTTAATTCTAAAACTCCTTTCCCACCTTCACCTTCATGTTCTAAGCTTAACCTAAGAGCTCATACTAAAACTAACACCACCTTTCCTCCAACTTTAGCATAGTTCCCTACCATCATCCTTTGTTTAATAGGGTCACCAATTTTGTAAGCTCTCCCTACCAATGCTCCTCTTCTTCTACCAACCTCAACCCCATACTCAAGTGGGAGCAAGTTATAGGGGATAAGTATAAGATCACATTGCAATATTGTCCACCTATAAAGAATTATGGTCAATAAATTGTTTCCTCTCCTTTAGAAAATTTAAAGGCATAAACTAAAAGCTAGTCTTTAACCTTGGTCGATTTTTTTATGCACAAATCCACCTTTATCTAACATTTGTAATTGAAACCTAAAATAACGGAAGGAAAAAGTAATAAAAGAGGTGATGCAAAGATAACTTAATTCTCTTTAAAAGATAAAGTAACAAAATTACTTAAGGCTAGTCTGTGGCACCTCATTGGCATTCCCATTTTCTTACAACTCTAGAAACTTGGTAGTAGGTTGGAAAGATTTAACTGCAATCATATTCCAATATGGATTAACATGCATACTGTTATAATTCAGTATTTGTCAACTAAGGGAATGAGCTTATTAGTAAGCTTGATAAGATCTTATCTTGACATAATATTTGATATTATCTCCTTTGTTTTTGATTCATTTTGGTGCTTAAATATGGAAATTAATTTTTGTTTTAATTTAGGAGATAAAAAGTAGAGATTGCAACAAATTGGGACTCTATTGATGCTAATGACAAATTTTGGATAAAGTGAAGAGATTGCTATAGTGGATAAGGTTGATCACTTAAAGAGTTGGAGTTTAACTGGGAAACTTCTTCTTATCCTATCATATAGGACTCTGATTTTGAATTCATTCTAGATAGACATCTTTACAAGTTGGAGCCAGATTAGGATTAAATTAGAAAGCCCAATAAAAGGGACATTCCTCATAATAAGGAAAGGTTCTCTCTTCTTATGTTTTTTTTCAATTCTTAGCCTTTCTTCTATTTTTGTTATTGGAGCGAAAGATATATGTGGCTAAACTCATCGTTCTAATTCAAGGGGATTCAATACTCTAATTATAACCTCATGAGATTTTAGGTTTCAAACTTTTATTCACATTTTAATTCAAGTATTTTTTTTAGGTCTCATATTTCATGAATGATTAATATTCGATTAATCTAACAGTTATTGATTATTCTATCGCTATTTAAGAATTCAGTGATCTGTAATTGTCATGAAGGAATGGTACAAGTAGCAAATTTGATATTTATGAATTTTCATATTTAACTTATGATAAACAAGAAAACTAAATATAATAATTGCAGCTATCTCAATTATTTAATTTAGTGTTTAGTCTTTTTCATGGAGCTTATTGCTATCATTTATTTAATATGAAATGTTATCACACCCTGTCAATGGATGATAAGTTTTGGTTTGGATGTTGGGTTTGAACTAATTAATTTAGAAAATTTTGAGACTTATTACGGCCATCCTAATATGTTTTTAACTAACTGCTTAAATCGTGAAAATATTCTTTCTAGACCAATGATCAATGTTACAATTAGATGAGATCTTTCCCTTGAATTGAATTTTGGTAATCTTGATTTTCTCGTATTTAAATTTAGTTGATTTAATTTGTTTTCGTCATATTTTTAGTTCATCAGTTTCTTAATCAAAAATCCCCCATTGAATTTTATTTCATGAAATTAAGGAATTAGTGTTCAGTTTTATAAGGATTCGACCTGGTTCCATGACTATTATAAAAGTTTGGAGAATTGATATTATTTTGGGGGCTTCGACAACCTGACCAAAGCTATATAGGCAAACCAATTCACGTGCACAAAAATACACCTCTAAGGAAAGGAGTTGACTATACCTATTTATACGATAATAAAGAATTGATAAAGGATTTACTAAATCCTATGACCTTATTAAGTCATAGAAAATATGAATCATTAATTAAAAGATACAATTAAGGTTTCATAGCAATGGATAACAATCATGAAGCAATAAGGTAAGCAATCGAGTGCCATTAGTAATATATTTCAAAGGGAATAATACTCATAAATAATAGGTCTTAACAATTAGTCTATTGGAACTTCAGATGGCACCTTTTTTTAGCTTAAAAATAATATTGAAGCTAAAAAGCCTAATTCTCCTAGGTTACAATAAGCTAAAGTCCCCAAAGAGTATGCTTCTGACTTTATTACTATCAAAGGAAATTGATCACCTTTTAATGAGAATGCACCTAACTTTGACATTAATAATGGGAATGATGTCTCATATAACCTTTCTTAAATTTAGAATGAGACTCAATTTTTTAATGTTGCTTTAAGCATATTCACTCATTCCTTCCTCTCCATTGGTGCTTACAGATATATGCAATGAGGAGTTCTAAACTAACAATAAAAGGAAAGCAGGTAGAAGAAAAACATCCAAGGTATCTAAAAGCTTAAACCCTCCCTTAAGTCAATAGCTTTATGGAAGGTGATGGGCATCAATTTCCCTAGAAAACTCTAAATATTAAAAGATTTTTTCTATAATACTAAGCTTACTATTATATTAATTTCAAAATAAAATTGATTCAAGAGAACTGTAATTAGCTTAAAATTTTGGGTATTCAATACTCCATTTTGTTAAATCATCTGTAAGGCCCCAATATATACCCTAGAAGCATTATAGTATGTCTAGTGTGTATTAAGAAGTAAACTTAAAGAATTAAGTGTATTTAAGCATAGTAAAGGACATAATGGTAATCAATTTAAAAGACAGGGGGTAAATTGGTAATTTATTCATTTAGGCATGGACATGAATAATTATACATGAGTTATGGGCTAAAATGAAATCAATTGGCAACTTTATATGCCAAAGTGGGAATTAAAGGAAGAAGAAGGAACAAATGTGCAATTTTGCCAAAAATCACCATATGGACCAATAAGATTGAAACAAGTGTGTAAGACTTATTGCACGTAAGTTTCCTATATCAATTGGTGACAATTTTATTATTTTTATTATACTTCTTTGCTCTTATTCTCGAATTTTGTGCTTAATTTAACTTATGAGTGCTTGTTTTGAATTAATGTAGTTTGAGGGTAAAATTGTTACAAATAATTAGTAATTACACTAAATTGATTTTTTTAGAACAATTGATACTGCAAACTACTATTTTTCATTGTAGGAGATTCAAGAAGTAGAGCTAAAGAGTGAAGACTAAGAGCACAAGTCAACAAGTCAACGAGGGCAACAGGCAAGTTCATCGCGGCGACGTTGATGTTTAGCAGCAGCAAAATCAAAAGATCTTTTGAAGAGACCTTTCAGGAAAAGTTCGCCGCGACGAAAGCTGAAATTTACTGAAAAAATCTTTCGAGAAAAGTTTGCAACCGCGAACTCATCCTCTCGTCACAGCGACGCATTCGAACTAGCACAGCCCTAGACCATTTTTAGTAAATTAACCAACTGTGCAACCTGATCCAACAATTCGTTTTTAGAGAAAACCCTATTTTAGGCTAACTTACAAAAGGAAGAGAGCCTTCTTAAAATGGGGAGTAGAAGAGTGGGGAGAGGGATGTCTATAGAGTATTTTAACTCCAAAATTTTCTCTTCTCAACTTCTTTCCATTCCATCTCCTTAATCAGATTATTTTGTATAAGGAATTAAGTTAATCCTAGTTGAAAACCAAAGTAAAATTTGTGGTTTTTCTTCTTATCTTCATCTTTCTTACTTTTAGCATGAAGAGTTGGAAATATAAGGTGGGATATGGGATTGGGATATGTATTTTTGGTGTTCTAGTTGGTGAATCAAGCAAATCCAAAGGGGAAGAGAAGGAATAATACCAAAAGAAGAGCTAATTGACAAATTTAAGGTTTGGGACTCCACTTAGTTAATTTTTGTATATGTGATTGTTTAAATGTGTACAAAGAGTAATTTTGATATGTAATGATTTCTTAGTGTTACTTTGCATAGAGTTGGTTGAATATGACAAGAGAGAGTAACGTTTAGTGAAATTCTGTCTTAGGTTCTCGATTTACTCAAACCAGTCATATTGTTTTGGATATAACTCAGCTTTTAGACCTCCAAATTGCGTGATTATAATTGGAAATGGAACTTAAGACATAGAAATAAAATTCTTATAAGATACCCTAACCTAATTCTGGCTATATGATATTGAAAATTGAGATAAAAAATGATGACCTAGTGTTTCCTTTGTATTAGAGTAGCTTGTGATGTTTTGTAGTTATCTCATGACTTAGAAGTCCAAATGGCCTAATATTTGAAGATATGGAAATTAGAGATATAGGGAAACAAATTTTTAAAAGTCGTCAAAGCATAATTTGAAATTTTGCTATGGGAAAATTACGAAACAAGTGGAGGCTATCATATGATTTGCTTCTAGATTGGTTGTTTGCCTATTTTTAGACCCACTGTATGCTTAACCCATTTTACACTATTTTGAGTGTGTTACTTCCGTTTTTCTTTCAATGACCCATTTTGGAACCTTTTCTAATGTTTATGAAAATTTTCAAACACCCAGAAATAAATGAAATATGGCTTACCATATTTGAATAGGGTGATTAAACATTGAAATTTAAGATTGGACATAATGCATGCTAAAGAAAAATTACATATATATAGATGATCTATATGCATATTTATTGCTTAGTATGAACATACAAGTTTACATATAGATTTTATGATTTCAAATGAATATAAGATGACTTGTCAATATATTAATCATGAAATTGGTAAATGATTAAAGGAAAACGTTACAGCGCCTGCTTCATTTTCTTGTGATAGATAGATAGGCATGTCTTAGGTTATAGTGCAGTTGCTACAGTTTGAGACCACTGGTGTCTTCATTTTGAGACTATAGTATCTCTGAAATTTGATTGCTTCAAGTATCCATAGTTCAATACCCTTAGGTATATATAGTTCAATGCCTTTGGGTATCTATAGTTTGATATCTTTGGATATCCATAACTTTTATTATCCACACCTATAGGAAATGTGCAGGCTTAATACAGAAAGGAAGTTTAAGAGTTATAAATGAGTGATATAACATGATAACATGAATAATTTGTATTGATGAGCTTTGAATATCAATATTTGGCTTATAGATGAACACTTTGTCATTTGGATAATATATTGAAGCATATTGGCATCATATACTTTGCTTAGTTATGCCATCATTGTTTACATGAATTTATGATATTTATGAATGTGTGTGTGCTTGGTGGATGATTGCCGTGAGGGATCATCTAAACTAAGTACTTCCACATTAATCTTTCAAACTCAATATGGGTGTTAATTTGTGTAGGTCCAACTAATAGGAGTAAGGCACTGGGATCATCTACAAGGACCAAGGTCAACCGTTGGAAGTAAAAGTATCATTGGATGTCTTTTGATCAAAGAATGGTTGTATATGTAATGAAGGAAATTTTAGTTTTTTAATAATTTGTAATTAAGAATTTAAGTTATGTAATGTCTTTTGGATTACCATATTAATGTAATGATGTAATACTACTTTTAAACGATATTGTTAAGGGATATGAAATTTTGTAATATATACATGTATAACATTAAATAGAATTGCATATCATGAATGTATGTACAAAAATTTTAGGTGCCACATATGTGGGTGGCTATAGGTTTTGTATAGGGGGTGTTACATCATTAACATCATCTTCATGTTCATATAGTATTTTCTTTTCATACAAGATTAGTTTAAGTCACCCTACTTTAAGAAAATGATCAGATGATGTAAGTGTAAATCCTATTTCCTCAGGAGAATATCAAGAGATCAATCTCCTTCAGTTATAAATGTAACTTTGCATTTCAAAGGAGTTCTCTTTGAAAAAAATTAGAAGTGTTAATTCCTCTACTTAAGGTACTTGAATAATTCTAAGTGATCTTAATAGCAGCCTATATAGCTCGAAGCTAAGGGCAATGTATCCTTGAAAAATTATAGATGTGATTTCAAAGAATGTGTGGATTAGTTAGGATTTACTAATTTGAAATATGAAAGATATGTCTTCATATATAGCAAAAACTAAAGTTCGCGATGGCAAAATTTATAGAGCACTAGTTAATAGTGAGTGGTTGAATAATTATCTGAAGAGTAAAGTGAACTTTTAAAGACATATTCTAGTGGTAGTCCAATTCTTTTCCAAAACATTTTTGCAAAATGCAACATGAATTGTCCATTTAAATTTAATAATTTTTATGTGGATGATGGAAGGTTTAATGAGGCAATAAGCAACACGATATCTTATCCTTTCTTAGGCTCTAAGATCTTTGTATGTGTCAAATAACCTGTTATGATTAAGAAACAACCCAAAGATCTAAATGTAATACAAAGAAATAAGATCTATAATCACTTGTCTACTATGAATATTAATTTCATCAAATATTATTAAGAGTTACACAAGCCTTGATAGTGTTGAGATTATATAAGAAAAGAATACTCTTGGCTCCTATATTAGAATATTAGTAATCCATATTTCTTTGCTCAAACAAAAAATTAGGTTTTATTACCTTAAGGAAGGGAATAGAAATACTAATTTCTTTCAGACTACAATTTTAGCAAAGAGGAACAATAACATAATTTACTCCCTCTTCAATCACATTGATGATACTGCTCACTTAAAAGAAGAGCTTAGACATGAGGCTTTTTCATTCTTCATGAATTCCTTAGGTACTCTTATTTCTGCCTACTCTTAAGTGACATTAATAGGCATATTTATTAAATATCAAATATTTTATGAAGACAAAATATTTCTAAAGAATCCCTTCAATGAGATTGATATAAAAGAAAGTAGTATTGCCATTAAATCTAAATAAGGCCCTAAGTTCTATTGTCTTTAATGGATTATTATTTTAGTAAGTTTAGGAACTAATTAAGGATATGGTAAACTCAACTATTTTGGAATTATTTGAAAAGAGAAAGAAGCAAAAAAGGTTCATAAAAACATTTTTATGTCTTATATCTAAAAGGTCTTAACCATATTTCCCTAAATGAATATAAACCAATCTTCTATTAAAATAATTTATACAAAATCATCTCTAAGTAAAAAATGAGGCTACAAAAATGTTAAACTCATTAACCAATGATACAAAGGGTTCTTTCTTGGAATATAGATTTATTGGTGATAATATAATCATTGTTTAAATCTAATTCAAGGGCTATAGGAAGAAGAACTCATCAAGGACAACTTCATAAATTAGGTAAGGAAATGTATTATAACCACTTCTTATAGTGCTCTAGTCAAAGAAGAACCCATTAAGAAGATTAAAGGAAAAAGACGATTGAGGCAAAATGGTCACATTTCCCCTTATTTCTTTATTTTACGCATGGAAGCTTTGATTAGATTGGTGAAGCATAATATTATACAAAAACCTAACTTTATGTTTCAATTCATACGCATGAAGATGGAGCTCTTTAGTTTATCTTTTACTGTTGATATTATTTTATTCTCTATAACACATGATAAATCAATACGTGTTTTGAAGGCTTCTGTCAGGAATTATCTAGTTTAGTAATCAAACAAAGTGAATGGCACATAATTGTGTCATCTAGTGCATAACTTATATCTACTTGGTTTTCTTTCATATCATAATTCCATAAAAGGATTCCTTTTTAACTTAAGTAGGCTTACCAATCAAGATAAAGAGATTCTATTTTAATAAGTGCCTTACACTAATTTAAAAGAACTAAAAGAAACTTAGTAATTAGTGTAACAAAACCTTATCCTCTGTGAGAATATTTTTATCAAGTATGTGATTAATTCACTCTATACTTTTTAGTCATCTCGCACATTCCTATCTGAACAATTAACCATGATAATTGAGAAAATGATGATGTTTTTCTTCTAGTCTAGGAATTAGCGGATATAATCCAAAAGTAAGCTAGGAGGAAGTATGCAAACCCACTAGTGAAGGAAAAATGGGAATTACACATCTTAACATGAGTAATAAGATATTCATAGGGAAGAGAGTAAGGATATTCTTTAAAAAAAAGGTTACTCTATAGGTTAGGTGAATCCACACCTACTTCTTGAAAAGGAAAAAGCACATGCAAAGTCATTAAGGGACATTATCGTTTCTCTTCCAACTATTAAAAATAATGAGTTTGCTAATGGAAAAGTGTAATTACATATTCAATGATTAAGAGACAACATTTTATTATATGAACACTGGTGCAAATTTAGACCTTTCATTGGCTCTTAGGAAACTTTTGAAGTACTAAATATATATTGAAGTCATTCTAGGGTGAGTTTATGGATCATCGACTACTAATTATCTAATTTCCCTAGTGAAGTTACTAAAATGTCACTTAATTATAACTTAATTATAACTTGGATGTTGGTAAGACTAATTACTACCACTGGCTTGGATGTAACTATGGAATATTCACAAAGAGATCATAAAGATTGCTCTTAAGGATAAGAGGGGCTCAGTAGACTTATAGCAGTATAGTTTTGATAATACTATGCTACCATAGCTATCCTTCTTCAAATGGTAAATAGTTAAGAATATACTAGCAAATTTAGATAGATTGAATTATTTGAATATACCTATTAATTTTAATTTATTCAAAAGCCGATTTGAAACATTAGAGCACCTATTTTCTTAGATGTAGCTATTCCAACCCTATATGGATCAACATTATATCTCTATGGTGGGTTAGCTTTTATGGACACATTTATATTAAGATTTTGGAATCAATTACTACAAATAGGAATAATATAATTAAAGGTAATAAAGCTATCTTCTTAATAGCTTTTGGCTACTTTATATGCAAAATATGGATGGAGAGGAATAATAAATTTTTTAAAGGAGTGAAAGAAATATAGAGCAAGTGGTGGTTGAGTTGTTATAATGCATAAAGGAGTAACTTTTTCCATCTAAAGCAGCTAAGATTTGTAATCTTGGGATAGCTTCAATTTAGTGATTAGATAACTAATATATACAATAAGGAGGAATCTGATGCTTAAACATAGCCTGTCCGCTTTTATTAATTATGCATTGAATTTGAAAGTAAATCTTGATTAGGCTTCAATGTACTAATGTTGGATATATAACTCAATTTGAGGGATCCTTAAAAGCCAACATAATGGGTTATAGAACTAATATTTGTACTTTTGATTTCATTAATTCACTCTCTTTAACTTTATAAAGAAATTAATTTATGTTGGAAAATCAACACAAGATCTAATCTTTCACATAGCAAAATAATTATGAAATTTTTTATAATTTTCCTAAAACTAAGATTAATTCCATAAAATTATTAACACATAAAATATAATAAAGAATTATTAATAATTCGTACCTTATTTTGAAGCTTGATTGTATTCTTATCATATCCCTTAAATTGTTTCTAAAACTAACTCATATCAACTATCATAGCCACATAAGTGTTCTGCCTCTAACGATACCGGCATAACATAATAAGAGAACTTTGTAACTATTGTAGAGAGGGTTAGGAAAGGATTGCTAGCTCACTTAGAGCCAAAGCCAGTTTAAACACATTTTGAATATTTTATTTATTTAATTGAAATTAAGTTCTAATTTCAGTTAAACCTTAATTATAATTACAATTGATTCTAATTAAATACCAATTAGGCCTAAAAATGATCTAACATCCTATACTGATCTTTATTTATTAAATATCTTATATTTTATCATAAAGTTTATCAAGCTTTGAAATCAATTGTAACTTGATTATGATACCTTTTATCTCTTTAATACTTTATTTATATCTAATCCACTAGATTCCTAAATATGTTGACATTGGATATAAATTATAACCCTAAATCATGTTTAAGATTAGATAAATTAAACTCCTTTAATTTATCTTTAATTCTATAATTAAAAATATTATATCCATTGATCAAGATTGATGTCTAGCAACGTATCATGACCACTTAAATATTCAAGAATATCAAAGTGGTTATGATTAACCTTTCTATGTGTGAATTTTTTGCATAATTCAATTCTTTTATAAAATAATGTTCCAATTAGATATAGAGAATATAATTAATGTCTACTTTATTTGAGTCCAACCATATCATTTCTCCGTCATTAGCAATTGATTCAATTAATGAGATTTGAAAACTATTTTCAAAGTATCATTCCACCTTAGCTAAGGATTTCCCTAATCAATACTAATCAAGAATAATGGAACATTCTCCCTAATCACTTTAGGGTAATGAATCCTATATTGATAACTCAACTACCTTTATATAGTTTATGCTAGATTTAATGACTACGAACTGAGCTACCTTTGATTATAATAGGTCACAAGTAGTATAAAAACATAAAAATCACTAAA
>JAOTIZ010000009.1:2545666-2560334 GCA_027123425.1 Erythroxylum panamense
AATGAAATGAAAAAGTATTTTTGGTTCCTAAAATTAGTGATATTTATATTGATGCTATGTGGAGTGTAGTTGGGTTGGTCAGTAGTGCACCCTTATCGTGGGTTACGTGTCGGAACGACCTGCGGGCGTCCCGGTGTGTACCCTACGGTAAGGGGGCTCTACAATTGATGTTATAATTCAAAGAATGAATTGTTTGATATCAATGTACCTAAATCTATATTTTATAAGTTATTAAAGGAACGAAAGTGTTCTTATCAATGCAAATGTGATTCAAATGATAAGAATAATGTGAATTAGGTATAAATGAATGAGAATTAGGATATTGTGTGAATGTATAATACTAGAAAATGATTGGTGAATCTAAGAGATATAAATAAAAAATATAGTAAGATGGCACATTTGATTGCATGTTTTGAAATTAATGATGCAACATATATTGATGATTTGTTCTTTAAGGGAATAGTATGTTTGTATAGACAGCACAAAAGTAAATGGTAGAGATTTTAAGTTCTTAAGTCATTTTTTGCATACTTTGTATAATAAGTTAGGAACTAAGCCCTTGTTTTCTACTATTACACATACTATAAACTAAAGTGGTTAATAAGATGCTTTAGTAGTGTGTTATAGCACTACATAAAATAACTAAACTTAAGACTATAGCTAGTGATAAGTCTGGTTGGATCCCACAGAGAATTGTGTAAAACTTTAGAAATGAAAAGAAATGGTGTTTAAGTTATTGAGGGGTTTTGTTTGATTTCAGATAAGACAACAAAGTGAAATTAAACTAAAGAAAGCAAATTATAGAAAACAGAAAAAAGTGATGAAAGTGATTAATGGATTTGGAATTCGGTTCTCAATTTAATCTTAGCTATACATAATAAACACACTTCATTGAATAGTCATTTTCATACCTCTCCTACAAACTATTAGTCGTAAGTTAACAATAAGCTCTTTTAATCTCGGTTTCACTTAGGTCATGTTTAATTAAAACAAGATCTTTAACTAAACTTAGCTATTAAACAACCTAGAATAAGCTCTCAAGATTTAATAGGACAACCATATTACTAGTTATAAAAATAGATTAATCAAGGCAACAACCATATAAGCTTAGGTCATTTAATCAAGGTTACGTTATCCTTAATGATTCGACACCATTAGTTTCCACAAATGAATCGAAAATACAACGATTACGTATTGTATTCAAGATCCTAGCAATGGGTTTTCATTAAAAAAAACTAATGAATGCATTCAAATTATCTTTATATAAATAACCAAATTAATAAACATAGGATAACATAAACAATCCCTCAAGAGAGAATGATTCAACATTACACAATGAAGAAGTGCTCAAATGTGATGTTCGGCTTCGTTTTCACCTCTGAACCTAATTAAGTAAGCTTAAACCTCCATAGATCTCCAAAAAATGTGTGCTTTGCCCCTCCTTTTCTTCCGCAAATGATCCATCTCCTTCTTGTTCCATAAGGGTGATTGAGTGCGAACATCAAAATGTTGGTTCAATGAATGTGCTATTAACTCATTTTAGCTTTTATGCTTCCAAATTGTACATAAAATAAAATATGAACTAAAATAAATGTCTTAAGCATTTCACAACAATAATCATTAAGAGTTAAGAAGTGAATGTATAAACAATTAAGCACACATCAAATTCTACCACACTTAGTTTTTGACCATCCTTGGGCAAAACAAAAAAAACAAATTCACAAACTAAACACTTTCATAATTTCCATATTTCCTAAGAATAAATAATTATAAGAAAAATTGAATAACTTTCAAAACCATGGAAAGAATTTAACATTAAATTCATATACTCATGATCAATCAATAATCACACCTTTGAAAATTGAGTAATTTGGTGGTAGACTTGGAAAAAATGTGTTTAAATAAGATATATCCATAGGTACACTCACACACTATTATTGACCATGACATTCCATGACTTTGCATATCATTTCATTTCTCCACCACTAGGATTTACATGCATAATCGTGAATCAATAGGATTTTTTAAGGTTGTAATGGGGGTAAAGGTTAAGATGAGATGTATTTGGGTAATGGGTCACAAAAGGCATCAAAGCTAATGAAACAAGGAAACACTCAATGGAATATTATGTGCAAAAACTAACATTCACTCAAAACAGTGTACGTTAACTATAGTAAATGCAAAAACTTTATATCATAGCTCAAATTCAAGCCTTCACACCATAAATCACATTAAGCATAAATCACTCACAAAAGTTGATCATAAACAATACTTTGTAACTATAAGGAGTGACCCTTGAAAACTACATCTCTCTCTTTCACATCATAATCAAATAACCCTTTCATACAACTTTAGGAGGAAAAAATTAATCATGAATAATGTTGCAAACATTTCCTCCTTGATAATTTTATTTAAACATATAGTTTTTTCTTTTCTTTTTCTTTTTCTTTTTCTTTTTCTTTTTCTTTCTCTTTTGCTTTTCTCTTTCTTTTTCTTTTTTTCCAACAAAAATTGAAAGAATCTACATCAACACTTGGAATTCATCGATAAGAGATAAAATAACATTCTAAAAATTATAACTAATTCACATACACACTTATACTTTTATGCATCCATAATCATTAACAATCAATAAATGGACCATTAGTTTTAAGGCTTGGGTAGGATATTTAATTAGTTTAAAGGTATGTAATATGGTTAGAACAAAACGAAAGGCTAATAAAGTTTAAGGGGGTTTAATAAAGGAAATTTTCATATCAATAAGTAGGCCATTTGACTAATGTAACTTATGAAACAAAGAATGTCTCTATCATTTCCATATTAATGAAAGTGATAAAAATATGGTCTTGAATAGAAATTCAAAGCAAAGTTAGGATTTACATGTTATAAAGGTCATACATGATCAAAAGATAATGAGACTGATATAGATGTGTCAGTCTATGAAGGCTCAAGATTTCACTGGTTTATGTCTGCCACTAGTCAATACTCTTCTAAAGATAATATATATTGACCAATCACATGAGTAAAAGTACATTCTCAATTTGCCATGAATTTTTTAGTCAATTCATTCTCTAATTATGATTATATAGTCTTAGAAGCACTAGAAAAAGAGAAAATGTTTATTTATTTGATTGGTTTTAAAAACACATAAGCAACAAACAAGCTTAAAATGTGCATGAAAACTAATATCGCCACCCCCACACTTAAAACTTAGATTGTCCCCAATATAACATCAAATGTAAGAAATGGAGCATATAATGGAAACCAAAATTGCAAGAATGTAAATAACAAAAAATAGACTACCCTTGGATTGCCTCCTAAACAATGCCATTGTTCACTATCATTGGCTCGACTCTATATTATCCTCATCAAGTTACAAAGTTTTGATCTCTAGGAACCATAACTTTGGCCTTTTCCACGTGACCTTCATCAGGATAAGGCACTAGTCGATGACCACTTACAAGTAATGTCTTCCCTATTTTCAAACTTTTAATCTCTATTACACCATAACGAAAGAAATTAGTTATCATAAAAAGATCAACCCAATAAGAACAAAATTTATGCAGAAATAGTTTATATTTAACGCAATAAAAAAACACTTTTTGACTAATGATAAAGCTTTTTGATGAGACATTAAAAGCTTTAGTCTTCTCTTTTGTTGAAACCACTTCTTGTTTATTTGTATGCTCTTTCTTACAATCTTCTTGTCCTGAAAGGTCAATCACAATAATTGTAAAAACAAAGTGGTCATTATGATGGTGCTTATTAACATCAAAAATATTGAAACGAGTAACTTCCCACCGAATTCCATCATAAGGGTACCCTCATGAACATCTATTTTAGTTTGGGTCATGTTGAGAAACGATCTCCCTAGTAAGATACAATCTAGGTTATAGGAATTTTCATCATTCATGTTAATCACATAAAAGTTAGTGGTAAATATTAGTTCATTTACCTCATAAGCACATCCTCAATTACCCTATCTAGGTAAGTGTTAAAATGATGAGCCAATTGTATGGCAATACTAGTTTCTTTTAATGGCCCTAGGTTTAAAGAAGCATACATGGAATGAGTCATAACATTAATCGATGCTCCTAAATCTAACATAGCCTGTTTATTCTCAGTGTTACCAATTTTTCAAAGAATAGTAAACATGCCTAGATCTTTACACTTAGGAGGTATTTTCTTTTTTAAAAATTTTATAAATAGTTTCACTCGTCCTATTCATTTCATTACCTCTTAACTTCCACTTGTTCGTACACAATTCTTTGAGGAATTTTGCATACCTCAGCACTTGCTTAATTGCATCTAACAATGGGATATTCGCCTCAACCTTTCGAAAGGCCTCCCAGATCTCTTTATCCTCATCCTCCTTATTTAACTTTGCTAAACTGCTAAGACAAGGTGGAGAATTAATCTTTAAAACAATTAAGAATTCAGTATTTACCTTTGAGCTCGATGGTATATCCCTTTCTTTTTTGAGCTCCTTCTCAATGTCTTCTTCATTAGTCATCCATTGATTAATTCTTTCAGGGTCCTCAAGCTTCCTACCACTTTTCAAGGTGATTACATTAACATTCTCCATTTTTGTCTCAGGTTAAGATGGCAATTTTCCTCCTTTTCAGGCTTCTAGAAAGTTTATTGCCACTGCCATCTGGCTTACCTAGTTCTCCAAATTATGAATGCTAGAATTCACCTCTTGAAATTTAGATATGGTCTCCTATTACAACTGCTACATACCCTATTGGAATTGCAAAGTTTTAGTTGCAATAGACTTAACCATATATTTTAACGATGTACTTGAGGTAGAGGAGGCTTATGGCCTTGATTAGAATGCCTGTGTTCCTTGCGACCTATTGGAGAGATAATTCTGCTGCTTATTTCTCTTATACTTAGGTCGCGATGGTCTCTGCAGCCTGGATTATATGTCTAGGAGTATAGGTTATCTAGTTAGGAAAATTACCTCCCGCAACATTGATATATTCTATGCTCCCTTCTTGTTGGGCACCCATCAATCGGATGGCTTTTATTTACACATATCTTGCACGCTTTTACCTGTGCCTGTCCAATTGCAAGTTTTCTAACAAAAGATGTTAACTCATCTAAATGATGTTCGATAGATGAAGTACTTACCTCATTTATGCGATGAATGCCAAATTGTTAAGTGTTTAAGACCATATGCTCAACTAGGATCTTGGCCTCTATGGGAGCCTTCTCACACAATGCCCCACCGCTCGCCACATTGACCAAACTCCTCTCTATAGGTAGCAATCCTTTGTAGAAATACGAGATAAGAAGTTACAATAGAATGTTGTGGTGCAGCCAACTAATACATAACTTCTTGAAGCATTCCTAGTATTCGTAAAGGGACTCATCATTGTATTGCTTTATTCCACAAATTTCCATTTTTATACTGGTTATTTTCGATGCTGGAAAATATTTTTCCAAATATATCCTCTTCATCTTGATCTATATGCTAATGCTCCTAAGGGGGTAAATCAAAAAGTCAATCTTTTTCCGCAACCTTTAATGAGAATGGGAAAGCTCTCAACATACTATGCTCTTTTATCACCTCTAAAGGTTTCATACTAAGACAGACCAAATCAAGCTCCTTAGGATGCTTATGAGCGTCCTCACCTACAAAATTATGAAAGTTGGGCAAAAGATGGATTAGTCAATATTTAAGCTCAAAAGCAACATTTTTAGCAAAATTTAGAGAAGTAATGTATAAAGGCATTGAGTCAAATCTAGTGCAGCCAACTCTTTTAAAGTTCTTGGATTGGCCATGGCTTCCTGAAGTTCAATTCCTTGTTGTATTCCTTAAGTTGTTCTGATTTCATTACGTAACCTCTACAATGTCCTTTCGATCTCTAGATTAAATTGTCGAGGTTCTCCATGCAGAGATCTTGTTACTACCATATACCAAAACTAGCAAATGTGTAAAGATTAAGAAAAAAGAAAAAAAATACATATACAAAATGCCAATTGAAATCAAAAACTAAAACTAAAACACCACACTCCCTGGCTACGGCGCCAAAATTGGTAACACATTATAACACTACACAAAATAACTAAACATAAAACTATAGCTAGTGATAAGTCTAGGTCATTCTCACAGAGAGTGTGTATAAAACTTTCGAAATGAAAAGAATTGGTGTTTAAGTTATGGAGGGGTTTGGTTTGATTTCAAATAAGAAAATAAAGTGAAATTAAACTCAAGAAAGCAAATTAAAGAAAACAATCAAAAGTGATAAAAGTGATGAATGGATTTAGAATCCCCTTGTTCAATATTAGCCTATACACAATTAAAAATACTTCATTGAATTGTTGTTTTCACACTCCTCCTAGAACCTATTAATCGTAGGTTAATAACAAGCTCTATTAACCCCGATTTTTTCTTAGGTCGTGTTTAATTAAAACAAGCTCTTTAACTAAACCTGACTATCGAGCAACCTAGAACAAGTCCTTTAGATTTAATAGGACAGTCGCATTATGAGTTAGGAAAATATATTAATCAAGGCAATAAATACATAAGCTCGTGTCATTTAACTAAGGTTATGTTATCCCTAATGATTCGACATAATTAGTTGCCACAAATGAATCGAAAACATAACGATTACATATTGTATTCAAGATTCTAAAATGTTTCATAAAAACAACCTAATGAACACAAATCAATAAATATAGGATAATTTAAACAATCCCTAAAGAGAGAATGATTCAAATATTACATAATAAACAAGCTCTCAAATGTGAAGTTCAGCTTCGATTTCACCTTTAAACCAGAATGAGGAAGCTTAGCCCTTTATGTGTCTCTAAAGAATGCATGCTCTGCCCTCTTTTTCTTCCAAAACCGATTAATCTTGTTCTTGTTCCACAAGGCTAATTGAATTTTAACATTGGCTCAATGAATGTGCTCTTAACTCATTTTAGCTTTTATGCTTTTAAATTATACCTAAAATCAAATGTGAACTAAAATGAGTATCTTAAGCATTTCACAACAATAATCACTAAGTGTTAAGAAGTAAATGTATAAACAATTAAGCACTCATCACTCTTACTACCTTATTCTGTTCCATAATTCAAAAAGGCATAAAATAATGAGAAAAATGTTTATTGTATATTGAGTTTACATATAATAGGTCAATTCTTTCTGCTAACTCTTATTCTCCTTTCACAATTATTTATGGATTTAATTCTTTAACTTCTTTGGATATCTTCCCTTTACCTACTAATAAACACTTTGATTTGGATGGTAAGAATAAGGCAAATCTTGTTAGGGATTTGCAAGACAAAGTTCAAAGTAACATAGAGAGAATGAATGAACAATATGCGAAGCAAGACAATAAGGGGCATATAAAGGTTGTTTTTGAACTTGGAGATTGGATTTGGGTTCATGTGCATAAGGATAGGTTTCCTACTCAAAGGATTATAAGTTGTAGTCTATGGGAGATAGATCTTTTAAAGTGTTAGAGAAGATGAATGATAATGCCTACAAACTAGATTTGCAAGCAATTGTGGTAATATGAGTGCATCTTTTAATATAGCTTATTTATCTTAGTATGATCTAGGTGATTTGAGGGCAAATCCTTTTGAGGACGGAGAGAATGATAGAGAGTAGCTTCCACCGAAACCTATTTCCAACCATTACTGTAATCTTTTGCAAGGAATTGGAGGTCCAATGACTAAGGTAAATACCAAACGCATAAAGATTACTTTACAAGGATTAATCATAGAGATTAAAGAAAAAAAGGTTGTTTAAGATGAATTAGATGAATTGTCAAGATTAGTCACTTTTCTACATGTTACTGAAGATGAAAGATGCTTAATACATGAAGAGCAAGGCCTGGAGAATGTCTATCAACTTGGTCCACTTATTTTGAGTTAAATAGAGACCATTTGCATAATTAAGATGTATTTAAGAGCCTCTGCTTGTTTTGTCTTATTAGTAAGCATTTTTATTGTAATTGGACTTAATTATAAAGCTTAAACCCTTTTAGTATTATTTTATAGTTGTTTTCTAGTTTCTTATTTGGGTTAGAACTTGTTATAGAGTTAATTTCTAATCTGATTAGGATTCTTTATAATATCAAGGATATTAATTGAAATAGGGTTCCTAGAGTTTTAGTTAAAGTAGTATTAGCAGTTAATGTTGGAATCAATGTTACACTTGATAAGGAAAGTTTTTTAATCACTAGTTTTCTTTCCCTTTTAGGATTCTAGTTCTTAAGGATTTTATACTTATAAAAGGTCATCTTATTAATGTAATTAGTGGATCATCAATATAGAAATTAAATTGAGAGTGTTCTTCACTTTTGTAGAATTTCGTCTTTTTTCTTTAATAGGAACTTATTCCGATCTTATTAAGGAAACTTATGGTAATTAAATCATTATAGCTTTAGTTTTAATCAATGGGTTTATTTATGATCAAGTTTTCTTACCTGATTTGAAGACAATTCTAATGTTTTAATTCCTTGTAATTCAGGTTTTTGGTAGTTTTTAGCCTAATCTTCAATGCATTTAGTTGCTCAGAGTGGGTTAACCTGGAGCTGTCATCTTCCTGCATGTTTCCTTGGCCTGTAGGTCTTGGAGGGGACTCCCTTGCCCTAGTCCTGCCGCCGAGAACGTGAATTGGTGGATGCGGTGATTCCCCGTAAAAAAGCTGCAATGGTTTGTTGTTGAATTAGTAGATTAATGCAAATACTGCACAGTAAACATGGAGACTCGAAAGTGAAGCCTTCCTTTTGTTAACATGGAGAGGCGGAAGTGATTCAAAAGGGGAGGTTAGCTTTTTACCTTGACGTAAGTGTTACCTCCAATGCGTCATGTACGCCTCTGTTTAGGCCCTAAACGATAATTCCAGCTACTAGAGGTGCCCTTCTTCCATTGTTGCTCAAGATGGTATCAGCAACCTTCCTTCTGCTGAATTCAAGCTTAACTTCGTATGGTGCTACATATTGGCTGCTTTCGCATAAGGGTTCTATAGATTCTTTCTCTTTATGGAGTCTGGTGCAAGCCTTGCAGCTTTTCTTGCATCAAAATATTCTCCATTGCTATAAAGTCTTGTTATTCTTTTGATTTTTTTTAACAGAGATGCTCATTTTCGTGGAGTAAAATGATTCAAGTAAAGAATCCAAATCTAACTTCGGATTTCATATATGCCAACATTTGTTCTCGACCATGACGTTACTGATGGCACCAGTGGAGTTAGTGAGCTCACTGCACCTGTACTTGAGATAACACGATTCATCTTCCATTATCATTTATTTCAGATTAAAATGAAAATTGCGATTAGAAATCTGTTACTTCAGAAGAAAAGTGTTGAAGAGATTAATTTACAGCCACTTACTTATTTTCCGTAAACCATTTTTGTTAGTTAAAAAAAAAAAAAGAGTATGGTCTATTGACGAATTCCCCTCTCATCTTTCTAATCCTTTTTAGCTATCACTTTTCCAACACTCTTCCCATGTTCAGATGTCCATGATGATCGGACCCGTCCAGTGGTGGGAGAAAATGGAACTAAACTTATCACTTGCCACCATGCTACATAACCTGGAGAACAACATCAACCTGGAAACAGTATATTGTTACCATAATATAAAAATCACAGTTGGTTGGGAGAAAACTTTTTAAAGGCCTTATTAAATAAAAGTCTCCTAATTTGTAATTCTTTACCAAGATAGATAAAGAACAAATAGGCAAAATTCCCAGAACAAAAGCTGGTATAAATATAGTTTTTTTCGGTATGCTCTGAACCACCATCGGAAAAACTTTTGGAGACTACAAGGCAATGTCAATGCAACCAACTTTTCAATTCACCAGTTACAACCATCGAGTTCAATGCCAGAAAGGAAGCCACATATGATAGCAATTGGACAAGACAATATTCATTGTGTCTCAGTCTCAACTAGAATGTCATTCCATCTCTAAATATGGCTTGCCTCCACTATCGACTACCTGCAAAGGCTGTTCTTAGAAGTGTACAAATGGAATAAGCAGGCCAAAAGAAGGAACATATCAACTATCCCCTGGAAAAACAAAAATAGAAGGAGAAGTCATTGAAGTATCATTTCTTATTCCTATAACATGTTCTAATTTCAACATGTGATCTGAAACAATATAGTCTAGCCCATCCAAACCACAAGCTTCTTATCCTTTTACTTCTGTGTCCATTTAGATCATTTCTCGCAAATACCCTATCTATGTTTGGTTTCCCAACCAAAATTCTCATACAAAATTTATCACTTGGGAAAGGAAAGGCAAACACTCATTTGAGCTACTATAGCATGAAGTCTTGAATCCAATGCGTAAGGATCTGGCTATTGCGAAGCGTTAAAAGTAGCATGAAGTCTTGAATCCAATGCGTAAGGATCTGGCTATTGCGAAGCGTTAAAAGTTTAGAAGCAGAGTGAGAAGGGATGTTGATCCTTTTCACTAAAGCAACACTCCCATAACCAAAGTTAGTCAAGGCTTCTATTTTTATGCATCAGGTGTCTAGAACAAGGCAGGAAAGAAAAATGCTAATTCAACATGACCAGCTTTTGAAGCACTAAATTGGCATAACCTTGTCCTCTTTTTTCCAATAACATGACACATAGCTGCTAAACTCCGTTGGAAAACAAAGATGTGTTTATTTCAATATGTCAGTTGAGGCAGAAAACCATTAGAACCGATGTTCTTAACATTATAGCAAGAGCAGACGCAAATAATATTTGGTATCATCTTCAATGTCTGCTGAAATTATCATTAAAATGAAAAAAAATGCTTTATGCACTCCCTTTTTAGCATTTTTATCTCCTCCATGAGGCAGCACAGCCTTCTCGTTTTGCCTCACCCTTTTCACCATTTTAGTGTTTTGTTCAAGTATTCTCCTCTTCTTTTCATTTTTTCTTCCACCAAGGATATGAATTAGGGAAACTAGAGCAAACGTAAAAACAGAATATTCTTGTTTAGAATGCCAACATTGACAATGGTGTTGGGAAGGGATAACATTAAATAAATCAAACGAGTGTGAAATAATTGGATCCAAAAGTATTTGGTTTCTACCAAATTACAACGGAGCTTCTGACTTTTAGAATATAAGTCTTTAGCATATTGTTAACTTTGTACAATAACACCTAATAAGCTAGTAACAAGATGCTTTTCAAACTTAGGAAAGGCTCATGCAACAAGGACAACCAACAAGTCTCCAGACCACTAAGGAACTATAATTAAGCACAAGAAATCATACCAAGTTATGCCCAGTTAGCACATAAACAATCTATTTTGTATTTCACATTATAGCATGAATACATTATGACAATTGCATAATGTTTACCATACTCTTGACATTAACCTTGAAAAACTATTTATGAAGGATGCCGAATCACAAAACTTAATAATTCTTACTGCAGCACACAAAATTCTGCATGTACAAATTCTGTGTAGTATACCGAAACTACAGTTGATAACATAAAATCAAACATTAGAATGCAAGCAGAGGTAAAAGTGATAATTTAAACGCCTTAAAGTGTGGACCTGATAAAGATAGCTCAGATTTGAAATCAAATGTACTTCCAAATGATTGACAGATCATTGATGGAGATTATTTTACCTGCTCATTGTCGAAGACAAGCAGAAATTCCAAAAGATAGACCCTGTTGACATGAAAGCTACTCGTGCTTGAAGAGGAATCACCCTGCATAAGTGCCCGTTGCATTTAATATGTATCACTAACCAAAAATATGAATGCTCAATAAATTTTTCTAGCAAAAGACCTCTCCAATTAGGAATTAAAAAGTTTGATTAATTTATAAATCTTTTTCTCTATTTTATTCATCTTCATATTGAAAAGATTAATGCTGGTACAAAAATAGGTTTTTCTCCCAGTTATTGAAGGAAACTCGCAAAAGAAAGAGAAAAGAAGAGTGCAAATTTTAGGCATGGCAGAAAGGAAAGACAAAAACAAAAAATATAAATTCAACACAATGTTTATTCTAAATCAACTAAAGAATGCTTAAAATTTGTCAATAAGGGATACAAGAGGAATTTATACCAAAAATTCAACACACTGACAGGTATCCAGAACCTGAATCCTGCATTGCAAGAAGTGAGAGTTTCAAATCACATGAAAAATCAAACCAACAAAAGTTTTCTACCCAAACTTTTTACCATAAAGCAATGTCGGTAGAGCATCTTTTCTGTACTTTTGTGGAAGTTGTGAAAGCTTTCCTTGCCATAAGTTGTTCCAAGCAAATACGATGGCAATCACAGATGGACCAAGCACAATTTGGTTCAATAGAACCTGGAAGAAAGCCAAGTAAGATCAGCTTTTCAAAAGCAGTATTTCCCATAATGTTTGTTCCCGTGATGAAATCTGAAGGTAATTGTACCTTTAGCAATAGATTTGGCAATGTCTGATCTGGTAGATGACAGTCAAGGAAATGGTACCACGCATAAGAACCAGGTCCATACAAAAGAAACCCATATGAAGTCATTCGCAAGGCACGAAACCAGTCATGGTGCAAAAAGATTGTCTGCAAGATATCCTAAGGGTATCAAAGCACAAAGTTAACAGCTGAAAGTAAAACACAGATAAGAAACACTTTGGTTCATTTTATCATGACATTAGATACTAGGAAACAAGATGGATTGGTTCCATAAATGTGTCGCGCATTTGATGTTGTCTGCACATAAATAATTCACCAAACACAACTGAAAATGAACCTTGCAGCAACCAGTGATTCTATCGGTTAATATAACATGAAACACTATTACATCACAATAGCGTAATGAGAAAAATGAGCAAGGTTGCCGATAAATAAAAAACATGAGCGAGGCTGTAAACAAAAAGGAAGGAATACCAAAAGAATCGTAACCCTGTTATATTCTTCAAATCCTTTTCCTACTTTGTGCTTTCATTTTGAATTTGTTAGATAATGTTAAAATTATCTTCTCCAAAACTACATCAGTATCATTTGCATGGGCGGATAGCCAACATATGTTTCAGTCCCTTGCTTAAGATAACTTGAAAATCTGTCTGAACAAGAACCTAACATTTATTTCCAACCAAAAAGAGCCTTTATAAATTGTTCTTCTTCATCATAATTACACTATTAGCAAATTACAGCAATTCGAGGCAACCAGTAAAACAAGACCAATTAATAGAAAAAGAAATGATTGACAGGAACACAGACCTTACTGTCGTTTTCGAAGGGCTTGGCTTTTCTCCAGCGCTCAGTAACTTGTGCGATGGTGTCGCCAGTCAGAGCGAGCGAACCGGCAGTAACAGCTTGCTTTGATGGGAACTGATAACCACGTCCTCCTCGTCCTGTTGAACCAGAGGAGGCATTAGAACCAAGCGGTTTCTTTCTTCTTCTTCTGGAGTCCCAGTTCCATCCCCAGAACCCGCCATTGACTCCTAAAGCTCCCATACGAAACAAGCCCCAAAGCTTTGTGCTAGAACAAACGCAGGCCGCTTAACAAGTTTCTTTTGTTCCTTTCATTTCCAATGTTTTAGGGCAGGTTTTTTTCTGGTTTTTTATTTTTCTTTCTATTTTCCAAATAATTTTTAAAACTTTCATATTAATTTCTTATATATTTCATAAATCATAAAATTTTGAAAATATTTTTTATTTTTTATTTTTCTCATAATTTATCATAAACTAAATACATGTTTAGTTATTTTATATTAATTATTAATAAAATTATAAATAATTTACATTATTTTATTTTATTTTTAAAATCAAATTTATTTTAAATTAAAATTATAAATAATTTACATTATTTTATTTTATTTTTAAAATCAAATTTATTTTTTTATAATTTTATCTAAGAGAATTCATATCTATAATTTCATTTCATTTTTTATAAATTTATCCAAGTAATTCTCTCCAAGGATATCAATAAATATTTCTCAATGTTTAGTTTAACAGAAAATTAAATATTGGATATAAGATATAAGATATATAGACCTTTTGGTAAGTTTTAGTTTATCAAAATCTAGTGGGTTGACGTAGATGGCGTATACTTTCGTCGCTTAATCAAGAGGTTCTGGGTTCAATTGTTGCCCTTGAGAATGCAGCAAACTACTAGGCTAGCTGTAGCTCCCGAAAGGGATGTATCAGTACAGCAAAGGGGATTAGTCACCGGCTTCGGCCTAATGGACACCTCTTAGAAGACCAAAAAAAAAGTTTTAGTTTATTAAAAAAATCATTTAATTATCATTTCTTCTTATTAAGTTTCTCATAAACAAGTTCCAACGATGACAAATTAATTAGAACTCAGACGATATGTGAATAAGAATGTTAATTTTGGCCCAGCTCAATCCGATTTGATCATATTTTACACTGGGTTGACTAAGTTACATGCCGAACTCAACCCAAAATCAGGTCAATCCATGGCCTGATCAGAACATTATAAAGAACATCGTTTTTTATTTTTTAAAAAATATATATAAAGTTGCCCGGTCTGATCTATTGACATTTTTATACGTGAAACATAGGAATTTATTAATTTATTATATTTTGATATTATTATTTATATTAATAAATATAATAATAATTTATATATAATGTTAATTTATTTTATTAATAATTATTAATATATTTATTATCTTAACAAAGTAATAAACTTAATTCTTTTGGTGAATTTTTATTTACTATATAATAATGTTAAGAAATAAGAAATA
>JAOTIZ010000009.1:2560434-2571290 GCA_027123425.1 Erythroxylum panamense
AAATAAAATTATTATTTTTATTTATATTTTCTATTTTGTTTGATTGATTTATTTAACAAACAAACTATAAAAAAACTTATTATTTTACACATTATTATTTATGTTAAAAATAATAGTATATTTAATATATAATGTCAATTCATTATATAATATGTTAATATATCATTTAATATTAATAATTCATGGTATTGACCAGTTTGATAATAAATTAAATATTTCATTCATATTTATTTATTGTATAATATAATTAATAAGATGATATTTATCATTTTTGCAAAAATTCATATATTTTCAAATAATTAATGATTGACTTGATGTTTTCTTACTATTAATCAATGCTGAATTAAAATAGTAATTACTCGACTAAGTCTAATGTGCTTATGAGACATTGAATCCAACATATTGATATGATAAATTAAAAAAAAGACACTAGCACTCAATCTAATAAACTAATAAGTCATGAAAATTTTAATCAAAATTTAGGATAAGCCCAATGGGCTAACATAAGAAGAAAAATTAATCAACCTTAATAATAAGTCTAATGGGTTGATATGATTATTAGTGCAAGAATTGTTTAAAGGGTATGACAGGAAGAGAACAAGCAGCGATTATCCTACTAAGGTTGATTTTCAAAACGCATTTGACTCCATATATTGGCAACTCATTTTAAACTCTTTAAAGGCTCTAGATCTCCTTGGCATCTTTACAAAAAGGATTACAAAGTGTGTTACCATAGTCTCCTATAGAATCTTAATCAATTGAGAACTTACCAAACTAATAAAAGGTGCTAGGGGTTTAAGATAGGGGACTCATTAGCCCTTATCTCTTTACACTAGCAATAGATTTCCAGTAAGAACAATTAGAAAGAAAATTAAGAATGGGGGTTTTAGATTTTATTCTAAATATAAGGCTTAGACGATCACTTCCTTTTCCTTTTTAGATGATCTCAAACTGTTTAGCAAGAAAGATCCTACTTCAATTTCTATCTTGATAGGGGCTTTACAAACATTCAAGGATACTTCAAGATTAAACCTAAATTGAGACAAAATCCAACTACTCATTATAAGGGCAACTAAACCTTATATAAACACACTAGCTACCCTTATTGGTCTAAAATTGGGTAAACCCCCAATTTTCTATCTGAGCATCCCTATCACTACTAAAAGGCCAATCATATCTGACTTTAAGCTCCTACTAGAGAGAATACAAAATAAACTCGAAAACTGGAAGAATAAGACACTATCAATGGCATTAAGGATCTAATTAGTAAACTTATATATATGCCCTAGAGTTACAATATGCTTATGGCTATTAACCAAGGGAAGACTCAATATCAAAAACATGTTGAAAAGGTTTATGAACATACCTGAACAATGTATTCTCTACAACAATAAAAAGGGGACTATAGAGCACCTTTATTTCACCTGCACCTATTCTAGAATGGCATGGAGAATGACTATGAAGCTCTACAATCCAGTATTGGATTTCATCAAGTGCAAAAAAATTATTGGATTTGTGTTGCAGGAATGGGACAATAAGGGATTGGATAGTCTTAAAGATCACCCTAGGATATATAATTATGACAATATAGTTGGAAAGGAATGAGAATTTTTTCAGGAAAGGAATAATGTGACTAACCTAACTACTAGAGTCAATGGGATAGGAAAGATACTTATTTCCTAGAAACTAAGCCTAATATGCTCTAGGGATCAAGATATCAGATGGAGATTGGAAATGAGGTCATAACACTAGGGAGGAGAACAATCTGCAATGTGATACCTACGAAATTAGGCAAAAACAAATGTACACAATTAGGGTTAGGTTGATAGTGGAGGTAGAATAAACCATAATTCCACTTTTTTACTAGGCTAGTTCAATTCCCTATAACAATATTTACAAGCCTAGAGATCATACTTAGTAAAGGAAATGTCTTAAATCTTGTAACCTTTTTTATATAATCAATTATTTAATTTAAAAAATAATCTATGAGTAAACTAGATTTAGGTCAGATGTTCCATAGGGCATCACTATGTTTCAGTTTCACCTTAATTTAGTAAACATTTCTAGTTTAATAAATCAATAAATTTTTAAATCACAATTATGGTCTATCTCGAGTAATATAATTCCTATCCTTAGATTGAATCAATTGAAATCTCTTTCAAATAAAGACAATCTAAGAATGCATTAATCTAAATTATAAACTCTCATGATAGGTTTTACCATAACCTAGAAAGATTTAAGATTTTCTCTCGAATAACTCACCTAAATCTAATTATTCACATTATTATCTAACCATATAGATTATCTCTCATACTTAAGGTGTGAATTAAATAATTAGACCTTTAATTTTCATTCCTTCAATTCAATTAATTATAAAAACATGGATAAATCTCAAGAAAACTAGACATTTCAGTAAATCAAAAGGTCAATTGAAAACTTTACATCTTAGAGTCCATCTACCCAAATCTATATCCCAATTATTTCAATGAATGATTAAGAAATAACAACATAAAAATGAGAAAGAACTAAAGATAAAGAATTCATCATCATGAATCTTGAATCTTGATTTCTTGATCATTCTTATAGAATTTTATGTTCTCCTTCCAAGATTGACTTTTCATTTGATCTTTCATTCTTGTAATTGGCTTTTAAGTGACTCTTTTATGCTTTCAATCTCTCATCTGGCTATAATATCCCTCCCTTTTTGTTATCTCTTCATTTAATAATTAAAAACTCAATTTTTAATGTATAGAAAGGCCTTATCGTAGGTTTGTGTAAACTGAAGTGAATCACACGTTAACACAAGACTTAAGTACGATATAAGAATGCACGAGAAGGGGGGTTGAATTGTGCATTCCCCTTTTTAAAAACTCTTTCAAAATCGTTTGTTAGAAATAAAGTTTCTTTACAGAACTTCCGATAGATTCTATTTAATCAAAAACTTTGGAAAACTTTTAATTACGAACTGAGTAAAGATAAAACTTGAATCTAAAAGAGATATAGAGATAGAAGTAGTTGACACAGAGATTTATCCTGGTTCACCCCAAACCGTGGGCTACGTCCAGTCCTCAGAATTCTTTTTGAGATTTCACTATCTCTTGAACTTTCACAAGTATTCTTTTCCCGAGCCTCTTCAGATCTCTACAATCAGTATTCTTTCACACTTAGCCTCTGCAGGCTATCTGCACTACTTTCTCAGAAAGTGTTTTGAAAACTTGTTACAGTAAGATTAGCTCTCGGCTAATTTGTACAGTAATCTCACAAGAATGCTTTTTACGATCGCGTAAATGTAATTCACTAACGTTTCGACTAACTTTGCAATCTTCGACTTCGACTTGTATTTATAGACTTTGTCTTCAACTGCTTGTTGATTCTTGCTTATTGAATCTTGCTTCTTTGATCTTGAAAGAAACGGTTAATCAGTTGAGTTATGTAACTAACCCAAACTGACTCTTGCGTCTGCTTTCTTTTCTTCTTCTGCGTCTGTTTTACTATTCACGTCTTTGTCTGTTTTATTTTGCGTCTGTGTCTGCTTTGCTTATGCGTCTACTTATCAATTCGTCTGCGTCTGCTTTGCGTCTACGTTTGCGTCTGTATTGCTTCGTTTGCTTTTGTTTTTCTTCATTTGTTTTGCTGCGTCTGCTTTTCTAACTACTTTTATTTTGTCTCTTTTTGTTATACATCAAAATCATATTTAAGTAAAGTCACTCTGACTTAACAGGATATCCTTCACTAATCCAGGTCCAGCTATCCCTTCCAACCCACGTCCAACCACAAGGAGTTGGGTTGTCATAGATACATCAAGTAGTAGCCATCCTCACTAATTCAATTTGATGCTCGTTTAACTCGACTTGAATGCCAGATGCATTAAATGGAGCACAATTGCATAGTATATTGGGCACATCAAGGATTCTAACCTCCTTACCCACCAACCTCATGATTTCAGTGTTCAACTCACAGAGAAGCTTTCTTTTCTCTCCTCTTTTCTATTTTTGCTTCTTTTATTTTATGTTATTACATTGGGGACAATGTATGGATTAGGTGTGGGGGTATGTTCGACATAACTGATAGTTAGGAATCTTTATTGAAAATTTGAATGTTTATTGACTTGTTTGCAATTGATTAGCCAACTTCAACACTTTCTAGGCTTCCATTTTTAATGACTTAAGTAATGTACATAACTTGAGTTGAATTTATTTTTTTAGGACAATAGATGCCACTTAGTTAAGAAATACAAGTGTATACACTTAGTCAAGGTTTGGCGATCATATGATTAAACAAGGTGCATAATTGTGGTGAATTGCATTAACCTGTGAGCTTTTGGGTCTAAAAGATTGAAACATCTATATCAATTTGTATTTCCTTGATGTGTGATTATCTTCTAAGGTGAATTTTCTCTAGAACTTGCTTGGAACCGACTTGAGATCACATCTATGCATGCATACATAAAAATGATAAAGGCCATCTTTGTTTTAACCATTTAGCTTAAAAGCGAACCAATTCAATATATTTTGTTAAACCTTTTGAGTTGAGCCCTTTTTCTTGATAAACCCATAATAAACAACTAAAACTTCTCATATCTTCACCCTTCATAAATGTAAGTAAGCATTCTAACCACAATTTATGTCAAACTTATTTGGAGAGATATCGAAAGTACTGAAAAGAAAACAATGAAAGGAAATTGAAGAGATTTAGATTTGCATTATGCATTGTACTACTATCTTTAAATATCAGTACATTGAAAAAAGAAAAAAGAAAAATAATAACAGCGAAAACAAGTTATGGAGTGTAATTTATCTCTATGGAATGGCATTGTTGACTCCTTTGTGGTTGATTTTGTGTCTCCATAAGTGGTTAGGTGCTTAGCTAATGTTTATGATTTTTTTCCCTTTTTTGTTTATCGATCCTTACCTTTACCTATAGCCTAATACAACCTTTAATAAAGCCCTTTTGATTTGTGCATGTTTGTATTTTAAGTGGTGAAAAGTTGGTGAAAAAGCAAAAATATGGTAGAATATTTGCATTAGAAGAATTTGAGTGAAGTACTGAACCAATAAACACTTGAATGATTTGAGTGAAATCCAATCCGTGAAAGTTTGCTATAATTATGTGCTAGTTCTTGAAATATGATTGCCTTAAATTGACTTTGTTTATATTACTTGAATGATTAACTCTAGGGCATTCATTGGTTACAAAATAGTTTAACTCTTTAAGTGTGCACTATTTACTTTTGTGAGACTTGGAATAAAGGAAGTTGATTAGTTGACCAATTGATTGTAAATATAGTTTGTCGAGGACGAGCAAAAGATTGGTATGGGGGTTTGATAAGCTGTTCTTATGCTAACTTTGGATATAAATCTCTTCATTTTGCTGAAATTTTTATTTAAAATTAATGAACTTGTTTCTTAATTATTCTTAGATGATTTCAACACATGGAAGATGAATTTGAATAAAAAAATGTAAGGAAAGAAAAGAAAATTCGAATTCCCAACTGGCAGAAAAGTTTTTGACTAAGCATGGGTATGTGCAAATGGAAAATTTATCTGCAGAATCTGATTTGAAAACATATTCGATACACTTAGGATTTTTATTCTTTTGGGAATCAAGTTGTTGTCCTTTATATGGGGATCTGCTACCTGATTATGTGGAAAGTGTACCTGATAAAGATAATGATAAGAGGGAAGAGAAGACCCTTAGATACATATCATCTTTTCACATTTTTTCTTCTACTTTTCTAGTTTTAGAAGTTTTCATATTTTTTTTGGAAAAATTGTAAAGATGGAGACAATGTGACTTGCTACTTTTCTATTGAGTTTTACCTCTGTTATGAATAGCTAAATATTTCTTCTTAGTTGAAGGGAACCATGTTATCGTCTAGTATATGTGAGATTTAATCATTTCCAACTCCTTTTTTAAAATATTAGTAAATGTGGTATTAGGTTTGGACCAATCGACTGGACACATATATATAATCCCAAAAGCTTCAATAAATGTCGATATTTGTGGTAACTTAGAAAACTCTTAAGATATTATAACTTCTCCATTGGTAACACCTAGGAGTTTAAAGGTTTATATCATATGCTAAATGTCACCATATACCTATAGAAGTGAAATTCTTTCTTATTTTAGTTAGTATAATCTATTAGTTAGGTTGTTTTGCTGCCAATTTCTTGAGGACAACCATTAAGTTAAGTGTGAAACAAAAAAAATAGTCTATATTTTACATGTTTATAAAGGTTAGATTAGTTTCAAATTTAGCACTTCTAGATTAGTAGAAGGCATTAGAGATCAATTCAACCCTGAAGATGTCAAAAACTTGATAAGACTAGAGAATCTTGAAATAGGATATAACTGGCACAGGTGTTGTAAATGGAATTGCTTCTAGTGTAATATTAGATAGAAAAGTTTGAGAAACATATGTAAACTAATGCCAGAGAGGCATTTATGACCGATAGCTATCTCATCAATCTTTACACGTATAAAGTTCTAGAAGCTAACCAATGTCGGTGTGGAAGTTGGTTTAACTTTGGTCTCATAACACACAATCTAAAGATGTATAGAAGCATACTTTAATCAAACTTAAGACCCTATAATGTAACCCTTACTATAAATACTTTTAAAAAGATTCATTAGGTAGGTTTCTTAGGTGTTTTAGGGGAAGCTTTTGGCAACTACTTGTCTTTAGTTATTGTTTACAAGTTCCTAACATCAAGACAGTTTAGAAGTAAGGATTGGAAGGAGAACATCCTCAAGTTGGACAAAATTGAGATATCTTATTCTATGTTTTCCATCTTTATCTTCTTTGATGTTAAGACTAATTTTTAAATTTTATGTTTATAATATTTAATAGCTGACCTAGTTAGGATTAAGCGTGTAGTTTATATTGGATATTTCAATTACTAATGCATGAGTTGTTATTCTTTGGTTGAATTTATTCTCTTTGATCTTAATTGTTGGATTTATGTCTAATTATTATAGATTTAATTTTAGAGTTGTATTAAGGAATAAGAGAAGACGTACAATACATGCAAATATTTTAGATCTAAAAAAAGTTTTCTCATACTAGTGTGATAACTAAAGAGATTTGAGGGATGGCGATTACTTAATTAGATATAAATACGTGCCTTAATAAAAGTCATAGATATATTAAATTAATCATTATTTTAATGTTGATAATTAATCGTTGTATGACAATTGAAATTTCTTATAAATGAACCTCAAAACCTTAACATTTTATTATCTTGATGTTTTCTTTCTATTTAATTATCTTACCAAATTAGTTTAGTAATTTAATTCCATTTCATCAATTCTGATTTTATTTTGTTTCATTGTTAGCTAAGATTAATAAAATACTCCAGATTTTATAAATTGCTACTATGAATTCTCACTACAATAGAGAAGGGTTTTGGCGATAGAATATAATGTCATTGAAAGAAACTAAAATGTTGCAAAGAGTTTTTAGTGACGAAAAAAATTGTCCAACAAATGATTGCAAAAGCCCGGTAGCAAAAAATTATCTACATCATTTTAAAGGAATCGTCGCAAAAAAGATTTTGCTATGAACATTACTTCGTTGCTAATAAGAATATGAGACGAGATGAGAAATAATCGCAGATAACTTATTGCCATGTTTAATTTTGGTAGATAAAGATAATTAGCTTTGGTAGCAGAATATATTTTGGCTACGAAAATTAAAACGAAGCTAAATGTTATTAGAGACATTCTGGAAAGCGTAGGTAAAATATTTGGTGACAATTTTATATTTGTAACTAAAAAATTTTAGTAACGAATATTTATTTTTAATTTAACTCCCCTATTACCAATTTAATATTTAATTATAATTATTAACAACATTTTTAGTTCATGTTATTGTTTTTAACATGGTTTGAATTATAATTTAGTCACATTTTGTAATTATTATTGGTGACAAATTGTTTAAATAATAATAAAATAAAACAAAATGTTTCATAATTAAAAATGATATGCATTTTATACAAAAACAAGTAATTAAATGTTAATTACAAGAATTAAGAAAAACTTTTATTGACAAACTAACACCCCTCATCGTCACTACTACTGATATACTGTCGCCAAGTATTTATTTAACTATCTTATTTTGCTTGGTTAACTCTCTTTCACTACGGTCTAGTTTTTGCTCATTACATTGTAATTTTTCCTGAGTATGATCTAACGTTTCTTCATTACATTGTAACTGAGCCTTAAGTGATCGGTTCTTCTCTTAAAGCCTCATTACATATACTGGTTGTGATGAAGTTGAACCAATTGGCTTAGCGTCATGCCTAAGACCTTTGATATAGCTTGATCTTATACTAAGGACATTGTTGCAAATGTCATCCACATTGAGCTCATTCCCGTCAGACAATGATCTTTGCAACAACTCTTGCATCTTGTCCTACAATTTAAAACACAAAATCGAGATGTGATTCAAATATTATTACCTAGTATTACATAAATAAATAAACTTTAAAATTAAAATTTTTATACTTATATAATTATTTTGCACCTCTTTAGACGTTTAACCTTCACCTTCCTTGTAGTGTGTCCGGTTGTAAAGTGTGATCCTATAACAATCTTGTCTATAAAGTTGAGTCTAGCTCTATTATATGAATAAAAAAATTGGAACACATTAGATTATATTATATTAACTAATAGAATAATAACTTTTAAACATTACACTTACAAATTCTTGTCGTACGACAACAAATGACTTGGAGCCGATATTATTAGGAGTTTTCATTTTTGCTCTATTAACCTTGGCTTTCTCACACTTTCCTAAATAAAGAGAAGAAATAGTCATTAAATGCAAAAACAAAATTATTGGAAGGAAATATGAAGAGAGAAGACAAACCTTAACCTTCGTAGAGGCCCAATAATCACACATTTCACTCCAATTTTCTAGAGTTACTCATTTTGGAATATGTTTCCTTGCCTCCTCATCCAAAGGAAAAGACTTATAGTATTTATAAAGTCAATAACGATGATCCTTTACCCTTTATTTCAATAATGAACTGACACAATTTCTCAATATCTACGATATTGAGCTTCATCTGTGAACAACATGTATAAGTTAACTTATACTTTAAATAAGTAAAATTGTAATACGTATAATAAAATGAGTTAAAAATTACCAAAATTTTGTCCAAAGCATTATATAGCAAGTTGTCTTCCTTCAACTGCCTGGCAAGCTGAAGGCACAATAATTCGCTCCTAACAACAACTCCCAACTCACTGGACAATTTTGTGATTGAATCTTATCAACAGGATGACGTTGCGTGGGGTCAATATGCACAAACTACTTGTTATTCAATGTAGCATTCAAGCATTGCAACTCAGATCCTTTAGTAATACCTCTACCTCTTTTTCTTATGCCGGTATTGGAACTTGACAATAAAAGAATAATGATAAAAAAAACACATTAAACATGTAAATATATGAGCATAACTGTAAATATAGGTGGTTAATAATAACAGGCCTGAAGATCCCTCAGCACTAGTTGAGGTAGATATATATTGTTGTTGACTGCCTTCATTGGAGGAAGATATCGGTGGTTGTTGATCGATAGTGTCAGATTGATTTGATTTTTGTAGGGGAGGAACATCTTCGGTGGTTACCACCCTCTTTCCTTTATTTCTACTAGGTCCCATTATATCAAATATCTATACATAAAATATCAACATAATGCATAATCTTTACTCGAACATCAACATTCCACAAGAATATAAGTTAAACATAAATCGAAACTAAACATTCGGCATAAACATAAATCAAACATCAACATTCTGTATACACATAAGTAAAACATCAATAACACATTGATTCTTCTTGAATAAACATAAATTAAACATCAACAACATAAGTTAAATATGAACATAACATTTCAAACAATATAAACAGTTTATTTACATTCAATCATCATGATCAAGATTTTGAAAATCATCATCATTAATTACATTATCATTGGAATCTTCGTCACTAGTATATTCGGCCAAAGTATCATCATTGTCATTTAATTCATCCTAAGTATATTCTTCATCTGTTTGTACGATAAAATTGGCTTGGACTTCATTTAGTTGTACTATGTGGGGATTAACATCTCTCCTATATAATGATAATATATCTACATCTTCAATTCGAATGGCTTCATTATTGAACTCCAATCCAATCTCTTGATAAACTTCATTTGTGTCCTCATTGAATTGACGATTATCCCTCTCACAAAAATTAAAGACATTTTGGTGTTGAAACTTTTGAACAACCTTTCAATTGCTTCCTAATACAGTATCGTTAAGGTATTAAACTTGCCTCATTTGACTTGCATGGGCAAAAAGATCATTATCATACATGTCTTACTAACATTGATGCTAGCAATATTCTCGTTCACTTTCATGTCAGTAAGATTAAATCATTTTCACTTAAATAGAACAATATTCTTATCCTTAATGTAGTGCAACATTATTATTTTAAAGATGACACCATAGAAGTCAATAAAATTGTCGTCATGACATCCCTTAACAACAACCTCACAATTTTGGCTTTTAAGTTGACTATCTTAATCTTGTATGTGAAATCTCACCCATTAATAATGCAACCTGTATATTTTTTCTCAAAAATATGAGGCCCACATGCCAAACTATATAATGTTGTTGTCACTTCTTGAACGTTACGATTATTTAACCGTATCATCTATCTAACAAAATGAAATGAGAATTTATTTTGACATATAACTTGTCATACGTTCATAATATGTCATCAATATATATGTAGCGCCCCCTCATCGTAGGGTACATATCGGGACGTCCGAAGGTCGCTCCGACACGTATCCCGCGATGAAGGTG
>JAOTIZ010000009.1:2614722-2625321 GCA_027123425.1 Erythroxylum panamense
CATTTACCAGTTTCTCAGGATGTGCAGATGCAACTGGTAAATACTTATAAAGCTGGCAAAGCAGCTGGATAGATGGTACTAGAATGTTCCTATCAACATTCTTTACAGTCATCTTGTACCTAGTCTTTAAGGATTTTCTTACATATTTGACCTGTACCATATTGGTCATAATTATGATTACGCTGTTCGTTGGCAATCAATTTTGGAAGAGAATAAACTGTAATTTTGCCTTTTGGATGAGTCTATGTTAGTCCTTATTTTTTTCATAAAGGACTTTATTTACTAACCAGTAAGTATCGTTTATCAGAATTTATGTACTCTTGCATTTTTTTAGCTTTGTTCTGTTCCAAACGTGCATTGGCATTTGACAATCTTTTCTATGAGATCATCCCAACATCACAGAATGTGCCAGAGTTGCAAAATCAATCTTAAATGCAAAGAAGTTTGCCATGGAATAATAGGAAAGAGTAAATGTTGGAAATTCAGGAATTTAAACCTGAAATTGCAATGGAGCCTATGAATTGCAATGTTTTAAAGTTTAACAGTAAAAATTTAGTATTGGCTAATTTTTTAATTTAGTTTTTAACATTTTGATTAGATTTAGTTTAATAATTTTATCAGTTTATTAATTAATTAGTTAGTTTTTGTAAATTTTATAAACTAAAATAAACGAATTAATTGTCACTTAATAGTTTCTTTGCTCAATTAAATTTTAAATTTTTTGATGAGAAGGGTACTTTATTTCAATCATTTTTATTTTTTTTAAATTTAATTCAATATTTAATCGAATTTATAATAATTTAATATTAGTTGAAACTCTTAAATCTTAAACTTCTTGTCTTACCGGTTTAACTTTTAATTTATTTTTACCGGTTTAACTTTCAATTTAGTTTTTAAAACATTGATCAAATATTGGTTAGAAAAAATTTTAAATATCCATATTGAATATAATTTGACCTTAAGTTTATATTAGTGAATTATTAATTTAAGTGATGAGAATTGAATTGTGAATTATTTAATTAATTTCTAGAATACGTGACTTTAAAAAAGACCTATGCAAAATTTTGAGATGGAGAAATCAAAATTAAGACAAACGATTAAAGCTTGCATAACTTAGAAGATCTAGTACCAACTTGCAATTTAGTTTTTTGGAACCTGGAACAAGCAAAATGGGCCACCAATACTCCAGAAAAATAAAAAAATGTTCCTGTTTGCATGAACATTGTGTATCTGAAACTGAAAAGGTAAGAAGAATTGAGTTTTCTAGAGAAATTTCCATATTCAATGTATAGTTCTGATGATCACATAACATATTATTATTGTTGAATTTACTTTTGATGATATTATTGTGGAATTAACTAATATGCAAAAGATTAACTTCAATAGAAGTATAAAATGATAATATTAGTATGAAGTAAATTTGTCAATTGATGAGAGTTGCTAAGAACTTTGAGAGGCTAAAAGGAGCATTTGAGTACATTGGTGCATTGCATAAATCATATTGAGTCCTTATTCATTGGTGTGAGTATTATAGATAAATTTTTTTGTATGGTTGAGCAATGATTGGGACTGGAGAAATTTCTTGAAGTGTACTTTACAAGGTCGCCTATTGGTATTGAACAAGATTTGTAAAAGTTTGCCCTTCACCTATGACAAAGTAAGAGCTCCTCTTTACTCGTGGCAAAAAAGATGTATTGTGAGTTTCTCTTAACTCACTAATAGAAGAAAATAGTAAATTCTTCGAAATTTGAGGATAGACATAGGCTAATGGTTTTTTGACCAAAATTATTATAAATTAATTTTTCTCTCTTTCTTTAGTCTCTTCATTATGATTGTGTTTGATAAAATTTTCTATATTAATTTGCTATAATCATTCATTGAAATGGGTAATTCATTTATTAGTCTAAAAATAGGAAAAAAGTGAATAAACATAATTCACTTCCCTCTTATATGCTATCTAAGGAGTAACAATTAGTGTCAGAAAGCATCTCATTCATTACATATAGATTTCTAGCGAAATTTGATTAAAGTTTACTTTGGCAAAATTTGATTCACTTTTTAACTAAGAGAACCAATATATAGGTAGACCTCCTTTTTAAGGTGACAATTACATCTATTGGAAAACTTGGATGAAACACGCTCTTTTACCTAAAGGAATTGGTCTTTCGAGAATTGTAGAAAATGTTCTTTATGTCCCAGTGAAAAATAATTATTGTAGATAAAGTAAAGACTAAGATACCAAAGGATAGAAATGAGCAAATGGATAATGATAAAGAGACTTTGTATTAAACAGTAAAGTTGTGCATATTTTGTTTTGTCCTCTTGACAAGATGAATTCAATGAAGTACCTATGTATAAAACTACTCATGAGATATAATACACACTTGGAATCACAGATGATGGCATTACTTGGGTAAAAAAAATGCAATGTGAACTTATTAATGCATCAACTTGAACTATTTCATAAGGAGCAAAAAAGTCCATTTATAATATATATAATTGTTTCCTTTATACTTTTAATGCTCTTAAAGGTCTCAGTAAAAGTTGTACTAATCTTAAATTGGTGAAAATATGCTTAAATCTTTACCATAATTTTTATAGGAAAAGATAAATTTCATACAAGAAACAAAAGATTTAATTACCTTGGAAGAACTAATTATATCACTTCTTACCTATGAGATGTGGATGAATGAAATGCATGAAGAGGAAATGACTCTAACAAGAATATATGTAGTTTTCTAAAGTATCTAAGGATGAGAAAATTGATGATGAGGAGATCTTTACAAGCGAGAGTGATGAAGATGAAATAAAGCTCATAAAAAAGGAGATCTAATAATTTCTTAAATAAAAAAAGGGTTAACCAATTGAAAAAGAAGAATAAAGCACCTAAAGCTAATAGGATGACACTACTAATTTGAAGACTAAGGAATCCAAAAATGAATCATAAATAATGTGCTTTTATGGATAATAAAGGTCATAAGCTTGAAAATAAAGAAAGTATCTTTTAAGTACAAAGAGGCTAAATAACTCTTAGATGTATGCATGACTGAGAATCAAAAATTGAAATGTGAAACATATGAGATGTTAGAATTTAAGAGTGTGGTTGCTTCCAATAAGGAGATGATTGTCTTTAAAGAGTTTTTGTCTAGATTCATTAAAGGTAATGAATATTTGAATAACATGCTTAGTGCGTAAAAGATCTCGAATGATAGGCATGAAATTGGTTTTACTTATGATAGTGCACTATCTAATGTCAAGGCATTTATTTTTAGAAAAAAAAACATTTATATGATAAGGCTATGCTTAAATAATCTCATAAGAATATATAATTCAATTATAAACATGAAAATTTTAATGTTTATTCTTCATCCTCTAAGTTCTAGAGAAATTACTTACGTTCATATATGGTTCACATTCTATACCCAAAGGGTCTAACAATTAAGGAAGAAAAAGGGATAATTTTTTATGAAAAGCTACATGAAGAGCATGCAATATTTTTGTCATTCATACAGGCCTCTATATCATCAAAAGAGCATGTCATATTCACGCAATCGTCATAGGCTAATACATAATCACTTATAGCATATTCACTATTTACATGCTAAATTATTGGTTAGGAATTGTCACATAAGGAGACCTTCTTATCTCTCATATATCTAAGGTAGAGTTACAATTATCATCAATTTAAAGAAGATCTAAAAATGCACATATTTAACATTTTTACAGATCACACTCACATGATTCATATACTATAAATGATATTATATGAGATGTAAGTTTTATTGTAATTATAGACATATCCATAGAAATTACGCTTTAAAACAATATTTCCAAGTAAACCTAAAAGATTTGGTTTTAAAAAGTTTTAAATACTATCCCCTAAGGATGCAAGCTTTTTCATGTACCAAGAACATATTGATTTCCTCACCTTATACATCAATATCAAGTTGTATCAAATGAAGACCAACAATTAATATTAAACAAGGAACAATAATGGTATTTCTAACTATTTATTTCAAAAGGAAAATTAACAAAAGTCCTAAAATAAGCTAAGCAGGTAATTTATGTTCAAAGACTAATTAGTGAACCAAGTGAGCAAGTAAAGGAGGTACCCATTATTGGTACATAAAAAGATGTTTACACTTTAATATTAATAAAATTGGAGTATGTTAACTTCATATACATTTTTAGGAGTAAAGGAAATTTTTTTAGAAAATAAATAATCTTATTGAAAAATTAAAAGAGGGAAAATAGTATAAAACAGCTCACACAAGTCAGCTAAAAAACAATCACTCCAAAAGATTCATATTGTTATCTAATTAACCAAGAGATAGTTGCAATTAAAAGCCCTATGGGAAACTAGAGGAACACTAGTTAAAGATAGAGGTGACTAAATGATTCATTGGATAAGAGGAGCTTTTTTCAATTATAGCATCCTTTAAGTCCAACCATTAATTTCTTACCTATAGTTTCTATTTAGACATTGTAGATTGGCTACATTCCCTTTGGATATTGTAATATTAATCAATTCTTGTTAGGGAGCATTTTCAGTTACCATTAATCTTAAGAATAGTCTTTTACTCCTTTTAAGCCATAATGAATAAATCAACTTAACTATTTCCATTTTTACTTATCAACAAGTCCCCTTTCCTTATATAAGTCACTTGGCAACTTACATAACGATTAAAGCTTAATCAATATGAGACGTGACAATCTGCATTTAAAGAAGATATGGGTGATAGTTTAAATCTTCTTTATAAAGAGCACAAATAAGGCAATATTCAAGAAATTTATCAATATGTCAATAGTACCCAACTTCTCTTTAAAACTAGCTATAGAGTTATATAAACTTTGGGAATAACTTCTTTAATTCAAACTAGACAATATTAGGTTTTCTTAGGAGAGTGGATCCTTGAGAGATCCCTGTAAGAAGAATTTGAGAATCACCTTGATGAGTGGTTAGACCAACATAGTATGTCTTCAAAGTTATTAAAAGTGATAAAAAGAATTTGATCTAGATTGTTTATTCTTGGCAGCAATTCTAGAATGGGAGATAAGTCATTCCAGACTTGGCTTACCACATCATTATTTGGTGTGTCTCTCCTTATAATATTCAGATATGGTACCCTACTTAATGGACCTAAGCTTATCTAGTTATAAATTCAAAAGATGATGTATTTTCCATTTCCAATCTTGCTGTAGATTTCCATTCTAACTCTTTTTCCTTAACTTTATTATATTTTCCATTGTCCATAAGGGGTCATACTTAGGTTAGATGCTCTAAAATGTTTCCTTATCTACGTAATGTGTATGAATCCATAATGCTAGATTTTAAAAAAAAACTCCAAATCCTGTTAAGCATAAGGACTTTATTAGTGATTATGATAGGTATTATTCCAAATCCCCCTTCAACCTTTGGTAACCAAATTTCACTTAGTTACACCTTGGTAAAAGCTTGTCTAATGCAATCTTTAGATCCTAAGAGGTTTGTTATCACTTTTTCAATTGATTTGTACAATTTTCTGGAGACTATTGACCACTAAATTTATTAGATGAAAGGAGAATCTCTGCTTGGTGTAACAAAAGTTTCTCCCTTCTCCTTGTATCTTATAAAATAATCATTGTAAGTTTTTTTAGAAGTTCTCTTAGGAGAGATGGAAATTCCCAAGTAATTGATAAGCGGCTCAAAAGCTTACAAACCAGAAATCACAGAGAAATAATTTGAAATGTTGTGAGCACCTAAGGATATAATAGTTTGGATTTTACTTCTATTAATAGAGACATAAAAGCTTTTTAAAAGAGTGCAATGATGCCATTAATACACTAATATATTAAGCTACATATTCTCAAATTTTTACATTTTGAATGGAACTTGAACTTTTTATCCTAGATATTGGATTGAAGATGGACAATGACGCAATTATCCAAGAGAGTTAAGTTACTTGATCCCTAATTACTCCTATAATGTTGACCTTATAGATTGCTACACTTGGATCAACAATTTGGAGGGTAAGTTCACCAACAGGATTTGTAAGGATAGGATAAGACCTAGAGGAGAAAAGGTGGCTTAGGACAAACTCATTTGGAATAGTAACCTACTACCTATGGACTCATTTCTCTTATGGTCTGCAGTTAAGAATAGGCTCAAAACAATGGTCATGCTACAATTTTTATAGCTAAAAGATACACGCATCTTATGTGGTGAGTTAGCTAAAACCTTGTCACATTTTTTTAGTTAATCGATGGTAATATGAATTTATGTGAAAGGCCTCTTTAATTGGGATTACAATTTGGTATCATTCTAAAAAATTTTCCAATGATTGATAGCCAACTATAACAATCTCCTTAGTTCTGCTTTAATAGTCTATCTCATTAGAGTTGCTAATTATCTATGCTCAATTTAGAAGGAACATAATGCTAGATGATTCAAGCAATAAATGACCCCTAATAGTATCACGTTAAATCTCAATCTTACTAGCATAATAGAACAATTTGCTCCTATGTAAAGATTTTTAATCAAATGAGTTGAAGTATCAAACAGGCATGGAGACTAGAGTAATAAGTTCCCACATTCATATACAAATCCACTGTACCTACTAGTTAAGTTGATGATAATGAAGTATTCATGATTTAGAGAAAGGAAGGTGGCACTGGTATAAATTTATCAACCATAAAAGTGATACTTTTAAGGAAATTTTGAAATAAGTTCAAACTTATCTTGTCAGGTGGCAAGTGAAGCTGGTGAAGTTAAAGCTTAGGATTAGCTTGTTGCATGTAATTATTTCTTCCTATTGGACTTCCTATTAATTTTGTTGATGAGAAGAAACTCTAGACACTAACATGATTGTCTGGAGATGCGAAAGTCTTCCATATGTTAACTTAGTATTTGTACACTTGGTTTTTTTTATTTATATGGCTAATTAGTTAGCTCCCCCAAGTATAGTGGTCAAAATTATCAATTTTTGTCTACATTTTCAATGGAAAGTTTAACTTTTCCAAGAAATTTTTTTTATCCTAGTTGATGACTTATTTAACAAGCCTAGTTAGAACTTCAATGCTTAAAGTGAAGAGGGAAGGAGAAAAAAGATCTCCTTGCCTCAAACCTCTAGCACCTTTAATAATATTATTTGGCTCCCTATTAACTATAATGCCAAAGGAAACAGTAGATATACATTACTAAATCTAATTCAAAAATAAATAAGTGAGTCCAAAAGCCCTTAAGATGTTTAAAATTAAGCTCCATTTAATGGAATCAAAAACCTTATGGAAGTCAATTTTAATAGCACAATCTTTGTTAGCATGTTTTCTATTATAATTCTTAGGGAGCTCTTACGCAAGCATAATATTGTCCATATTATGCCTTCCCTCATTAAAGGTAACTTCAGAGGAATCTATAGGTTGAGCAAGGACTTCTTTAAGCATAAGTGCAATCAAGTTACAGAGAACCATATAGATTGCGTTGCAATAAGAGATATGCGTAAATTCCTTAAGACATGGGCAATTATACCCTAGGAATCATATTAACTTATTAAGGTCCTTTAAAATTTTTCCTTACTTGAAGAATTCAAGAATTGCTTAAGAAACAACATCTTTAGTGATTGGACAAGTTCTCTAAAAGAAGTATGCATTCAATCCATCAAGATTTAGAGTTTTATTTATATTGAGAGAAAATAATACTTGCTTCATAACATTTGCATCAAAACGTCTAGTTAATATATTTACCTCTTGAGGGGAAAACTGGTCCCTAATGAAGGACATGAGCATTTGAACAGATGGAATACTAATTTTGGAAGAACCATGCATATTGGAATAGTAATTGAAATCAACTTGTGAAATAAATCAATAATAATGGTTCCATTTTCCATCACGAGTGAGAATATCCTATTGGTATGCCTTCCACATAACACAGAGTTGTAAGAAAATCTTGTACTTTCTATCACCATCAATAAGCCATATTATCCTTAATCTTTTCTTTAAAAGGGAGTTAAAGCCTGATTATAATTCAATACTACATCTTTCTGTTTCGCTTATTTAGGAGTTTTGATAACCATTAAGCATTAAATAGAGCTCTATGCATCTTCTTTCTTAAAAACCATCTTCCTTTTTGTTTATTGCACATAAAAAGAAACATCCTTTTATTTTGAGGTTTGTAACTCCAACTTGGCTTGGACAATCCTTTAGATCCTCTATATAGTCCTTAAGACTTGAAGCAACAGAAAAAGAAAAAATGTTTATTTGTTTAATTTGATTATTTTCTTTTTTAATATTAAAAACACATAGAAAACAAATAACCTAAACACTCATGATAAATAAACTCAAAACACATATGATAACTAAGATCCCAACCACCACACTTAAAACTTACATTGTCCCCTATGTAACATTAAATGTAAGAAATGGAACATTTAGCAAAAACAAAAAATGTGAAAATGTAAAGAAAAAGGGACAAACTTTCCTTGAGTCACCTTCCAAGTAGTGCCTTTGTTTATTGTCTTTTGTTCAACTCCATGTTTTCCATTATGGTCTTCAAATGTCACTATTTGTGTAGTTTCCATATGAGATTCTTTAGGATAATGCCTAATTTAATGATCACTCACATTCAAGGTCTTTATAAAAAGTTGGCTATCAGCTTGTAACATGGTTCAAATAATCCAACAAAAAGCTAAGGCTAAAATTCAATTACACCCAAGGGATAAAAAAATGTATAACAAAATTAAAGAAAATGCTCAACAATGGTATAATCTTGGTGACTTTTTCATCTTAATGCCCCTAATCTAAATATATGGTCTTGATATGCATAAGAAAAGTAAGTACTAGAATCATCCAAATATGCATGATATTCACACAACAAAGGAAATAAAGCATAATATAAAGATACTAAATTCTTATTGGCTCAAAAGCTCACAATTTAGGCATATGTGTGAAAATTTTTAACCATTTTCATCCAAATAGACAGTGAAAATACTCATCCGTAAAGTAGAAAATAAAATACCTCTAATCATGTTTTCTTCATTTCATATTTTATCTTAATTAAATAATTTAAAATAACTAAAAATGTCTTAAGATAAGAGTTGAAAATTTCAAGTTTTTATAAAGAATAATCCATAGATAAAAAGTAATACATGCTTGAAGCCCAATTAAATCTATATCAAAATCACAATACCATTTCCCACTTAAAGATATAGATTGTCCTCAATGCACACAATAAATTTCAACAAAATTAATGGAAAATAATCAAAAAGTAGAAAATGTAAGGTTCACTGATACTTCCCCAATTTATAAGCAAGATGTTCAAGTTTGTGGCATGAATTCAACCGATTAGCATTCATCTTTGTAAAAATTAAAAAAGGAAATAAAGCATAAAAATACTAAGAATATAAAAGAAAACATAAACTAAATATCTCCATGAAAAAATTGTATTTTAATATATTAATAATAAAAAAAGAGAAAGAAATAAAAAAATAATATTAGTTTAGTAGGGATATTCCCTTGCTAACCATCAACACAAGATCAAATATAAAATACTCAAAAAATAAAAATCAAAGGCAAAAATAATGTCCCATAACTGTGTTTAGAATCCAAGACAATCTAAGTAACCATATTAGACAAAAAGTGTAATAGTTAGTCATTTGTCTACTCCTACTTTGTCCTTATCTAAGGATCCCTCTCTAAAGGATTGTTAGACCCTCAAGTGTTGTCAGGCACTGCCTCTTAAGTCATTTGGCTATTGAAGAGTTGGTGATAGCATAAAGGCTCTCATCAATGGCAATGGAACCATAACACCTAGATGTCCAGCGATATATACAAGTACCTCCTTATAGTGCCTCTAATCATGATACTCAGTTTGCCATATCTCATTGTCCCTCTATAGTGGTCCACTACACTCTCATGTACCTCTGAAGTCACACAATCTTAAGTTGTTCCTAATGTGGAGGTGTACAAGGTTGGCCAATAGTACCAATTCTTGTTATGGAGTCACCCTACCACTCAAGTGCCATTAGAGATTGTAGTGGGAGAGCATCTTGTTTTGGTTGCTACTCTAGTATCTTGAGATGATTTGTTTTTGTTGTATTTATAATTGTAGGATCCTAAACACCCACTAAACTATAATTTGGTCTTTATTGACCTATCCTCCTCTAGATCATCCCTATCACTCTTAGAGTGCCTAAGCAAATGGTTATTATTTGGCACATCAATCTTATCTCAAGCAACAACTTTAGTAGACTCATTCCTCTAATCAATTGCGTAAATAAAAACCTGTTGGGACCCGATCCGGGAACCGGATCCCAACCGGAAAGGGGAAACCGAAAACAAACAGAATTCGAAATCGAATGCGAATTGAATGAAATACAAAGCGAACGAATTAATCAACCTGAACAAACATCGACATCCGTTGCAAATATGAAGCATAGGAAACTAATCGCGTACGAATAGATGAACATAATCGCGTTGGAAACCCTAAGACGTTCCAAAATTCGGTATGAATTTTTTTTCTTTTTCTTATACTCATTTATCAAACTCGTACCAAGCTTTGAATCAAATACAAATAATTCCCACATTGGAAATTCATCCATATACAAATCTCAAATTTTTCATACT
>JAOTIZ010000009.1:2627620-2641200 GCA_027123425.1 Erythroxylum panamense
CATGAATGCATGTACCTATGAATAAATGCATATGCAATAAACCTGTTCCTCTATAATCAGAGGCCAGTAACATGCTCGATCAGTGAATGCAATGAAAACCCTATCAGTCTGTTCCAATTACGAAAATACCCTCGCTAACAGTAACGGGATGTTACATCATTTGCTTTCACAACCCATATACATAAGAGTCCTAAGGATTGAATATGAATCTGTCTATTTGGGCTTGTGGTGGTTGAGTTATTGGACAATTTTTGTACAATCTTTATGATAATATTCCCAGGATTTTGCCACAGACATCTACTAGATATAGAACCATATTCATTATTGTTGTAAGGACCTGTGAAGAAGAGATGATCTCTTGTTTCCACGTGGATTTGACACATTGTACATGTTCTGTCCATTTGCAAATAAGGAATTTTAATTGTATTCGGTCTATTTTGGACTATTAATTATAATATGAAAGATACTCTTTGGGTGAAAACCTTGCTTCAAATATGTTAAGAGGAGTATCTTGATGCCTTAGTGAGAAGAATGTACTTAGGAACTATAAGAGAAGAAGAGGAAGACCCAAAAAGAATTATGGGTGGTGAATAATAAAGATATGGCCCTATTAGAACCTACCAAGGACTTGGTCCTTAATAGAAAATTTAGTAAACGAGGATATAGATAGACCCTACATAGAGAGATAATTCTCTTTTCAATGGCCTTTTAAATGTTTTTCTTTGATTTTTGTGTCTTATAGTTAGCCTAAATACTCTTGTTTGTAGCACTTACTTTTTTAGTTATTTCATTTATTTATTTTGTTTTTTAATTGCTTGTTGTTTTATTTATTTATTTGTTTGCTTGTTTGTTTTATTTGCTTATTTGTATATTTATTTAATTACTTTTATCTTTATTTTTATTTTGGTTTCTTTCTTATTTTTATTTTTATTTTCACTTAAGCGGTTATTTGTCTATGTATTTATCTGTTGTCTTCTTTCAACTATTTTCAAAAACTTTTTTTCTTATGAGTTTATTGGAAGCAACGTCTCTACTAGTTAAAAGTAAGACTACGTATTTTTAAACCTCTCAGTAGATTCATTGTTATTATTGTTGTTAGAATTTAATTCCAAAATAGAAGAAGCAAGTTAACAAGTTGAAGAAGAAGAGAATCAAGAGCCTAACTCTAGAAATGATTTTAAGTTGATGATCAAAAGGAGATCCAATAAAAATATATTTTTAAATCTCCCTCCCATCTACGATGATTTTAGCATAGACCATTGGAGGGTTAGATTTCCCTAAAAAAACAATTAGCTTTATAAAAAAATTTGAAGTTGTCAAACATTTTATGGTTGAAATTTTTGAAAACCAACTAAAAGAAGATAGATGCAAGGGTTTGAATCTATTCACAAAGCATTAGCAATTGATAAGCAAACGTCAAAATCATTCTTATAATAGAATAATGATTGTTTACAATCAAGACAGGAATGAGGTTTTAAATTCAATATTTGAAGATTAGTTTATTCATCTTACAACTAGACTGAATCACGGGACTATAGCCTTCCATATTACCTATGTTTATGCCAATGATCATACCTTCTATAGGAATATTTTGTGCAACAATTTAAAAGATTTAGGAGCCTCTATGAACATGCCATAGATCACACTTGGAGACTTTAATAGCATGTTCCATCCTATTAAGGCTACTGGTTGTTTAAGAAACCATTTCCAGGGATTAAACAAAGACTAATATTAAGTTTGAGGGATCCTTTTACACTTAGTGTAATAAACAAAAATATGGATAGTTTTTTAGAAAAGAGATGGATAAAGCTCTAAGGAATGAACTATAGTTCTCCATATTTCCCAATAGCACCGCCTTATTCCACAACCCGATGATTTCTAATCACACTTAAATTATGATTCAAATTTTACAAAACTCTCTAAAAATCAGGCATCCTTTTAGATTCAATAATATTTTAGCTCAATTAGATGAATTTTATGAAGCTATTTCTAGAGGAATAAATTGGGATATTAAAGTGCATAAGCTTTATATATACAAAAGAAAATTTTTAAGAATAAAGGAGGAGCTTAAAGAACTTAACGAGAGGAAAATTGGAGACACTTACCTTGTAGCAACTATAGCTAGGCAGCGACTATCTAGAATGTAAAGAAAATTAACCTACTAATTAGGCTTTACAAGATGAGTAGAAAGATGCATTACTGAATTATACTCAAAATGTTATCTTTTTTTTTTTTTGGTAATTCAGAAAAATCAAATAAATAATCAAAATATATACAAGAAAGTACATAGACACAGCCTCAAAAGGCTCGACCAGCAAAACCGGAAGGCAGACCAGAAATATAGATCAACGATGGAGACAAAAATAATTTCTTTTACCATAAGTTAGGATATTAATGAAGAATACTGACAAGAACTATTTTCTTAGTAATGATCTAGGGATAAAAGTTTGCGACGGAATAAAACCTACTAGAAGAAGAAGCTTTCAATTATTTCTTCTAGACACTTAGAACTTCCTTAAATACATCCTCTTCAGTGCCTATTATTCACTCTATAGTTGGTAAGTATGTTTCTACTTATGACATGGAATAACTAACTAAGCCTCTCACGAGTAGGGAAGTATAGGAAATAATGTATGCACTCAATCTCAATAAGGAACCTAGACCTGATGGTATAAATGGCTTTTTCTATCAAAATCCATAGCTTATGATTATGAATATAGTGACTGAAGTTGTTAGAGAATTCTTCACTCTTAAGGTAAAATGCTCAAGGAAGCTAACAAAAGTTTCATATGCCTTATCCCAAAGTATCAATCCCCTTTTCCTTTAAAGACTAAAGACCCATATCTTGTTATAACACAATATATAAAGTCATATCTAAGCTAACTGTAAATAGACTCAAGATTGTGCTCCCAGACAGTATAGATTCCTCTTAAGATGCCTTTTTAAAGGATAGACAAATTAGGGACAATATTCTTTTAGCTCAAAATATCTTTAAGGGCTACTTTAGGAAGCATCTTCGAAAATTGTTCACTGAAAATTGATATACACAAAGCATTTAACTCAAAAGAATGGAGCATAATAAGAGCATTTAGATTCCCTAAAATTTTTGTTATTTCGGTAAAACAACATATAAACTTAATGTCTTATAGTGTTTTGATCAATAGGGAGTTTGCTAGGCTATTTAAAGTAGTAAGAGGATTGAAGCAAGGAGATCCTTGATCTCCTCACCTCTTTGTTTTAGGAATGGAGGTACTAACAAGACTAACAAAGCTAACTATTAACCATGAAAAAACTTTAAGTTCCACAATAAGTGCAAGAAACTAAGGATTAGTAGCTTGTTGTTTGCAAATGACATTTTACTTTTCTCCAATGCTAATGCTAATTCAATAAGTGCTTTATTGACAATAGTGAAGTTATTCACCTCTAATCTTGCCATCAATTAAGAAAGAACAAACTGCCTTTTGTCTTTGAGTTAGAGGCCTAGTTCTCATCCATTTAAAGATTGAGAACCATAAAGCCTGAAATCACTTACTTAGGCTTCCCATTACCTCAAGAAGACACTCATACTAATTATTTTCCTCTTACAGAAAAAATTTAAAGAAGGTTTTCAGGCTAGAAACATATTTGTTAATCTCACGCTGAAAGAGTCCAACTTTGATAAAAAAAAATCTACACATGTATTGATCTTTACATCTTTTAATCCCTACTTCTATAATTACTTCATTGGAGTAGGTGATGAAAATATTTTTATCATTAGAAGATTCTAACAAAAAAGTTATTTCCAAAGTTAATTAAAAAGAAATATGCCTAGGGGGATTAGACATTACCTCTATCGGCCTTAATAATAAGTTGCTTTGACTAGAAGGCTTTAGAGGTTGATACATGACCAAAAAAAAAAAAAAAGACCTCCTTCAATAAGATGGTTTATGCTTACTACTTAGGGCATGACAATTTTTGGAATTTCACTCTCAAAACTAATGCATCATTAACCATATTGCAACTCAAATTTAAGGAATTACTAAAAGGGTTAATCAAGCATAGGATTGGGAATGGGGAAACCATAAACTTCTAATTTAATTAATGGATTGATCCTGGACCTCTTAGAGGCATCTCTAAACTTGGTGTTCTGCACAGCATGATTTCAAGCAATACCACAGTCCAGAAGCATTAACTGTAAAAGTAAATTGCATCAAAACCTTACCTAGTAGTCCTCTCATCCATTTAATTCTATGCATTCAATTCACCACTGATGAGCAATATAGTGTTTTGTGAACCTTGAACTCGTATGGTAAATTTTCCAGTGACTTTTAGAAGCGCTTAAAGAGGCCTTCAAGTCCAAAGGTCAGATTCCTATATAACATAGAAGATGAGAAGATTAAACACCTATGAATTTATTTGGAGGGAAGTCATTCAAATTTGCAACATACCAACTTCCCCCTTTACTTGCCAAGAACTTGCGAATTGTTCATGCAAATCTCAGATTCTGAGTAAGTGGGACTAAGTAGTATTCAGATTATCTCTAAGGAATGCAGTTTTATCAACTTTGAAAACAAAACAATGACGGAGCCTTTCCAAGGAGAGCCAAGCATAATACAGCTCTCTTACAGGAACTTACAAACTCCTTAAGAGAGATAGTCCCTTTATCAATTTTCCTAGAGATTACTTTAATGTTAATTGGGTCAGAGAGCTATTAGTGGCATATGATATGCAGTCCACAGTCAGACAAAGAATGAAAAAATTATGAAATTTTGTAGAGTCGAGTGTTTTAGACATGTGTTGGTGCTGAAATAAAGAAGCCTGCATTTTGCTATGGGGGTTAGGATTGATCTCCTTGTCATTGTAATGTTGTCAAACTTTGCTTAAGTTAATAAAATTATTTATTCATCTTCCAAAAAAAAAAATTATCAATATACATGACCACCAACCTTCATAGCTAGATTAGTAAAACTTTTCTTGACACAGGCATGAGAACTCAACTAAGTGAACGAATGACAAATCAATGGAATGTGTGAAGGAAAGGGGGCGATTAACTTTCTAATTATTATAGCATAATGAGAGGATATTAGCAGGTAGTAATTTTGTTTCGCTGATACTTTCACTAAGCTTTGGCTAGGAAGGTCAGTTTACTTGAATGGCTTTGACTTACCCTTTGAGGTTGACACTGATTATTTTGACTTGAAAAATATATAGATATAAATAAATTATTATAATTGTAAATGGATTTACCAGTTAACTATAAAGTGAAAATATAATTAGATTTAACAAAAAAATTTAATCGAAATATCATTTTTTTTCTCATGTTTTTGGAAACTCCCACAATCTATGGTGAGCACCATCTTTTTCAAGAGGAACTGCAGGGCCTTCCACATCCAAAAATACAGTTCAAAGTTTAAATGAAACTACATATAATTATCACTTTTAAAGGGAAAATGAAAATAAGAAATTGAATCCACAACCCAGTTTGATACTGGAACGTAAGACGTTGAAGCCAGCTCATAAGATGGAGATTAAATAGAAGAGGGCTGCCACTCAAGTGTCTGGCCAGCAAACATTGGAATGATGTCTCCGAATGAAAATGAGAAAGACTCTGGCACGTTCCATGGTGATTTTGTGAGTTTAATCTTTGATGTGTTCCTTGGAAGCCCGTAGAAATCTGGTCCATTGAAGCTTGTGAACGCTTCTAGTTTGTCAAGAGCCCCAGCCTGCAGGGAGCAAACAATAACTGAGATTCTGTTAAGATAGCATACTTAAGTCAGAAGTCAATGATGAGGATAGGAGAAAAGCAGCTCGAGATAAACGGTAAACAGAAGCTTACATGTATCAAATTAAAGATCCATTTTCCTTCAATGGTGGCCCTCAGCAAATATGGTTATGTAAAGAACGGTTTAGGGGCAGCTACTGTTCAACAAATTATGGATAGCACTAGGGTGATTGTTGCGGGAGCATAGAAAGAGAACTAGAGTTTAAATAAAACCTCTCGAAGGCTAGTCTGTGGAGCTATTTTTGGACACCAACATTAACCCTGCATGGATGGTAAATATCAGAAGTAACATTTCTGTTTGCCGAGTTTGGGATTTTATATTCCTTGAAACTTGTAGGAGGATCATGAATCTCTAATAGGTACTCAGGTGCAGGAGCAAAATCATTTGCATCCTCATTAATCGTCTTAGTAGTCTTTTAACCATCAAGAACTCTTAGTCTACCAGATGTAACTTCAATATTCTCTCCTCTCTATACTCATCATAAACTGGCTCTAATTCTTCCTCAACTTTGGCCAAATACAGGCAAGCTAAAAAAACATAGTCCTCTCTACAAGTAAACGGTTGAGCTTGTGAATTATTACCACATTTAATTCCTGATGAATCAATGTAGTTTTGTCCCTTCTATATCACCATACACTTGCTTCTATAGCTCTTTTCAGCATTGATTGGACCATGGTTAATCTTGCTAGTTGTGGCAGTCCGTAGAAAATTTCTTCAGTATCTTGGATAAGCAAGTCCAATGCTAAATCGGCCTGGCAATTGCTACTATATAGCTTTTTAACACCATATCATGAGACATGATTTTCACTCGCTAAAAGTTTCCTTTCTAGGTTCATCTTCATGTGTTTCTAATAGCCGATTTTAGGCTTCTCTTCCACCATGGAAGTGCCGTGCCCACATTTTGGTATTCTATCATGGGTTTGTCTTCAAAATAATTCTCCAAAACCACCCTAATCAATCCAAATAATCTTCTACAACAAACTTATCCTAAATAAATTCAATCTTGATTCTCCCACCGTCCAACTCAAGGGAGTTACTAGGCAGGGAGTAACCACTATTCAATTCTACCTCGTGTTGTTGGATATTGGTTCCAATTCATGAACCAGGTTTTCCTTCCATTACCTATTGAACCTTTGATACTACAAATTTCGATAAAAGAAAGAATAGGGAACTAACCAAACTAAGGACAACCCATCTCACCCACTGCTTAGGAAAATCACTGGCTACGCATTTGAGGTAAATTTCCAGAGTCTTATTAACCACTTCTATAGGTGATAGATGTGTGTAAAGCGATTCCCTGAATTCTAAAGAGATCCTACCAAAAGACACTGAAGATTGGATCTGTATCATTGATAATAGTGTGTGGCATACCATGCAACTCGTAGACATGTTCCATAAACTTCTGAGCCACTACCCTAGCTAAGTGAGGATGAGCAAGTGCTATAAAATAAGCTGTCACACTATTTTGAGTGTCACTGACTTGCCCTCAGAATTTGGAAGTCCAGTGAGAATCATACTCAGTTCAGTCCAGAATTGCTGATAAGTTCTTAAAGGACTGCAACAATCCAAGAGAAAACAAATGAGATACCCCTTTTTTTGGCAAACATCACACTTCCTTAAGAATTCTCTCACACGTTTCGGAATATTCTTCCACTCAAAGTAAGCTTGCAACCTTCTATAACTTCCCAAGAACCCAAAACGTCCTCCAACTGAACTCTAATTTGAGTTATGATCTTAGACCTCAGCATTGGATCATACCCGACCACGTATATCCCTTCCCAAGTTAACAGCTCATTATACCAGTTATAAACAGCACCAAGCAACTTTCTTCCATATATCTTGAACTACAAGACCCTTCCAGCACTGTTTAACGTCAACAAATTAGTGTGTATGCTTGAAACTATCATAGCATATTCTTCACCAATCCCCAATCTTGACTCTCCTTTCTTTATCTGATTTTAAAGTCAAAACCTAACAACTTACCAATTTTGCTGGAAACAGGTTGTCTACTTCAAACTCCTATCAATCTGCACAATAGTCCGAATTAAATAGTAAGACCAGTGTTTGATTTCCACTACGAATGCTAACAATTATTGAATATTATGATAAGAAACTACAGTTTTTGTGTTATTTTCTAGGAATTCCATAACACTGCACCAATTCATAGGCTTGTAAATTCCCAAGATTTAACAACTTTACTGAATATTCTATCTCATAATGCCATTTCAAAAAGGAGCTCATTAAGTAAGGCTAGGGAATTATCGACTTATGAGATTGAAAATCAAACAAAGCTCAATACTCTTTCACGGCACAAATTTGCCTTCAATCCTTCAATTCCTCTACAAGATCATCAAAAGTCATTTTTGCAAACCTTCATTTCAGTGCTATCAATTATTCTCCCCAACTACGAGGCTCACTTGCCAATCTATTATTCATATAAAGCTGATGCTGTTGTAAAGAGATATGGATGCATTTGTGGGAAAAAAACTTGGCTGAGGTGGCAGATATTGGAGGCGGGTAGCAGCTGCTTGCAAAGAGGAGTGTTTTATTAGGAGTCTATTAGAGAGTAATTTATTTTTAGTAGGAGTCTTTTATTTCCCTATTATTTCTGCACTAGTTTCTGTTATAATTATGTTAATAAAAACAACTTTCTAGGAGTCTTAATTTAGGTGGAACATTTATGTTTCATTGCCTATATAAGGCTCTTACATTAGGTAACAAAGCAAGCAGCAAATTATCACTAAAATTCTTAGTTAAGTGTAGGTTAACTTAGATTTTAGCCAACCTTGTCCTTTGACAGAACCGGCTGCCAATCTTCTTCAAAAATAGGTTCGTCGAAGAAGGGCACCAACATCCGTAAAGGAAAGGAGGCAGACTGGAGAGATCTCCCGATCAACCGACCGTGGACGAGATACTGCACGTGAGATCATAAGAGATTGGTATAAGAGGCAGCATCCATGGAGGAATCAGGGCACTCTGCCGCTAAACAGGCAGTAACCTCCAAGAGCAGTGAGCAGAGGATGCAAGCGCTAGAAGAAGGATAAGAGAGAATTCAGGTGCAGATGAAGGAGCTTATGCACATGTTCAGTGTAGGAGGAGGTGAATGGCCAGCTCGAGCACCCCCATCATCAAAGCAAGAAAGGAACTCTGGGAGTAGGGACTGTGCCCAAATTCTCTAGGATGGAATTTCCCACCTACGATGGTTCAGGAGACCCCATAATCTGGCTCCATCGATGTCAACAGTTCTTTTTGGCCCAAAAGACTAGTGCAGAGGAGATCATGCAGATAGCTGCATTCCATCTAATGGGTGAAGCGCAACTGTGGGTCTATCAACTCAGACAAAAGGAACCAGATATGGATTGGAGAATTTTTAAGAATCACTGCATTATGAGGTTTGGTCCTCACCTCAGTGCTAACCCAATAGGAGACCTAGCAAATTTAAAACAGACAAGAAAAGTGGAAGAATACCGGTGCCAGTTTCAGTTGTTGCTTTCCCAGCCTACAAAGTTACCTTGAGACATGCAAGTAAGTTTGTTTATGGTGGGATTAATTGAAGATCTTCGAATTGATGTAGAGATGCAGTACTCGGTCAACCTAGGAGCAACCATGAACCTAGCCCGTCAATATGAGAGGAAGATGAATTTGACACAAGGAGGAACATGTAAAATTAATTGGCCCCTCCTACAAGCTGACAGCTAGCTCATCCATAACAGCCCCTACGTCTAGTAAAGGGCCCTCAACAGCAAAATCAGTAGCGGGCAGCACTGAAAGTGTGACTTCCCCCACCATAAGGAAGCTAACCAAGGGGAAGATGGTAGAGAGGCGAGAAAAAGGGATATGTTATAATTATGATGAGCCGTATGTGATGGGGCACAAGTGTAAACAGCTGTGTTGGATTGAAGTGGTGGAGGAACATGATGAAATTCAGGAGGAAGAATTAGAGCAGCCAAAAATCTCTTTACATGTGTTAATGAGGGCAAACAAATCCCAAACAATGCAAGTCAAGGACGAACTCGAAGGATGGCCTCTCCTAGTTGTTGACTAGAGTAATTAGATTGGATTGTTTTTGTGTATATGTTTAGAATTAATATTTGTAGTGATCTCTTCCTAAAATTGAGAGATTTATCCCTATAATTGGGAGATTTGATAGGTAAGAATATCCCTTAATTATAGCTAGATTTCTTGTATATATATCATAGAAATCATATGTACAGATAATTAAGCTCAATATAGATTTCTTCACTATTTTCTTCATGGCATCATAGTTGATGGTTTGGCAAGGGACGAATATGGATTCAATGATAGGCATGTAGCCAACACAATCTGATTTAATGGATAAGCAATTTCCACAATTCAAAATCAAAAATAGTATCGAACTTAAGGGGGAGTTCGTAATATTGCTCAACTTGACCTAGCTCAACTAAATACTAAGTTGCATTTGTGACCCATAATTAACAAAAGGATTTTCTCAATAGTATACAAACACTTGGTGATGAGTAGCAAAAGTTTTTTTACCTCTTCAAAAACTTTCGCATACAACGCTAGGGCAACAGGGGCATTAAATATCCCAGCACATCCACAAGGGCGCTCCTTTCTACTTTTCTCATGAGGTGCACTATCAGTTCCAAGAAAAAAATTTTGACTTCCCCTAGTCACTGCTGCAACAATAGCCTGCCCTAAACAAGAAATGGGCTTATGAGCTAACAAAAATCCAAAAAAAGAAGTACTATATTTTTTATTCTCCAATAAATAGAGCAAGATAAAATACAAATCTTACGTCCAACAAAATCAAAAATATTAATGAGCACAGTTAAAACCTAAGATACAATTCAATTGAAAATTTGTTCAAATAAATGACCTGTGAAGCCTTGTTGAGACCAACCCAGTCAAAGTTTACTAGGCAATACTTGGATATTAAAGGCATAGAAGTACCAATTTTCTAAGCAACAATGAATAAGTTTGATGTTGAGCTTGGAAAGATATCAATTTATTGTAAAGCTCTCTGAGACATACTATGGGTTTCTCTTTTGAGTATTGGAAGGCAGTAGTTGTGTGGTTGTAGTCCTCCTTCAAAGAGAGCATTTCTGTTCAGGAGAAGGTGCTGCGGAGTAACAGTTGCTGCTACATTACCTAATAATATATAGAAATAAACTTAGATCTATGATGATCCAAGAAACATGATAGTGAGACATTTAGTGGAAAAAAGATTTATGTTATTGCTTACCGTTATTGCAAGACTTAACAAATCTAGCAGCATCCTTCGTAGTGATATGCTCCATAACAACCTTCAAACTTGGAAGCCTTTTGATCAAAGGCTGCAAAACAGTGCTGATAAAGACCTTTTCACGGTCAAAGACATCAATATTAGAATCTGTAACTTCACCATGCACCTGCAGAAAAAATCAGATATGTGCCCATGTTATAGAAAATCATATCTTATCACCAGATTGGTGAATAACACTTGAAACAACTAAAAACATTTTAAACAACAAAACCTTTCGGTAGTGGCATCAACATTGATAATCCTTTAATCTCAAGATCACAAAATCTATCATCATCAATGCCATCTTGACTAAAGAAAATGGAGCTGCTAGCTCAAGAAACTAATTCAACTACAAGATTCAGCACAAACTATGTGCAACTACAATTTAACTTCAAAACAAATTACCTCCAAAATTGGAATTAGACATTTCCATTCTTTCCCAACTAAAAATAGAAAAAGGTAAATTCCAGTTGAGACTTTAACTCAATGACCTCCGAAATTGGAATCAGCTCATTCCAACTTTAGGGGCCTTCATTTTGTAGTAATTTTAGCCCAAAGCAATGTATAGCTAAAACCACATTGTCTGACCTAAGTTCTCTTAAATTGCAAAACAAAGCATGCACCAAGAGTAGAATACAACCCTCATGTCTTGGATGCATACTAGTGGAAAAGTTTTGAATGTAGGATGCAGAAGAAAAACTAATAAAGAAGATTGGGCAATGTACCAGCAAAGGCATATTCTGCTCAACCATCTCTTCAAGCACTGGTAGACATTTTCCAAAAAGATCTGTAACACCATCTTGAGAGTTTGTTGTTGCACCAGCAGGATATAACTTCACAGCAAAAACCACTCCACTTTTTTCTGTCCACATAAATAACACTTTTTTAGTGATAATAAAAGTCAAATTGCCGAATTTAAGAAAAGCGAGCAAGAAACCTTTGGAGAGTCTTAGTAGCATTTACAATTTTCTTACGTGATTTGATAGGTTTCATAGAAATACTATCCAGCAATTATTGTTAAAACAAACACACTGAATCTCACTCAAAACAAGGAGGAATAGTTCTAAATCTTTCATTCGACCAGGGAAACTCTCACAACTAAGTTAGAAGCTATCCTATCTGTGAGGAACAGCAACATCAATTATAAGCCATTTCCCAAAAGAAAACATCAATTATAAGCCCTATCAACTAGTAGTCTCACACCCCACGCAACCCCATGGCACAGGAAAAGGCAACAGAGCTTGCACGTCCAAATCCTATATGGTAAATTCCTCATTAACAATAAAGCACTAGGGTGGTATGATCAAAGTTCCAAAATTAAAAATGGACAATGCAAATAGTCAAGTCAAATCATAAAAATGACTCGGAGAAAATACAAACAACAATACCAACCCATCAAGCGCAGAATAAGCAAAACAACTCAACGACATGCAAATGTAAAGTTAGACTCACTGGCAAGTCTGATTTCATCCCGACTTGTGGTGTCAGTCAAATAAAGTGTCATAAGTGGAGTAAAGTCTCTCTCAGCCGGCAAAGATTTCATTATAGATTCTCGATAAGCAAGAGCAGCAGCGGTGGTAGTAATGGGTGGCCTCAAATTTGGCATAACAATTGCCCTTCCAAAATGATTTGCGCTGCGGGTTAAGAGTTACGCAATACATGTCATCACTCCCCTCCACTATGCACCAAAAGTTCACAATCATTACCCTTGCTATAGAATTAAATCAAAAGTAACCTGTGAGGAACGACAGCTTGAAGAAGGCCACCATCGCGAAGGTGAAGATGCCAATCATCAGGGCGTGTAAGAGTTAGCTCCATAAGCGATGCTTTGCAGTTAACTTGCGAAGATCGGATTATCGTGCCAGGTTGGTAAGTGTAGGACCCGAGAATAACAATCAGTATGTTATTCGCCGATTGTAGAAATACGATGGAAAGAAGATGATGGAGTGGCTGCTTATTTTTTTAGTTTATCCTTCTGTAAACTTCTTTTTAATAATTTGTTTATTAAACCTTATAGGCAAGGTTTTTTATAGTTGAGAAGATTGTTTTGTATAAAAATTATTATGGTATTTGAATTTAAGAGGGGTATAAAAAGTCTGTATATTTTGGATTTTTTAAAATTTTATAAAATATTTTTAGATTTATATTTTTTTAAAAAAAAAAAATTAAAACCTTAAATATTTTATATATTCTTAGAAGATAACGTTATATTTTATGATTGACATTTTGCAATTCCAAAAAGAATACGAATATTTATACTCTCCTATGCAATAAATAAACTAAATTTTAAATTTGACATATATGAAGGCAAAACTGAAGTGTGAGGTAAATATAAGCAGGCTAGAGAAAGAGCATAAAATATGTCATTGACTGACTAATAGTTTGTAGTTTCAACTAAGGCTTAAAATGAAATACCTAAAGAGATAACTAGGGATTAAAATAAAAGGTTGATTGTCTTTTTTTTTTTTTTTTTGGTCTCTCAAGAGGTGTCCATTGGGCCGAAGTCGGTGACTAATCTCCTTTCGCTGCCTGATACATTCCATATGGAGGCTACA
>JAOTIZ010000009.1:2641300-2652646 GCA_027123425.1 Erythroxylum panamense
GGTGACTAATCTCCTTTTTCTGCCTGATACATTCCATATGGAGGCTACAGCTGGCCCAGGAATTTGTTGCGTTCCCAAAGACAAGGATCGAACCTGAAACTTCTTGTTTAAGCGATAAAGGTATGCGTCACCCACACCAACCCACTGGGTTAAAAGGTTGATTGTCTAAGAGTATGATTTTATCTAAAACCTTAGGATAAATTGTATGAAGTTGTTTGTACCATTTCATAGGACTTCAAATGCTGATAAATTTTTTTAATTTGATTTTAAAAAAGTAAAATTAGTCTATATGAAAGTGCAATTTGAACAAAATGAAGACGAGATAAATAAATTTAAAATCTTAATAAGATAAAAGGAAGTAATATAAAAGATTTTATTTGAAATGATAGGAGAAACCTTGAAACAACTCTCCATGGCATGCATATTATCTTTGTGTGATTGGTACATAGTTGTTTAAGTTTTCAAAATATTTTTAAATTTAAAAAAAAAAACATAAAATTACAAGTACTCAGTTCACCTCACGCAGATGCCTTCGCGCCTATTTTGGAAATTGCAATCTGAAATCCCCGATGGCGCCAAATTAAGGCGCCAAAACATGTTCCCGCCGCGCCACCGAATCCCCAGTTTTCATTCCCGCAGTTTTTCATTTATATAAACACTTCATCTCTGGCGTTCAATTCACGTGACACAGCCACAATAACTCCTCGACGTGGTTCAGTCTCGGAGGGAACCGTAACTAAATCATCATGGTAGTACCTTTGGGTCCCGGCAAGTTTTACGGCAGTAGCCTCCCTCGCCCCCGGATCTACACCGACGTCAAGCTTAACTCGGAGCGTATAGACCCTCCCGCGTCTGTGATGGAACCTTTCCTCACCTGGGCTCGGGAGGCTCACTGGTCCATGGGAGGTCTGAGCTTTGAACGCCTCCGCCTACAGGGTCGGATCGAGGGCAACATCGACAGGCTCCGAAAGCAAAAGGACAAACAGGCCAAATCGGAAGGGTCTAGCATTAGTCCCAATCCGGTGAAACATCATGTACAGCCTGGTGCAAATGGGAAAAGTGACAAAAACAGGAAAAGGGATGCCTCGATCTCGCCTCCTCCGGCTCCTAAGGTGGCAAAGAGACGGAAATTTGTTGAGGAAAGCGAGGAGGAGGAGACGATCGAGAGGGTGGATTCAAGGAAACAACCTGCGAGGAAGTTGGTGGGGGATTTCGATAGAGTGGCGAAGGAAAATGTAGCTAACGTTAATGGAAAGATGAGGACGAGAAAAATGGTAATGCAGGACGAGGAGGAGGATTGTGATGTTATGACAGTGGTTGAAGAGGTGAGTAGAGGCAATTCTAAGGGAAAGAAATTGAAAAGCCGAGTAAAGGGTAATAACGGAGAGGAGATTGGGACTAGCTCTGCTGCCAAAGTACTTAGGACCTCACCGAGATTTGCTAAGCAAAAGCAGAAGTTTGTTCTTTGATTAACAATTGTAAGCTGATCTGATTTTTCTTTGGGTTTTGATCAGTCAGATAGAGTTCAAGTTTGTTTCTTTGCCCTTTTGTTTTTTTCCCTTCATGTACTTATTGGAGTATTAGAATTTTAATTTTCCTTGTTCAATTGCCAAGGGCCCTATTCAGTTCATATCTCCATTGAGCTTTTATTTGTGTGATTCAGTAACTTCAGCATTGCAGTCAAACCTATATTAATATATTTAGAATGCTACTCCATTTCTGTTGAATAGACTTTGAGAATAACATTTCCCAGAAACGTTCATGGTTTCTGCTTCTCTACAATGCTATCAGATAGATCGTCTATAAATTGCACAACAAATCCTAAAATATGTATCGCAAAGTATAAGTAGCTCAAAGCACCTCGTTTTCATGTGTCTCCCTCCGAACTGGCACTTTTGATTCAAAATCAACTCCCTGCATCCGTTCCTTCAACAATCCCAACACCACAAGGCTAATCTTGCAAACAGAGCTACATCCTTCTAGTAAAATGGTTAAAATTTTACTGCCTTTCCAAACACAGCTCCTTCAAGTTTCTATTTCGTTGGATCACTCCCTTAATTCTGGCCAACCTACATGATTGTTCAGTTAAAAGTTTGTATGTTGATGGTCTTTCCCATGGGACAATTCCAAAATCATCATTAAACTCCTCCATCCCTTCAACAAAAAACTGCCAGATCAAAGCACCTGCCCCAGATCGATTTCTCTTTGCAGATTTATAGATGATGTCTGCAATGGTTTTGTAGAACTGGTCCCGCTGAGAGTAGTGGAAGTCCTTGTTAAGGTTAGACAATCCATATTCAGTGAATAAGACAGGTTTGTTCAGTTCATAGTGACCATCTTCAGTGTGAGAAAGCATCCACTTCGACACAAATGCCAATTTATCTTTAAATTCTCTATCGTGGATCCTACCAAAGAAAAAAGTGTATTAGATGTAGGTCAGATGCTCAGAAGCACTATTATAGACATAAAGAAGTGTTATGTATCCAGTGGTGCAAAGACTAGGTTAATGATGCATCACAAGAAGTCGCCATGAGATCTTAGATGCTCTTGTTTTTGCCACAAACACTTAAAATGCCTATGGCCCCAGATGAAAAATTTAAATAAGTTCACAACTGAAGGGCTCGAATTATTTATGTTTTCATTTTATCTCCTACAAAATTGTTAATTTTGAGTAACTCATGACGCTTACCAATGATCAGGGTATATATGAACAGAGGCGAAGTCAACGTCTGAGATCTTGGAATTGCGAACAAAATCTGATCCAAAGGTTGAAGCCCAATTTTCTGGGTTAACAGTTAACCTTTTGGGGTTTTTAGGGCCGTAAAATCCTTCGAGCCCCACAGTCAGCAGATGGTTCTTGTCGATTGATTTCACAAAAGCAGACATTTCCACTATCCAGTCCTGCGATTATAACCCACTAAGTTAATGCTTACAGATTTTGTAGATATCAATTAGATATTTCTATTCATTTCTGATTGTGTATTATTGCTTCACAGCATTTGTAAAGACTCTTCTCCTTTCCTTTTCCTTCTTTGTTTGCTCCTCTAAAAAGGAAAAACAGAGGAGCTTTCATACAGATATTTGCTGATGAATTCTGATTAGGAAACATTGATATCCAAATTTGATACAGTACAACAACAGGATGGGATAAGGACACTTGACCGTGATTTTAGGCAGAACAGAATCGTTTGAGCAATTTGATCTTAGTGAGATGTTTGAACAATCTAAGCAAACTAACACATCTGATGTTTACCTCACAACATAAACATTCATTGATGGCAGAACAAAAAAGTTAGTCTTAGCATGAAGAATTTCACATCACATTTGTAGATTTCCTTGAATATTTAATAGAGGAATCTTATAAATGTCTGATATGTAATTCGAAGTTTTGCATCAATGGGGTGAACTGTGAAGACCTAATAGTTCTCACTCAATTGGCCTTGTAAAAGTGATTTATCTCCAATAAACAAAACAATATGGGGTAGAAAGGTTTCTAACTTACTTGAAGAGTGTCTCCTGAAGGATCAGACATGCATCTGGGTTCATTTATCAACTCCCAAGCAAAGATTGTGGGATCATTCCTATATTCAAACCCCGTGATGGTGTTTCTTCTTGTCAGCATTGTCTGTTATAAGAACATAAATCAGAATTGACCAAGTAATCTCTAGAAATAAATAATTGTTTGATAATATTTGTATGTCTACAGAATTTCACCCAGATACTCAGCATGATCTGATTTAGAGAACAGTGACCTTGGTTATTATTTTCTTATACAATGTATGTAAATTACACTAGAATACACAAAATGATCCAGAACTCAAGTATAATATCCATGGAAGAGATTATATTCAGTAAAGGAGCTGACTGATTTTCTGATATTTTCAGCATTCCTATCAAACCATAATCTTCCTTTTTCAATTAAAAATATATATCAACTGCAGCATCTTTGTCCACGTAAAATACGCAAAGACACCATATCCTGTGTGGAAGTAACTCATACTCTCTAAATTTTCAATTTGCAAAGCAGATCCATTTACTGGTGTTCTATCAAAGACAAAATCTCCTACACCTGGGTAATATAAGCCAATTGATTTAGCAAAACTCTAGTTGATGGAAATATTCTGAAAATCGTAAATCAAAATCAGCACTAGGCTCCAGGATAATCCAGAAAATGAGAAAATATTATGAAGAAATGAAACCATACGAGTCTTGGTGCATTAGCCATTGAATTATCACTACTAAGCAATCATGACTAAATCACAGAAATACAATAAAAAAACTTCTATAGAACATTGAAAGGTAAAACAAAATAACAACTTAGGCACAAGAGCTATCACAAGTACTCAAAATCACGTTTCTTGTCATACAAATGATTCATACATTTTACAACTTCATTCAAGTAGGTAAAAACTTGCCAACATTCCCATGCACTAGGGAGACAGTCGTCTCCTACTTATGACAATTTAGAAGTTGCATATGGTATCTATGCTCTTTCCTCACTTTTGAGAAGATGGATAAAAAATTAAAATCAATTTGTGAGCATTTGCTAATGGCATTCAAACGAACACAGCTTTTTTTCGGTGGAAGAGGGAAGCAAAAAAAGATTGACTGCAAGCCACTAAAAGCTTGTTAATTCTTATCTCATATTGTCTGCATATGGATAAAGAGTCCAGGAAGAAATGCCATACATTTGTGGTTCATGAGACATTAGAAGAAAGGAAATTCTCGATTCAAACAAAGCTACATGAGATACTCAGTCGTTTTGACTTTTTGGTAGAAGTTAAGTTCCATCCTTTCATAATTGAATAAGGAAACTCCAGCGAAATGCAATTTGTCTGAGGAATATGGTTAAAAGAAGCTTGAAATGTGATTTGGTTAAACTGCCAAAAAGAAATGCATAGAAGGATAACACTTACCTTAATATAATTCTTAAAGTATCGTTTGATGGATGGATCAAAGAAGAAAGAATCATTTGAAGAGCTTAAACCAATGCCCTCTTCCCATGCCCACTTCACATACTGAGTCTTTCCACCATAAGCTTGTAAGTTATTAACTAAACTCAGTAGTAGCCTAATTCCGTGCTGTCTTGCTTCTGAAATGACATAATCCAAAGCCTAAAAAAAAAAACCGAGTCATCGAACTGGAAGATGCTGAATAAGTATTTACAATTTATTATCTTTAACAGTACAAGAAATAGAGAAAGCAGTATAATCATTGATATTATAGACAGATTGATTTGACCAAATCTCCATTGCCAGCATGGGAGAGGGAAACTTTAGAAGGTAAAGAAGAATCAGGTTTAAACGGTGAAGATCTTACTGATGGAAGAGTTTTTGCTGTGAATGTCGTCTTAACCATCCTTAAAGTAGGGATGGATGATGAACTCAAGAAGCATTGTTTAAAGAGTACGGCAACAACGGAAAGCAAACATAGAGTTGTTTGACATGCACACATAAATTCTCAAGGATGGATTATTTATCCATGAGGCGTTATAAGAATATTAGCATGAAATGGAAGCCACTAGGGGGATGAATTTTACTTGACAAGTATCCTATGAATCATAAGTTTGAGGCTCCTAGTGAGAAACTGAAGGGGCCTTGTCAGTTTTTATTTGCATTCCCCATAGTAGTGCAAAGGACACACAAGTTGGTTGAGCATATAAATGCGTAAAATGCCTAATGGCTCATCTGTTGTCAGGTCATTCGTCCTGAACCTCAGTTAAATATGTTTCTTCGTCATCAATTTGGTTATTTTTCGTACAGCATCTCACCGACACTTTAAATAAAGTTAATCTTCTAATGTGAAAGTAGACACAGTTCAGAGGCAAGTAACCTACCGACAAAAGTACCCGAAATGTCAAAAGATGTTTGAACAAAAATCAAATTCCAAATTTCCAAGCAAAAATTTTCAGAATTAGTAGAACAAATTGAAGCGTCACATACCTTGAAAACACGCTCATCGAATTGGCCGGGGGAGATCTGGAGGGCATTGTAGGTACCGTCGTTGAAAGCCCAAGTCCGACAAACAGTCATCCCCATTTTTGCACCAGCTTGCAGCATTGCACCAACACGAGGCTTTCTGTCTCCATCCGCAGCATGGTCCATCAACCAAAACGAATTCCATCCATTAATGTAAAAAGCTCTACCATCCACCGTAAACTGAGTCCCATTTCTCTCAATAAAAGCTAACTCTGGCTCTTGATAATAAGTGATCCTCACATCACCAAACGACATGAAAATGAATGCCACACACGACGCAATACCAAGAACTGTGAACCATAGCCCATTGGCTGCCACCATTCTCCTTTTCAATAAGTTATGAAGGCCTAAAACTTTCAGAGAACTTTTATAAAAAAATCACAAATTGAAGCGACTCCTAGATACCCTTTCGGCTCTTAATCACGAATATCTGACAATCAGGCATAGGCAGAAGATATTATATCACCTTGAACACAGATTTGAGTAGAAATGCCTGTGGCAGTCAGTGTTCAGAACACCTAGATCCCTGTCTAAGTACCAGAAAATGACTAGAAAGAGACCAAGAACAGCCTAGATCTTCAGCAAGACTCAAACAAGAAACACACCCAATATATAAGAAAAGAGAGATTTTCTCGGAGATTCTTGCTCTGCTTGTAATATTTGTATATACTTATAAGAGCAGATGGAGCAGCAGATTCTTGTGGAAGAAATTGTGGAATGTTGAAACCAAAAAAAAGAAGAAGTTAAGCCCAGCGAAAGCAATAAGATACCTAACGAAGAAAAAAAAAATGAAGAATGTTAAAGACGAAGAAAGGAGTGAGTAAAAGCGTGGTGGGTGTGTGTGGTGGAATGTTGGTATCAGATCTAAAGACGCTGAATACTGCCCTCTAAGATTTCTTCAGTTATAATATTCATCAGAACAGGCTTCCCATCTCATTCAAACGACCATTTGTCAGATGGTGCCATGTCTGTCAATCTCCCTTAACTTCCCATGTTATGTTAGGTATTGTCAGACAAATCAAATATCAATCTGCTAAGGCTTCCGCTATCTGCTCCAGTGTTGTTTAGCTTTTTAAGGTGCAGATATTGCTAATGACTGCCAAATATAGTATGCTTCCTCGTTTAAGAAGTAATTAAGATGCTGAATCATAAGAAACAAAAGAAAAAAAAAAGAGAAAGAACTGTTCCCACGTGACGCGAGGGTCCCATCCCAAATGTAAAGTCATGAGAGAGTTGTTTTTTCACGCTTTCACATACGCATCTCTTAGTAAAAAATTTATTGTTGACCTGTCGTTCTTTTACGCCTGTCCTTCCTGCGTGTATTTGCAGAATGCAGAGACTGAAAAGAGTGAAAGAGAGGAGATGCATGTTTTTAAATGGTTCCCAAACTTAATATATAGAAGAGGTAATGGCACAGTATCAAATAAGTACTGTTTTGTTGGTAAGATTGTGTCTAATTATTGCTGAAATTGAGACAAAGAGAAAAGTTAAAGAATCATTAAGTGATGATAAAGAACAAAGTAAGCAATCAAGTAGTCCAAGTAGAAACGAGACTATATTATGTTTTTCTTGCTAAAAGGCTTAGTCTGACATAATTTCCTTCCCTAATCATGAATTTGAGGTTATATTTGCATTGCAACTAGAATGTATACCTCATATTTATTTTATATTAAAATAAATTATTTACAATTTTATGTTTTGGTGATGTGAGCAGAAGGAATGATCACCATAGAGATAACGTGCCTGACGGGGGCGAATTCATCATTCCAGTTGGACCTATCTCCAGAGTTAGGACCGAAAAATTCAAAGAGGCTCTTTATGCGCATGTGGGCCAACTTATGGAGATGATGAAGCTAGTCAAGTCTATTGGAGGAGAGCTAGTTAGGTCACAACCCAAATTGATCCACTTGTCTCGAATCCTTGGACCGAATACACTTGAAGCTTGAAGACAAGAAAACTTGGGCTATTTTAATGCTTCATCACTTAAGCCCAAGGAATATTTGGTGCGCTACTTATTTTATTAGTGGGAGTGGGCTATTTAATTCACTTAAGCCCAATAGCATATGGATCCAGTAGTGACACCACACATCAGACTTATTTATTTAATTTTTAGACTTTGTTTTATATTGGGTTTCTATGTATTTTAGCCCAACCTTTATTATTTAACCTAGGTATAAATATGTGTTTTTAGGTCAAATTTTCGAAACTTTTAGATCAGAATTGCTGGAGTGTCATCAGCTTCAATAGGGAGAAATATTATTCTCTTGTTCTTGTTACCTTTCGAATCATCTTTCACTTATCAATTGTTTTCCCAATTGTGGCGTGTCGATTGTTCGTTTCTCTTGGTTTTATTTTGATCATCGGGATTGCTTGGAACAAGTTTTCAAGAGGTGTCATAGAAATCAAACCTTGCGTATCCTTATTTTCTTGATTGTTAAATTCGAAATTTCTATCCTTCTTAATTACTCAAGGTCGAAAACACACAAAAATAAATCACCCATCGAAAATACCATCAATTGACATCAATCCTTCCATGGTGCGAGTTACATATGGTCCTAACACAAGTCTATGTAGTAAATTATGATTCACTTGTAATTTTTCTTAAACCTACAATGCTAATATGGAACTTACTTAGAACTATATAAGGTATTTATTTTCTCATCTAGGGGATAATAAAGAGATATGTAGGACTTAAGGAGAAATAACAAATTTGTGCACGACCCTTAGTAGGGGAGTGTGCAGGTGCCATATTTAAGGTTCCTTCTCCTATTATCCTAAATTTGTTCTAAGTCAATCTAATTTAATTTTGTTCTTTTTCCTTGTATAGGAGGAAATAAGACTTGAAATGGCAATACTTCTCAAATCAAGTATCAAAAGTAATGTATGTCTAGCAGACATCAATTATGTAATTGGATATTATAAAAGGTAAGTGAGTAATTTTTTTGTACAAAGTTAGCTTAAAAAGTTACAAATAACTCTTCCTACCCATTTGAATGTAGTCTTCGTCATTTTCTTCTTTTATTTCAAATTAACAAAGAGAATATAAAAGCAAACAACCTAAATCTCTTTTAATTCTTCCAATTCATTGTGTTTTAGACAGTTATACAACAAAGTAGTTAGTGTATCGACATATTGACCTAATAACTCAACAGTAGATATGATAAGTAGACGGTGTCGCTCTCTTCTTTCTCTCTTAAGATCATTACCCTATTTAATGATGATAATGCATGATAAATATCATCTTTATTTAGCAATTCAATGCTAAATGTGCAGCTGCACATTCAACCCTAATAAAACCGAAATTACACCTTCCTTTCTTTAAGAATTTTGTTTTATTTAATTAATCAAATTAAACCAAAGTCTAGTCTATTTCTAAATGTACTTTTGGGCTTCTAATTAACCATTAATTAGTGTAAGCCCAACATTCAATTATAGGCTTTAAAACCTCCATTTATATTTCTTACTTTGCTTGATAACGTTCCTTAAAGCCAAGTGGAGAATCTTATTGGACTTACATAATTCAAGTTCCAATAAGCCTAGAATTAATTTAATCTCATTAGAATTAGCTTATTAACTAAAAGTCATTCCACTACAGACAATTAGTTGAACTATTGAATTACTAAATATTATGAGAACACATATTTCAAATAAGATGTCCAATTGAAAACCCTATTATAAACCTTATTATAGCCATCCGCACAATAAAGGGTAAAATTACCATTTTACCCTTATATTGGTTTTTCCTTCTAGATATCCCATTTTACTCTATATAGTGATTAACACACAATATCTCATCTTGGTGTTAAAACTTGGTGGGCAGCTAGTCCATCAAACTTCTAGCGCCAGTTTAATCACCAATCTCTATAAAACATCTAGAAGTAATGATATCACTATAAACTCTTTATTTGAGTGAATGTTCCATGATACGTGTTTCAATTAATAATTCCAACATGTAGACACTAAAAATCAAACATATCAAGAATTATAATGATATATATATATATCAAGATTTATAATGAAATATATATCAGTTCACCACTCATCAATATTGTGGTCCATAATAAGCAAATGCTAAAATGTAAGTTTTAAGACTAAAGTAATGACCTACTTTATTCTTAAAAACATACTTGATTCCAGATTCATTTAATAGTTCCATTATTGATAGTCGACTATTATCATGATATAAAACTCATCATTCCCTTGAAATAAACTCCTTTACTTACATGGAGATAAATCGCAACACTATAGTCTAAACCATAATCAAGCGACCAACTTGATTATTCAACTATAGATCAATTAATTTAGATTCTAATAATATAAAAGTTTCCCATACATCTCTATGTATATGTATACTATTTACAAAAGAATCTCGATACCTTATGACTAGATATATAATGCTTATATAAATAAAACTAAACTCTTTTGTTTTATTAGTAACAAATACTTTCATTACAAAACTATAACTGAAGAAGATTAAGTTACATGTAAATACACTAGCTTTCTAGGATACTATATTTACATAACTCCAACAACTGTGTCAAGTTTTGGGCATTAAATTAGTCCACAAGTGAGGGGGTGTGTTAAAATATAAGTGGGAGTTTGTCCCATATGGAAAGAATATATGGCCTTGAGCATGCATATAAGCCTAGTGAGTTACTTCTCTTATCACCAATTGCTTTTAGGATGAAACCTCATTTGGGCTTGTATGTGCTTATTTTATTTAGGCCCAATCTTACAAAACTTAACTGTACATGTGTTCCTAATTCTTTAACTATGATTTCAACAATACATAAAGCCATATTTAGCATAAATATGCATTATGAATTAGTATATATATCTTGATTTTGTGTGAACCATCACAAAATCATACATTCAATTTTTTTACCTAGGCATGGCTTATTATGTTAGCTCAAGGTTTTTAAATTATTAATTTTGATGATAACAATCAACAAATATTTAGTTATGTTTCAAATTTTAAAATTATTGTATTTATCTTGAAAGATAATGATTATATATCTTAGTTGTATCTAAAAAAAAAGTTTTCCCCTTTTATGGAGATCAATCTAACAAACTCACTCTAATAGTAAGAAACAGTTTCAAAAAAGCAGGAAAGTATAAGTGATTGAGCCAAGTTTATATTATAAATTGGCTGTATTTTCATAGCTGCTTATGCAAATGTTGACTCCGGATTGATGATTTTTGTGCTTAAATTGGTTCCTCATATGTAGTTCTTTCAATTCGCAATTTGTCAGTAAATTGTCATGATTTGATACTTATTCTTTATAACTTTTATTGGGACAATTGATACTGCAAATTGTTATTATTTTGTTGCAGGAACAAAGGAGTCAACATCAGGGAGTCAACAGTC
>JAOTIZ010000009.1:2656434-2668095 GCA_027123425.1 Erythroxylum panamense
CTATTTTTTTTTCCTTTTCCTTTTAGAGATTTCTTGAATTATGTAAAAATACCAACTGTTCTACTCTTGGGTCTTCTATTTTATATATTCTAGCACTTCTTTACAGCTCCATATCTTCAGAAGCAACATTGCATATGTACATTTTATCATACAATGTTTCTAATCTTTTATTTCCTTTAGGATTTTAATTTTGGCCCATGCTTACTTCCACAATTTAAGGTGCATCACATTTATAACTATATCTATTGATGAAATTCTTTCTTTCTCATTACCTTACTTATAAGTCCTATTAGAATTGAATATCAAGGTTTGAAACCCACCATGTAACCATCACGGTTTTGATTATAATTTTACTTATATATTGTTTCTTGGAATATATTGCTAAACGAGCGTTAGTATCTATCGAATAATTTTGTCATTTGATGACATTTTAAGTTTTCTATTTCTAGTTTCATTGGAATTATTACTATTACCTTAATAATTTTAGTTGCCTTATATGCAATTTCTAGTTTGGTTTTAAAGCATTTTTACATAACTCAAGAAATCCCTAAAAGGAAGATGAAGATGATTATAAATGTGTTTTAAGGTTTCATATTTTTTATTTTTAAAATTTTGATATTTAAACTTTGGGATTATTAATAGGTTACATGTCAATCACGAGCATAATAGATCTACTAACATGGTATGTTATATCAACATCAGTAAAAGTGGAACTATGGTAGGATATTTTTGCAACAAAAAAATAAAAGAGCATTTTATTACCACTTTTGAAAGTTCAGGCTAGTATTACAAAATTTAGTAAGGTTTGAAATTTTTATAATTTATCCTTATTTAATTTAGCTTCTTTAATATTTTTCTTTAAATAAATCATTTGTTTATTAGATGGGATAATATAAATATGGTTCTTACTAGTATTCCTCATGGGATTGACCCTCATATTTACTAAGATATACTACAAGAATGATAGGTACACTTGACTAGTAATCTTCAGTATAGTTCAAAAATACACATATCAAGTTTTTGGTGTCTCTATAAATGACAAGGATATTAAAGATGCTTATTTTTATTAATCTAATTATTCTTCTTTTCCATTATTTATTTTAAAACTTATTTTCTTGATCTTATGCTTATTTCTTGAATTTTAGGATTTAAGCACCTTAGTTCATAACCATAAGTATTCCTAGACTACAATATGTCATTAAGCTAGATTCATAGCTTGATTGAAATGACTTCACTTTTAAAAATCAATGGAAAAAAACTTTAAAAAACTCAAAGGGAACCATAAATTCTAAGGTTACTAATGTTAGACACAATGGCAGAACAGAGAGGACAAGGCACTATAGAGACTAATTGCTAGTATTTCATTAATTAAGACAAAGTCTAGCATTTCTAAGCCAAGATTGGAGACCAATATTTAAGATAAGACCTTATTTAATTTAGATAGTTCAACAATTTTTATAGCTTGATGACTTGTTTGATAAGGATCCAAATACACACATCGCCAATTTTTTAGAGATCTATGATACTTTCAAGATTAAAGGAGATTCAAATGATGCTATTTAGTTAAGGTTGAAGTCTTATGCCTTTTAGACGCATTACCATCTAGAATGGCCTTGTTAAAAAGCTTTGAGCTAGGTATTGACCTCCAGCAAAAATAGTAAGATTTAAGGATGAAACATTCTCCTTTTAACAATTAGAGAATGAGACATTAGATGAACGTAGAAGAGATAGAAGGAGCTAGTTCCCACACCTCAGACTTAATTTGAGATTGTAGATGTAAACATTTCACTATGATTTGAGTTATGAAAGATGTTGATGTATGCATCTTTAAATGGAACTACTAGCTTTAGAACTACTAATGAACTACAAAAGCTTATTGAAAATATTGCATTGAATAATTACTATTGAGGGAATTCAAGGTTGAAGCCAATGAAGCTGGAACTGCTAAGTAGAGATATTAACAATATGGGATTAGCAGCTTAACCGATATAAGTTATGAGTTACAACATTTATGATAAGATGCACCTTCATAATAAATGTTGTGTCTTTTATAATATACGATAGCCAACTGAGCGAGTTAATTTTATAGGGAACCAAACTTATAGTAATCCTTATATTAACATTTAAAATCCAAAGTAGAGAAATCATCCTAATTTTTCATATAATAATTAAAGACAAAAAGGACAAGGTCTTCACCCAAAATTTGGCAATAGCAATAGCAATTAAGGAAGCCAATTTTTAAAGAGCTTATGGAAAATTGCATTATAGTATTTAAGTATCACTTCTAGAGTATTGAAGTGTCCCTTTAAAATTAATAAGCCTCTATCCATAACTTAGAAAGTCAAATTGGAAAGCTAGTTAAGCTTGTCTCTAAAAAGTATTAAAGTACTTTAAATGACAATACCAATCCAAATTCGAGGGAGAAAGTTATTGCAGTGACTTTGAGGAGTGCAAACAATCTAAAAATTTAAGAGAAAGAGAAAGAAAAGAAGGAGAAGGTTATTATAGAAGAAAATAGGGATAAGGTGGAGGCAAAAAAAGAGGAGGAGCCAAAGAATGAAATGGTGAAAGAATACTAACCAAAAATTTCATACCCAAGTAGGTCTAAAAAAGATAGAAAGGAAGATAAATTTTGTATGTTTTTAAAGAATTTTTTTAAAAAATTACATCTTAACATTCCTTTTCTTAAAGCTTTTTCATAGATTCTAAAATATGTTAAATACTTAAAAGATATCCATTCTAACAAGAAGAGGTTTAAAGAGTTGTCAACTATTACTTTGAGTGAGGAATGCACCACTTTTTAGTGAAATAGGTTACCTTAAAAAAATGAAAGATCTAGGGTTACTATTCTTTGTAACATCAAGTATTTATCAATTAGAAGGGAGTTTGAGAATTTAGGAGCTATTATTAATTTTATTCCACTTGGTATATTTAAAATATTAGGATTAAGTGAACCTAAAACCAATTACGATAAGCATTCTATTAGCATATATGCTAGTTAAGTATCCTAGGCGCATTATAGAATATATTTGGCTTAAGGTTGAAAAATTCATCTTTGCTATTGATTTTATGGTTTTGAATATGGAAAATGAAGTAGAGGTTCCTTTGATCTTTGGATTACCTTCCTTAACTACTTTAAAGCTATATAGAATTACATGATAAGAAATTAATCTTAAGGGTAAGGGATTAGCAAGTAGCTTTTAAGATATTTAAAGTCACAAGACATTCCCTTGACAATGATGATACTTATTTCTTTATATATATGATTGATAATGAAGTTTTATCATGTTGTGTAAAAGATAATCATATAAGTTCTATTGGAAACTTATATGAAGCAAGGAGAAGAAGGGCAGATAGATAGCCCTATTCTAATGGAGCATATGGCATAGCTAATAATACAATGAGTAGGCAAAGAAACTTGAGCAGACTGACAGAATAAAGACGAGTATAATGAAGCCTTTATTTGAGGAGTCGTTATGGTAAGTGCATAAGAAGGAATACAACTAAAAGACTCATAAAGAAGGATTTGTTAGAAGGGAACCCAATAATTTAGGTGTTTTAATTTCAATTTAGTAGCTTGATAGATATTTAACATCAATGTTAGGTTTTCTTTTCATGATTTGATGTTTGTTACATTTTTTTAGTTAATAATAGCTTAAAATCGTGGATTCAAAAGTGTTTTAATGATCTTTCACTATTGGATCATAGTAACACATCATTCATACTTCTCAAACTATAAGTATAAAGCCTTTTATTCTCAACAGAGTATGAATGACCCTAATTTTCCTATTTTCTCTTTATTTTTATTTTTTTTATATTTCTTGTATGTGGTGATGATGATAAAGTTAGGTCTTGTTTAATAACTTAGATCTTATTTGAATCTACATATAGATGTAATTGAAATAACTTCTATAAATTGATTTAGGCATATATATTAAGGATTAAGTGGGGATCTAGATATAAATCTATGTGACGCTTCTAATATTAGCATTTTCTTTTATAAGGTTTCAAATAACTTAATGCATTTTAATAGTAGCTAATTATATAGATGCATAAGTTAAATACTCTAAAGATTGGTGCCTATACATTGATAGATGATCGATCATTACATTAGGAAACTTCATGATGTAAATGAATAGAATTGATATAATTGACTTAAGGATGTCAGATGAAGTTAAGGGAAACTTTAATTTGGATATTTATTCATATTGACTTTTTGCTCTGATTATTATGGGAATGTTCTAGTGATAATCCAAATAGTTGGCATTTTAATTTATTTTAATTAAATTGCTTAAAACCACATTTATTATTAATTAGGCAATAATACAAATATTTTACTCAATACATATATCCACTACTCAAGAGATAGACCCTTTATAGAATCATGTACCTACGTTCCTAAGCATTTATATTAGAACTATAAGGTTAGTAAAACTTGACACGGTAGTAATGAATGTTAAGTTGACAATCCTTTTACCAAGCTTGTCGAACATGCTAACTACTTCAGGAACTAACAACAACACTTTAATAGTTTGTATAATAGCAATCACAATACGGGGTGGGATAATCATTCAAATTTGTGATATAATGATAAACCAATTAAAAAGCTACACTTACCCAAATATCATTGTTAGTAGCAAGAAAGTAAACCATCTTGAGTGTATCCATTGGAAAAAATGCAAAGGTATATGTAATGAAAGGTGCCCTAGTGAAATCTACTAGATGCAAACATTATAAACACAATAAAAGCCAGTTAAAAAGCCATATTCGCCCAGATATCATTGTTAGCAAAAAAGTAAACCATCTTAAGGGTATCCATTGGAAAAAAATGCAAAGGCATCATACATGTAATGAAAGGTGCCCTAGTGAAATCTACTAGATGCAAACATTATAAATACAATAAAAGAAGTTATAAGTTTTCATTTGAGGCAAATAATCAGTCAAATGTTATTATACATAAACTTGTCTTTAAAACCAATATTTTCTTTTACTTTACAAATATATTATAGGGAAAATGATATCTTACATTGAGTTACATGTGTTGCATAATAATAATTTATCTCAAATTGTGCCTTCTTAACAAAGTAAGTCAATGATGTAATAATAAATCAAAATGTAAGTCAATGATGTAACAATAAACCAAAAAAAAAGAGGAACAAATGGAAAGATTTAGTTAATAACAAATGTGAAGAATTAATGGACAATAAGGCTAAAAGAACTAGAGAGTAGTAAGCTCAAAGTTAGTAGGAAATGAAGGTAAGGAGCTAGGAGACAACATTGAGATAACATTATGTAAATATAAAGAAAAATCTTCAAGATAGTCACCTAAAGTTTTGGACAACCCATAAGAGCAGGAACATTGTAAGGTGTTTCTCCATGAAAGAGGACCATAAGTAAGGAAAAACTTTAAACCAATAGAAAAGTCAAAGTTTAGATTCATGTGATTTGCATGATGATGATAGAGTTAGGTTTTGTTTAATAACTAGTAACAAAAAGGTGAAACATGAAAATACAACCTTAATTTCCTAATTTTTGGTTGTTTGGTTATTAGGAATGGATGAAATAGAGAATGACAGGTTTGGGATAAATTTTTGATAATCTTGAACTTTTATTAAAGAGGAGTGTAGATATAACCTAGATTTTATATCATGAATAAGAGATAAACAATGGGTGAAATATTATTAGAATATTATCAAGATACTATCAAGAATATTATTATCAAAATTACATATTACGGTCCTTTTTATCCAATTTCTTTAATAATCTTTATTTTATTTCATTTATGCTATATCAAATAAAGCAATTTTTTTTGTATTTTGTTAATTTTATTCTTATCATAAAAATTATTCACAATTATTTAAAAATTAAATCATTGAAAATAATTTTGATTACTTATTTATAAAATACAAAATATTTTGATTAACGATTTATAAAATAAATAAATATGAGTAAAATTTTCTCATTATCATTCATAATCACATTCGTAGTTATTTTATATTAAATATATATAATTAGAAATTTCATTTCCATTCACATTCTTGCTTTTTTTTCATTCTTTTTTTAACCATTCACATTCTTGCTTTTTTTCATTCTTTTTTTAAATTTTAATTCTTTCGTTACTGGGTACCAAACAAGACTTCAGAGATAAGTAGCAACAAGAATTTCACTACTTTTATTGTTACGGGTATTAAATATAACTTTTTTTGTGTGTCTTATATGGAATACATTTTAGAGATTGCATGTACTTTTACTAAGGTGAATGATCCTTTTATGTGAATATAGAACTACTCATTTCGATAGCTTCTTATGTGAAACTTTGAAATCATACCTTATGTGTTTCAATCGCATAAATTGAACCATCACAATAGTAACTTCCAATACAGTAAGAATGTCCTTGATTTTTTTTAAATTTTCACTACCGGTCAATATATAGCCAATATTTGAACCCAATATTGAAATATTTCATTTTATACCGTTTTTTGACCGGTGTAATACGAGATTCATTATAATGGTCTCATATACATTAAAGAAATTAATCTTTTTTAATTTATATGTTGTATTATCATTATTAAATACATTATCAAATCGAAATAAAGAATTGGAACCAAAAAAATTGTAATTTGAAATTAGTTTGAGTAATTTTAAAACCAAACTAAGTCAATGATTTATAGCCCGTTTGGAAAGGGCTGAATTGAATTCAATTCTGTAATCAGCTGTTTGGAAACATAAAAATGGGGTGAATTCAATTCATGCATGTAATTGAAACCTATCTTTTTTATAAATTGAATTCACTCCTCTAAGTATAGGAATTTAATTACATTGAAGCTTGAGATAGTGTCTTGCTCTTTTGCTCTTTCATTCTTTGGACTACTTCACTTCTCACTCTCTTGTGCTTCACTTGATTGAATTCCAAAGACTATTAATTAAAATATTATTAATAATTTAATTAACAACAATATAATTAATTAAAATATAATTCATTCATTAATTAAAATATTATAATTAATTAAAATAGAATTAATTAATTACAATATAATTAATTAAAATTAATTACAATATTTTAATTAATTAATATATTGTAATTGATTAATTACAATTTAAGTTATTAAAATATGATTAATTAATTAATTAAAATATAATTCATTCATTCATTAAAATATTATAATTAATTAATTAATTACAATATAATTTATTAAAATTAATTACAATATTTTAATTAATTAATATATTGTAATTAATTAATTACAATATAAGTAATTAAAATATGATTAATTAATTAATTAAAATATAATAAATTTTTTTCTCAATATTTTTTTACAAATCAACTAGATAATATTAATCATTTTTTTCTCTTAACCAATAACAAAAACAACAACAATAATAATAATAATAATAATAATAATAATTTTCATTATCATTTTTTACTATACCTATTCTCATTTTAAGCAATATAATTGAATTTATTTTTATTATTACTAAATTTGTTTCAAATAGTATAAATTGAATTCAATTTAATCTAATTAATATAATTGAATCCAATTTGTTAATCAAATCAATTAAAGTTCCAAACAGCAAATCAAGAGGAGCAAAATAGGTCCTTCATCACTCACATGGAACCCTAATTGCAATACCCAATTCCCCTTATAAACACACTCCCCTCCGATTCGTCCCATCACTTGCACAGCGCTTGCCTCTTGTCGTCACCGTCCTTGAGGTAAATGCTTTTGAATGTGTTAGTGTTCTCTTCAGGTGTTTTCAAGTTTTGTATTTGCTTCCTTCTATTTCCTTTTAAATGGGTTCTCAGTGATGGATTGGGGGGAAGATTGTGTTTCTCGGTGATGATCCAAACAAGATGACGAGTCCGATTTTATAATCCATTCCATTTTTCCCTGACGACGAATCGAGGCATTTGTCTGAGAGAATACGCAAATCCCCCACTTTCAGTTTTTTCTCTCTCCTAATTTTAGCGTTTGAAAGTCTATTTTGCGATGTTAATTAATTGCGATTTTGTTTCCTCATAGCTTTTTTAAAGTCTGATTTCAACGATGGATATAACTACAGGGCTCTCGGATACTTTGTGTAAGCATGGAGTGCGTGGTACAGGGGATAATAGAGACCCAGGTTGATTTTTTATCAGCCTATTTTCACTTCTTTTGTTATAGTATTAGTTTAAGCAATGCTTCGTTGCTTAACTTGTAAAGTGTCGGTGGAATCATAGTTAATCCTTGAGATGTCATGTAGTATAAAAGGGAGTAATTAGATTATGTTGAGCAATTTGTTGCTGTAAGTGATGTTACCCTAGCGATGGTCTTCTGCAAGTTGCTGTACTGTTGTCATTCTTGTACCTGATTGTTTGTTATGTGCGTTGAGAGTGAGGTTTAGAGTTTTGTAGTTTTTCTTATTCTGGATTTTTAAGGACGTAATTTAACTATATGGATGGAAGTGATGATTATTTCCCCAAATGATCGAAGCTGAATAAACTGAGCGATTTTTCTCTACAGAGAATCCAAGCCAGAAATCTGATCCGTCTTTTTCAACTAATTTGAAAATCCATTACATAGTTTCTGTTCTGCTCTTCCTTTTGGTCACATTGTCTTATTGGAGTATCTGTTTTCTTCTGGTGTGTACTTGTGTTTTATCACAACATTTTTATTTTGCTATACTTTGAAGACATGCTGTGTAAGAGCATATATCTTAAAGATGAATGTGATGATTATTACCCCCAAATGATCAAAGCTGAATAAACTGAGCAATCTTTCTCTACGGAGAATCCAAGCCAGGAGTTTGTTCCATTACCTGTAAACACACATCATAGTTTGTTTTGTTGATTCAGTATGACTATGTCATTTTGCATTTTGTAAAGTTTTAAATTATCATCATTTTTGTTCATCTCATCTGTCATGAGATTTGAACTTTTGGTTAAAGATGGTTTTATTGATTATTTTCTTCAAATGACTGATGCCAAAAATGTTTCAGCAAACTTTCTTGCATTTATAATATTTTGTGACGATAGAGATGATGGTTATTTTGCCAAATGATCAAGTTTGAACAAACTGTGCGATCTTTCGCTACGGATAATACAAGCCAGGAATCTGATCCATTGTTACGTCAAAATATATGCTGTAATCTTGTCTCGATATGATTGAGTCTCAATGATTTGAGAGATCTTTTGAAGGGAACTGGAGTTCGTACATATTTCCTTGTAGACCTGTTATTTTTTAGTTTGTATTTTACTTCTATAGTTAGCAATAAATTGACAAACTTGTCTTGGTTAGCTTGTGAAAATAGAGTGTAACCTGTTTTGTTTTGTGCATGAGTATGAAATGCCAAATCTAGAGTATAGACCCTAGAAATCGAGTGTTTTCCACTAGAAACTTTAGTTGGGCAATACTTGGGTATTCATGGATATGTTAGTGGTTATTCGTCTTGCCTCTTGTAAAATGAGTTACTCTTGGAGGTTGACCTTCTTTATCATATTTAGAAATCAATTGTTGATTATAGATTTTCCATCTTGTGTATGTCTGTCGTTGAGTGTTTAAAAAGATTTTCTGAAACTTCTTTCCTCTTGTTTATTCTTTTCTTTGCATGTACTTGCAATCTTTTTCATGCAGCACGTTGAGGCCCTTGAGATTCTGCTTCAGGGTCTTTGTGGTGTTCATAAGGAACGGTTAAGGATGCATGAATTATGCCTCAAAAGTGGCCCTAACCTTGGTTAGTAGATACTAATTTGGGAATGCTAGTTGACGAGGTTAATGCCTTTATGTTAAGTTGGAAACAATTTGTACTCCCACTCTTTCAGGGCATGTTCCATCTGAAGTTCGGTTATTGTGTGATCTTGAGCAGCCTGAGCCCACTTGGTATGCTAACTTCTGATCTGCTGGTTTTTGTGTGTTTTTATTCTTATACTGGTTGTTGCAGGACTGTTAAAACATGTTGGGGGTGCAACAAGGGATGTTAACTTCAGATCTGCTGGCATTTGTGTGTTTTTACGCTTATATTTGATTTTGCAGGACTGTTAAACATGTGGGGGGTGCAATGAGGGGTGCTGGTGCAGATCAAATATCGGTTCTTGTGAGGACCATGGTGGAGAGTAAGGCCAGCAAAAATGTGCTTCGCTTATTCTATGCCCTTGGTTACAAATTAGACCATGAGTTGCTGAGAGTGGGATTTGCATTCCATTTCAAGAGAGGTGCTCGGATAACTGTAAGAGTTTCCTCTGTTAATAAGATGCTAAAATTACATGCAACAGATGAAGCTGTACCCGTAACACCTGGAATACAGATGGTTGAAGTAACATCCCCAGCAACATCAGAAAATTATTCTGAAGTTGTTGCTGCAATGTCGTCATTCTGTGAATATCTCGCACCGTAAGTGTCATGATTTGTTTGAATGATTGATTACTTGGATAATATATTGGATAAATATTTCTTATGCAAACAGCTCTTTTCTATAGAAGACGTGATAGAAATGGTGTGAAATTTAATAATATGAATGAATGATTCTTGTAGATCATCTGGTTGTAGCAAAATAACTTTTTCATTTTAGGTCAAGGTGCCACTATAAAAGGAAGAACGAGAAGATAGGAGTGCATGATAAGAAAATTGCTAATTGTCTGTTGTTGAATTTTGATGCTAATGTAGAGTATTTAACTGTATTGCTTGGCTTATTTTCTGCAGGCTCTTGCACCTTTCAAAGCCAGGTGTTTCTACAGGGGTGGTGCCCACTGCTGCTGCAGCTGCCGCTTCCCTCATGTCTGACGGTGGAGGAACAACACTGTAACAACAGCCTACATCTCTGTTCTGGGGTTTTTATTGGAAAGTCATTGGCTACTCAGGCCCCCACCAAAATGTCGAATAGAAGAGCCAAATGTGTTCCAAATTCATAAATATCGCCTTCTTGGATGGTTGGTCTAGAATTTTGGGTTACAAGGGGAGAGGATTGATGTGATGTTGGTCATAATACATTGCTTGATGAAGCGAAATGGTGTCAAGTGCCGCACATACTGTTTAAATTTTGAGGAATGGACGTAGTATACAGACATTACCTGTAGATGTTAATGTATTCTTGTCAAGCCATCCTGTATCGATGACTTTCTAGTTCAGATTGGGGCTGTGTAGGTCTTTATCATAATCCCATTTGCCAGTCACCAATGTTATGAATTTTCTACTGTTCAGAGTACTGACCGTATCGGTTGAAAAATGGTACAATGTTCTGTGTTCTAGTACGGTCCGACACTCGAACCTTTTGTATTGGTTCTCTAGGTACATTTGATTCTCCCCATACCCTCTCTTTCAACACCAGAAAGAGGCAAAAGTTGCCATCTTTTTCTGCTTCCAGTCCACCTTCTACTTCAGCTTCACATCAATGATTCATTTTTAACATCCGGAGGCTTTAATCCAACTTGCTAATATCAATCAAAAGATGAATATATGACGACCCTTCATAAGCAATTCCAAGAATGACCATACAAAAATGAACTGAAAAATATAACCGTCATTATTAAAATATTATCAAGATGAATGTTATATCAAAATAGATCTTTTATATTAATTTTTTAATAATTATTTTATTATTTTTTATTGATACTTTTATTCTTATCGTAAAAATTATTCATAATTATTTAAAAATTAATTTATAATTCATTGACATTTTTTATTAATT
>JAOTIZ010000009.1:2733663-2757498 GCA_027123425.1 Erythroxylum panamense
TTTTGCTTCGGTACTTTTGTTTTGTGTTTCGCTTTGATTTCCGATCCGTTCGTTCGTTTCTATTATGTTTTCCGCTTTGGATGAAATTTCTCAGCTTTGAATTTGCTTTGTTTTCGACCACTTTCGTTTCGTCTTCGGGTTGGGATTCGGTTTCCGGATCGGATCCCAACACATAAACTTGAAAGCCTCCTTCTAATGTACTTCTTCCTCATTTTCCATCATCAATTCACTTAAGACATACATAATTAACATCATAGAGTTCATTCAAACCATTAATTTCAAAAGATATTTAAAAATTCACAAAGTTTCACTTAAAGGGGACAATTTCAATTTTGACTTAAAGAACACTCTCCATGACACATTTCATCCATCTAAACCATGTTTTATGCATATTCAAGCATGGAGAACAACATATCCTAATACCAAACTCAAAATCATAATGTAGAGAGAGATTAGACAAAATTTACCTAAACTTTCCTTTTGTGATATCTTCCAATCCTTTGAGAATTTCTCAAATCTAATGATAGATTTGAGTTCCTTGACCCTAAGTTAGCTTAGAACACCTTGGTTTGAGTCGAAAAATCAAAAAAAGGATGAATTTTGGTGATGGCCAAAACTTCCTCTCTTTCCTCTCTTCTCCTTCTTTCTCCTCTCTTTTAATTACAAACAAAACGTATTTTAATGCCAAATGAAGGGGTTGCATGGCCACACACATAAAGAAGGGTCTACAATTTGACTCTTCTTTGACCAAGCATGATAAATTTACCTTATTGTCCTTAATTATGTGAAATTACTATTATACCCTCCAAACTTTCCTAAATTTGCAATTAAGCCCAAAATTTGGGAATCGCCAAAACTTTTATCTTCATTTTGGTCCCCGGACTTTTGAAAATTATAATTAAGTCAATTATAATTAAGTCCCTTAACTTTATAAAATTACGAATTGGTCCTCCAAGAATTGAAAAATTACATTTAAGTCCTATAACTTTTGACAATTTGCAAATAAGCCCTTATATACATCAATTTTTCCAATTAAGCTTTCTAAGTGTCTCATGAGTCTATAAATCATGTCTAATCACCTCTAAGGCATTAGAAATTATTTAATTTAACCACCATGGTCATATCCATCCAATGGACTTGATTTTATTCACTTAAAAGCTCATATGTCGGAACTGTCTAAAATTCCACATTACCAATGAATTCCAAGTTCATGTAAGGGCATATAACATTATAAATCATTTACATATACATCCAAATGGATTAAATACATCTTTGAACTCATATACAACCATATGTATATATCAATATACAGTAGTATCTCCAAATACAGTACAACACAAAAGGGCTCTAAAAGTCCGGTGTTACAATCGTAGCCTTGGCTCGTCCTCTAAGCTTTCTCCAAATCTTCTCTGATCTTCTTTACTTGATCTCAAACACTAACAATCTCATCAAAAGACCTCAAACACATAAAATTAAAGCCCAATAACATGCTCTAAACCACATAACATTCAAAAACATAAACAAATAATCAAAATGACACAATTCTAAACCTAAACATTCACAAATCATCTAATTAACAACTAAAAACATACTAAATTACCCTCTAAAACATAATGCAATCTACAACTATCATAGGTCCAAAGTTACAAACAAAGATATACGTATCCTTTTTGTTATGAATCGTATGAATCTTGTGAAACTTGTTAAGTTGTATAATAACCAAATCAACCTTTAATAAAAGGATGATGATGGTATTGAATTATTAAACTTATACATGTGATGTATTACATAGAATAACAATTCATAAAAAGATTACACTTACATTTCATTATATTACTAATGACTTTATGTGATATAGTCATACGTATTAAATGAAATATTAATTTAAAGTTTTTGAAAAGTTCAAATTGTTTAAATCAAAGTAGAAATTAAGCATTCAGAATCGATTTGGTGGGTTTTAAATTTTCAGTTATCTATAGGGAAAGAGATTTTCTGGTGAATACTCTCATAACAAAATTCCATAGGAGTATGTATTTATGTGAGGAGAAAAATACAATATGAGATATTGTATGATGCAATATTATTTTGTCTATAGTGATGTGTAGTATAATGACTTACCTTTATCATTCTAATTATATCAATTAGCAAGATTTTATATTAGATACGAAATTCTAAGTCTTTGAAAGAATTAAAGTGAATGATTTAAGGATGTGATGCTTGGTTGAAGTATACATTATCCATTAAGTTTAGAAATAAATTGGATAATAAAAGGTTATGAGATATCTAAAAGGTTTGATATAATCTTACAAACTTGTTGAACAAATTGTTTTTTTTTCCAATATATACTTATAAAAGAATGGTTCTCAAGATAAGTAGTTAGAGTAAAATGAAATTTGAAAAGTTTAAATCTTATGACAATACATCCAATAGGAACTAGTGCCTTTGTTGATACATTGGATGCATAGTTGGAAGGTTACGAGACATTGAAAGATTCTCTTTCATGATGAATTCAAAGAATTTGTTTCTAGAGATGATTGTGAATTTATCATATCTATGAGAAGGTTAGTCGAAGTATAGTTGTCCTCTTTAGTAGGAGTATGTAGAGACATAATGCTTACAGAGAATAATAATTCTACTTTTTTATTGTTGAAAATATAATTTTCCAAGAACAACTCTTGTTTGATATGAAAAGATAGTAGCTTAATTATTATAATTAGATCTATAGAGATATATTAGAGGTTGTTCACATATTCTAAGTCCAAATATAAAGATAATGTACTAAAGTTGTTTAGTATTTGAAATATTTGATACTTGTGAAGTATTAAAGATATTCATTATTCTATGCATAAGTTAATATTAGAGTTCCATGTTATATGGATATTAACTTTAGAAGTAAATCCTAAGTAAGGTATATTTTACTTAGAACAATATTATTAAGACATTGGAAAGGTTTCCATGTAGCAATAGTTGTTAACTAAGCCATAATAAAATTTTCATTTAGTTGAAATTATTTATTGGATTAAGAAGTTATTCAATGAACTTAATATAGTTCTTTGCATTGTTCAAGACAATAATGTACTGTGGAACATTAGAGACATTGGGCATGTAAAAGAGCTAAGGTCTCATCAAAGATCTAAGGATGTATTTAGGCAAATTTTCTTAATTATAATGATAACTAAGATAAAAGTTGTAAGATTTAAGCAAGTACTTACTATAGAGAATCTTAAAGAATTCTCTCATTAATCTACTATCCCAACAGTAGCCTGACCGTCATATGGTGATATGGTATAATTTATTTAAATGATTGTCTTAGTCCATATGGGAAATTGTTAGTTTGTGTTCTACAACCAATCGGTTAGTTGTAACTAAATGACAAAATAATTTAAAGACATTCTTTATCTTGTACATATTTAGATGTATATAATAAAGTTTATAGGATAATTAAACATTGCAAATGAAATTATGATTAGATTATAATTATGAGATTTATATTACATTTATGTATCATCCTAAATGTTCCTAGTCATTATTCTATTAAGATTGGACATTAAAACGTAAAAAGACTATCAAACATTTCGTTTTTCCTTATGAAAGAAGTAACTGATCATATAAATTAAAGTATAAAAATACTTAAACAAACGTATGGATGCTTGATAGAAAACAAGTTCATTGAATTGACCCCATGTGATAAATCCATTTGGAGCACTACTTATATGTCTATGAAAATAATCATTGTGATGATTATATAAATGATCCTCTGACTTGAGGTCTTTAAAGCTATCGTGTATATGGATTGTTATATTTTTACACTACTTATAACATATTCTAATAATGGGTAGTTCATTCAGTAGTTATTGGATGTAGCATTAACTATATGAAAATAGTTGAGTGATCAAGATAGGATTCATCACCCTAAAGTAATTAAGAGACTGTTTTGTTGTCCTTGATTAATATTGATTTGGGAAGTTCTTATCTAAGGTAGAATGACGTTTTATAGATAGTTTATATATATATTATCATTTGAATCAATAGCTAACGGAGGAAAACTAATATGATTGAACTCAAAATAAAGTAGGTATTACCTTCATGCTCTATGTCTAATCGAAATATTGTATGATGAAAAGATTGAATTATACAAAAAAATCATGTACAAAAAGGTTAGTCAAATATACTTTGACGTTCATAAATTTTTAGGTGATCATGATGTATTGCTAGATGTCAATCTTGATCTCAAGCTCGACTCTAGGCAACGACAGAAAGAGCACATGTTTAGGGCACACTCTCTACCAAACCCTATGTTGCCCCATTTTGTTCTTTATGAGGGCACATATCTAGGGCACACTCTCTACCAAACCCTATGTTGCCTCATTTTATTCTTTATGAGGGCACACTCTTGATACTTATAAAGAACAAAATAGGCAAAATATGATCCTTTTTTAACTTTGTTCAAGGACTATAAAACATTAAGAACAGAACTGCTTGATCTATAGATATAAATTTTTAATAGATAATTAGGCAAAATATGTATGCAATTTTTTATTTGTATTTTTACACAGATTTGAAGCTTTGACTTTTCAGTCATAAAAGAATAACTTTACTTGTTACTCTAAAGTTCACCCTCAAGCTTCACAATAAAGTATAAATTAAAATTTATATTTTATTATAAATTATTTGTTATTTATTGTATAAAAGTAAAGTAATTTGAATTTTTTAAAAGTAAAAATATGATTGAAATTAAATTTTGTGCTGATTATTTTAAATCTTGTCAGACTGCGTAGACGACAGGACCAGGATGAGCAGATTATTAGGGTGTCAGCGGACTCTGCGCGCATAAGTGCATTGATTATGATTTGTTGTATCAGCTTTCCCAGGTCAGCATCGAACTTGGCTAGTGCACACAAGTGCATTGATTATGGTTTGTTGTATCACCTTTCCCAGGTCAGAATGTAACTTGGCTGGTGTTGGTTGGCAGAGGAAATCATAAACTTAAACCTCGGATATATTGTCAAATGATTAATTTATTAAAGAAAGGAATCGATCAAATTTAAAAATAAAATCAATTATGTATTGCAAAATACTATTTTGATGGTCCCATTTGGTCAATTTTTATCACCAAAACAATATTACGAGGACAGCTAAGTGATCGAATAAACGATAGTACAATAATAGGTTAGGAGCATAAGTCTAAATTTTTTTTCCAATTTTATAATATTTTATTCTGTTTTATAAATTTTAATTCAATTTATATAAATAAATATAAAATCTTTATAAATAAATAGCTGAAATAAATAAATAAGAATAAAATATCATAAAAATAGACCATGGATCTGTCTCGAATAGTATGATGACCTTTACGACCAAGTATTTCTCAATCTTTTTTTTAATCATTAAAAGAGGTATCGGACCGACGAAGGAAAGGCTAGAACACGAAATATCGCACTCATGCCTTCCGTTTAACAACAACCATTAAAAAACAGAATAACAACCACCGCAAGTTCAAGCCTTTGGCTATCAACTCCAGTACAAAACTTGACCCAACCGTTGCATTTTTGAGGTTACATAGAGTCCTAGCCTTCATTAACTTCTATTATAAGAGACCCAGAAATTAAAAAAAGAAAAGAAAAGAAACTCCCTCTTATATTGTCTTAGCAATCTAAATCAGTGATGAAGATGAATTAGCGGCTCCGAAGACATGAGGATGATCATCTGTGAGCCGTGATCAGAGTTTCAATAAACCTCAACCCATCAAATTTGGGAGCAAATTTATCTGCAGAAGATGACGTCTTATGGTCTATGTTTGAGTCCTACAAGAATCAAATGTACATGTGTTGGGTTACACAATTGTAGAGAAAAGATTGTGGGTAATAAAACCAAAACATGGGCTACGCATACAAACCTTGTAAAATTCAAAGCTGAAGCGAGAACTAGTAAAGAGTTGTGAAAGTTAGGAAAGGGGGGATTAAAGTTGAGACTCATAAACAGGGAAGACCAAGATAACAAGCAGAAAATAAAGGTACAAGTAAATCATAACAAAAACTGGTTTCAAAATATTTGAGAGAGACCCACAAGAGAGTTGTTCAAGGGCTACCTGGCGAGAAAGCTGGAGAGTTGAATTAGCCATAAAGCTGGTGTTGTTCGAAGACGAAGAAGAAGAAACAGAGATGGCAGTGACTGAAGCAGCAGCAACGGAAGCAGCAAAAGCGCCGGATTTCTTCATAATCGTGATGATATGGGAGATGCAAAAGTTCCAAGAATCTTGTAAAAGAAGTCAGATGAGCCTGAACTATGGCGTGTTTTCTTGCAGACAAACAAAAATGGCATAGAGAGAGGGGAGAGAGAGAGTAGGCTTTTGTTGAATAATATTGGAAAGGTTAAGCTGATATATATAAATGGTAGGAGTAAAGAGAGAGGGAGGATCTTTGATATTATTGGCTGGAAAGGCTGACCTCATTTATGCGGCAACTATGCCCATGCTTCCCTGTTCAAATTACGGTCTTAGGCTTTGAATTTCAGATTTATAAATATAAAATTCTATATTTGATTTTTTTTAAAAAGTTAATAAATATAATTGGGAATTTTATGTTTGATGATTCCATTTTATGGAATAAAAGGAGAATGGCGATATGGGAAAAGGAGGAGTTTGCTTCTAGAATCGCACAAGCATTAAATAAGGACGGAAGACCTAACAGCAGCATTGAGAAAAGATATCGGCTTTAGGAAATGATATTTTCGCGGCACGTCGATGATGATGTTTTGGAGGTATCTTGATCGGTAAGCTACTACTTGGTCCTTCTGATGGGACCAAATCTTCTGTATCCATTACCCAAGACCAATCCTGTGCCAGTTAATCATGACCATAAATTTTAGTGGGTCCTACAAAAATTTGTGGTCATGATTGAATGGCACAGAGTTGGTCTTTGGGTACAGAGGATCTCACTCCGCTCCTGATTGACCGATCTTTTTAAGTGACTGTCAATTGTTACTTCACACGTGTATGGATCAGATGGTACCACGCGAATTCCTATTCCACATGGATTCTGAGCTTTATTTTGTTTATTTTTATTTATTTCATTTAAAAAAAAGTAAGAATATTAACTATTTTATTGAAAACACTGTGTTTGTCTCTTTTACCGTATAAATCGTATTGTTAAAAGTTTTTAACCTTAGATTCACCGAGTTTAAAGCCCAAAATTTGTTTTAAATCAGCGTTCTTGGACATAGTTCCTACCTAGGGATAGCCTGGTTTGGCCTGACCACAAGCTAAATTAAATTGGAAAAGCTTATTTATATATATTAATATTATCAATACAAATATAAAAAGAGTTATTCTAATATATTTAAATAAAAATTATAATTATATATAAGAATCTTTTAATCATTCTATTTCATTCAAGATTAAGTATAAATATAATTATTTTTGTTTTTATAACTCCTTATTTTAGATCCTATTTTGTTAACTTCAATGAGTTTCTATTTAATCAAGAAATGGGCTTGATCAATATATAATAATAATTTTTATATGATTTTGTATTGTAACATATAATAAATGTTTAGGCAAATCAAATTAAAATAATTGGAAGTAGGAATTATGCTTATTTGAGAGGCCCAATCAAGATTCTAAAACTCACTTCTGTCGTACATTTTATACATGACATTAGATAGATACTACCTTTATGGAATAAGATTTCAATGCCAAGATATCTTGTTACCGAAATGGTCAACACTAGATATTTGAATAAGTATGGAGGTTCGAATCATGTTAATATAATACTATTAAGAATGATATTTTCTATCTAATAAATTGAAAGTTGCTTTTAAAATCTTTATGCTACAATCCTCCCTAAATATTTGCTCCACCATAATTGCACGAGCTTAAGTTAATACAATAGATATCTTTAATAGGATTCTCTTGTATCTTAACAAATGATGTTCATTGCATAATTTGTTTGAGGAATTATTGAGTTACCCATTGAAAATTTTGAATGAATTTTAATAGTTGACATTTGTTAGCTCCAACCTTCCTTCCACCTGTAGGACTTACCCGAAAGAGAATTATATATTTCTTGATTTTGAATATCTTAATAAGATAAATCGCCGCATAGATATCTTTGTTTTATGATAAAAAAACTAAAATTAAACCGAATCAATTGGAATGCATATTATTCATTTAAGGGGTCTTCAAATTGAAAAGACTAATCTAACTTGATATAAAGAGAATAATTTATCTATTTTATCTAGTTATTCAATTAAAGCAATAATTTGCTATTAAATTGGATAACAATAACCATCATTTTATTTAAGTATCTACTTTATATTTTGTAATGAACTACATATTTGATTTATAAAAATTCTTTAAATATTGAATAATAACTTTAGGATTTCCTTATCTGAATTTTTTTTAAAACAATTCAAATCCTCCATACAAAATATTTTAATCTAATATTTCAATTCTTTCATATTTATATTATCGTATTGTTTTTTTTTTGAAAAATGACAGAAGGAATGAATTAACACATAAAGAAGTTTATATCCTCAAAGGAGCTTCATAGCATTCACCCTCAACATAAAGGAACACACTGGATACACCTAAAACACAAAATATCACATTGAATATGTAGGTAGCACACGACTTAGAGATTCAAGAAGAGTAGTAGAGTGGAGCTATAATCTGTTGCAAGGTTTCCCAATAAAATAATTTCTCCGGTCCCATTTATAACTTCAGTGATAAGTGCATCTATGTTTTTGCATTTGGATAAAAACTTTCTTGCATTCCTTTCTTTCCAGATTGTTTGCACACATAATCCCATAGCCAATAAGTATATCAATTTGTCAATCACAGGAATAGAAGCTTAAGTGGCGAGCCAACAAATAATGATGTAGATAGAATTATCAGAACCAATCCATGAGCCTTTTAGCATAACTTGTTCCTAAATAAACTTAGAAACTAGACATATGAAGAATATATGATCTCTAGTTTCATCTTGTGTAGAACATAGAGAGCAACTTCTGTTGATGTCAAGGAGTAGTATTAAGCCAATTCTTGACAATAAGTCATAGAAGAAAAGATACCTTTGGAGGAAGAATATTGTGCCAAACAATTCTTCTCTAGTTTACTTTTGGATTCCTGAATCTGAGCATATCTATAGTAATCTTGTTTGATAGTTTACAAGTTGGAAGGTCTGTCCAATGTGTCTACAGTGGATGAGTTTGGGAATATTATGGATGCAGTTGACTAAGAGGAGCAGGGAATCTCCAAAAGTTACCATTAATGAATGAACATTAGTTCTTGCAAGAGAAAACAAAGTTACTGTTTATATATGCTAATAACTTCAGGCCTCAGAGGAAGGATTGATGGAAAAACTCGATCCATTTCAGCAATAACATTGACAAACCATGGATGTTATGTGGTGATTTCAATTCAATTATATACATGTTTGAAGCTCAAGATAATTGATCTCATAAACTTCTCCGATGATGTCCAAGAATGTGTTGAAAAGCTAGCAGTAACTAATTTGAAACAAATTGGGCACCAATTCTCTTGGTCCGACAAGCAAAACTCTACTTGCTTTGTAAGGAAGAAATTAAATTGAGCTCTTGTTAATGCTAATTGGTTAGCTCATTTCCCTAACAATATTGCAAATTTTAGAGATCCTTTATTCTTTGATGACATTCCCAACATCATTGAATAGTTATTCCAAAAGGGTACAAGTTTTTTCCTTTTAGATTTAATAACTTTTTGGTTAATGAATCAGGTTTCCTGGATGCTTCTAGAAAGAGACCTGATGTTATTCATAAGGGCACTAAACAATTTGTTTGTGTTCAAAAGCTAAGGAACTCAAGCTTCTCAATTCTTTAAGAGGATGCAATGATCATGCTTTAATGAAGTCCATAAATGAGCAAGTTGATATTTAGAAACTTTGTGCAATCTCTCCATAAGACCTAGTTCTAGTTTCTAATGAAAAATTAGCTCTATCTCTTTACATACAGTCAATCAGCTATCATTCCTCCTTCTTCAGCAAAGAACAAGAGTCATTTAACTCAAAGATGGTGCAAATGTACCAAATATTTGTCACCATCATCCTTCTAGGACTTCATGCAAATCTCTTATTATAACCTACTCTACAAAATTATCTAGAAGATACTTGCCTTAAGACTTAAACCTATAATGGAAGATCTTATTAATTTCTCAAAATCTGGTTTTATTGCAAGAAGAAATATTGATAATCTATTGCTGACTCAGGAATTCTTTAAAGACTACAATTCCAATAAAAACACTAAAAGTTGTTCTTTGAAGATAGACTTCACTAAGGTCTTTGACAATCTCAACTAGTCTTTCGTATTCCAAATCCTATATATTCTTGGTTTCCCCTCTAAATTCATTAATTGGATTGCCTAATATATGTTTATCTTTTAGTGTGCTGGTAAATGAAAAAGCTACCTAATTGTTCAAGGGAGCAAAATGAGTCAAATAGGAAAATCCATTTCTCCCTAATGGTTCTCCTTACCAGTAGAGGCTTTGGTAAGGTTGATAACCTATCATATATCCCAAGTAAACCCTTCAAATTACACTATAAATGCTAGAGAACTAAGTTATTCAACATGTCATTTGCTAATGACCTACTTTTGCCATGTGGAGTTGATGCAAATTCAATCCATTTGCTAATGGACAGTCTAAAGCTCATCTCAAGTATCTTGGACTTCTTATTTCAGCTTCAAAACTATCCTATGAGAATTTTAAGCTAGTATTTGATGCTATTTTAGGTAGAACTAACAGTTGGATGTCAAAGCTTCTACCTTATGTAGGTAAAGTACAATTGATGAATTCAATTCCAAATGGGATGCATATTTCCTAGAGCTCGCATCTCCTACCAACTAAAATAATCAAGGATATTGAAAGGTTTCTTAAAAACTTCCTAAGAAGTGGAGTTGGAAATAGTAAAAGGGTTTCCGAAATCAAATAGAAGGATAATTGTTTGCCTAAAACTCAAGGAGGATTGGCAACTCAAATAGGTCACTAATGGTTAAAATAATACATGGATTATTTAATGGCAAAGAAGGATTATAGGTGAAGTGGATGCACAAAGAGTACATCAGAAATGCTATTTTTTAGTCAATGAAATCACTCTTTTAACTCATTATCCATTACCAGGTTTATCCTAAGTCTAGGAGAAGCAGTAGGTAGAGAGATGAAGCATCCAATAGGTAGCAATCAATATAACTAAAACGCCCAAAACTCACCAGAAAAGAAGTTGCAAGAGATACCTTGAAAAAGCCCCCCAAGATAATTGCACATAATTGAGTTTACTAGAAGCCTACTATGAACTTCACAATCAATAAGAAGGGAGGGCAATTGAAATTGCTTTGATCTACTGAGCTAAAATAGGCAGCATGGAATAGTGGATAGATGGGGAAAAGAATGTCAATAAGAGGGATAGATATCTATCTAAGATAAAGAAAACTCCCTTATTATGTGTATTAAGCAATAGGCACTAATTATTTTTAGACAACTCAGTTATCTAAAAATTGAACAAAGGGTGTAACAAATTTCTTGTTTGATTTGAAAATAAATTATTTTCATTTGAAAAAAGTAATATCTCGTCAAATTGAAACAATAATTAGGAACAATTTAAGAATAATAAATAAATAAAAATTAAAAATAATTATAATCTCTTCATAATTTTAAGCATAATATTTATTCTAAAGATTTTATTTTTAATATTAAAATGTTAAATATAATTAATAAAATACATGATGATAAAAATTATTGTTATTAATTAAACTAATAATATCATTGCTAACTAATTTATTTACTCAAGAACGTAAACTAACCCAATCATTCTAGAATCACGCAACTGTAGGCCAAGAAGTGCGAGGATCAAGGAAATCTGGATGACGTCAGATGTGAAAGAGAGTCATTTCATGGCTACAGAAGAGTTCTCCTTGGTTGATCTTTCTCATTTTCCTATTCCCATTCGTTGGTGGTTGCAACTGATTGATGAGAGTCGTTACTTCAGATAAGCATGTGGAGAAAAGTTGGGGGTTAGATTTATCATAGACTTGCGGAACAAGGTTGTTAGAGTGGTAAAAATGCCGCGGTGACTTATCTTGTATTTTCTAATAGTCTTCTTCTGTTGAGTTTGTGGATCTCGTCACCTAATTTGGTTCTACTTACTACTTGGAGCTTCTTTGGGACAAAAGAGAAACTGGAAAAGTTAAAAAGCTTTTTGGGTAATGGATATAAAGATGAGCTGATTAAAAGGCGATCGAAACCAATATATATTATTGAGTTATCTTCGGAGCTGAATCAATTAAAACAAAATTATTTATTAATAATTCAACTTTATAAACTCCAAGGGATAAGTTAATAAGGGTTTTTCTAGTTTAAGTGAAGTTGCGGATTCGAATTTTCCTTATGTATGCAGTCAGGGGCGGATCTACAATGGGGGCAAGTGGAGGCACTTGCCTCCATTACCTCCAACAAATCCTTTATAAAAAATTATTATTTTAAGTTTTGCCCTCATAAAAAATTAAAATTTTACTCATATTAAAATTTTGCCCCCATTAAAAATAACATTTTATTCTTAATAAAATTCTGCCCCCACTTAAAAAAATTTCTGAATCCGCTCCTATATATAGTCGCTTAAAATTTAAGATCAGAGTTTTATCTTCTGTAAGAGATTTATCTAATTTGAGAGAGGATTAATATGATGACTTAAAGTAATCTTTTATTAGTTAATATCTTTATGAAACACTTTGTCGGAAAAAAATTCAACTCTGTAATCAATTTTATATAAAGTTTAACTTTTAAATTAAAGATGAACTTGTATCACGTAAGCAATGAAAACTGTTCGTGGATTCCCATAATTCTCAAATCTAATTCGATGCCATGTGCCATAAGAACGCATGTATCCATTGACGATTTCTGGCATCACTTGATAGATAGATGCAACGGACGGGCATCAGTCATAATTCATGACACGTGCTACCACAACGGCCTTGTTTACCAGGGCCAATTGTTTTTTGTCAAGTTCTGTCCATTTTAAGTGGTGGTTCTGGCTCTTACGTAGCAATCTTCAAACGTTTGGGCGAAGTTATTTCGAGAGGACAATAAAGTAGATTCCAACTTTTTGGAGGTGGTCAACTTGTGATCGATGTTCACAGCCAATTGCCTCCGCACGAATGCTGTCTTGACAGGTGCGCCTCTGGACTGGAGAATATACTTAAACAACTTCGAGAAAGGAAACGCAAACAAAAGGCAGGATTGGCTGCGTAACAAGTGCCTCGCAAGATTTAGGAATTATCCTCTGTCTAATTTTATGGCGTTTTATTGTATTAAGTGAATCTCAACTATTTATTTTTGTAAGATCCGTATTTATTTATGTGAAATTCACGCAAGATTCACATAAATAAATGACTGAGATTCACTGGACACAATAAAATACCATAAAATTAGATAGAAGATCTAAAGTTCGCAAGATTACACCAGCCTAACAATTGGATATGCACCGGGGCCAACAAGTGCCTGCAAGCTCATTTCAACGACCATTAATCAGTAGCTGCAAGTGCCTGCAAGCTCATTTCAACGACCATTAATCAGTAGCTGCAGTTTCTACATGCCAACAATTGTCAAAAAAGTCAATTCTCTGTCACGACTTCTTTTTCTCTTTAAAAAGTATCAAAATTCTCAAATATCAAAAGTTCTTGTCAGATTCGAACTTAGCTGTGGACAGCATATGGACTCGAGTTTATTTTCTGATGGTAACTTCAAAGTTTGCAACGGTCAAGCCGAGCTTGGGTTAGATAATATTATGCCCGAATTCAGCCTAAGCTAAGTTCAATTAAATTTAGGTTGTTCGAATTTTGATTGAACTTCAGGTCTGGATTAGGTTTGTTTGACTTAAAGTTTGATTGGTAGGGTCTGATTCTTTTTTTTTTAATTTTTAAAATGAGTTGTTGAAAAATTAAAATGATTTTTAAATCTATATATAAAAAATAAATATAAAATTTGAAATAAACAAGTTCAAAATAAATTTATTTAAAAAATGAACCAAAAAAACACTATATTTACATTCATTTAATTAATATAATTCATAATTGATTAATATTTTTTTTAAAATATATTAAATATGCATAAAATTTTAAAATAAATAAGTTCAAAAATAAATTTCTTTTAAAAGAATGTGAACTTAAAAAATGGTATATGAGAAATGTCACATTCATTTAATTAATATAATTCATAATTGCTTAAAAATTGCATATTTTAAATGAACATAAAATTTTAAAATGAATAAGTTCAAGATAAATTTATTTACAATAAAGTGAACTAAAAATAGTATATGATAAATCCCACATTCATTTAATTAACATAATTCATAATTGTTTAATAAAAATATGTTTTCAAAAAAATTCATATATATTAAGTGTACAATTTTGAAAATAATAAGACAAAATAAATTTATTATAAAAGAAAATGAACAAAAAAAATGGTATATGAGAAATGTCATATTCATTTAATTAACACAATGGAACAAATATCAACCCATATAAATAATATTAGTTTGGACTTTAAATATTCTTGTTGCTGGTTATACAATCTAAGCATACATATGATAAATACCATAAATTTATGAATCTAATTATGCAATAAATAAAATAGTAATACTATAAAAATCATTTTATTATCAAAATAAAAGAGTATCATCATCTTAATATTATCAAAAAATTTTAGTGATATAATTTACAAAAGGTCAAAATGAAATTATTAATATAATTGAACTGTTGGGGAGTGAAGAGTAGAGATTGAAGAGTAGATATTGAAATTGAGTAAGGCAGAGACAACACTGTTGAACTTGTATAAAAACTCACAACTAAAAAATTATATCTTTAATTATAAAAACTAAAGTAATTAAATAAAAATAATTAAATCTAGAAACAAATATTAAAGATAACAAATCTGCAATAGAGGAAAAAGGATATAGTTAATCATTATAATAAGGATCATTAATAGCTCGCATTACTTCATTTGCATGTAGCAAAATTATTCTACAAATTATACCTGATAATATGTTAATTGCCTTAAATGAATATTAAACATATGATAATAAACAATTAAATATACCTTCACCGTTGAATATTGTTCAATTTTTTAATTGAATGATTAGTCTCCTCCGTATCATTACCTGTATTAATATACAAAGAAAATATAAGATAAGATAATATCACAAAGAAAGATAGATAATTTATATATCATAAATAATAGAGTTTATCATCAAGATCCCCATCTTTGAAGCAATAGTAGATGTTGGAATTGCTAAAAGATCTCATGTAATTGTTTGTATGATTGTAATTTCATTTTCATGATTCTTCCACCATAATAATACATCAAACTTCATACCTTCAACTTCGATCATACAATTTGCCATCAAATATTTGTCCATCCCTGTCACATTATAAGAATCCTAGCACTTTTTTCTTTCATGAATTTTGTAAATGAGGGTTTTCACACCGGTCTTAGAACAAGCTGAACCTGAACTTGAACTTAAACATAAAGCTAAAACTGAACTACTGTTATCCTAGTTTTTGTTCAATCTTAGTTGATGTCATTAAACAATTTTAGAGCCCAAACACCATACAATATGTCATAATAAAAATAAACCCCTCCATCTTGTATCTTAGGCCTAATACAGAAATGACTGTCACAATATCTCCTACTATATACTAATAAGAATTGAGCTTCTCTGTCATTTATTCTACCATAACCTAGTTTACATAAGTGGAATAAAATATCTAATTAGATATAGTTTTCTTAATCTCGCACATATTGCTAAAGAAACAATATGAAGTTAAATATTTTGTTCTTGAGAACAAATTACTAGTAGTATAAAAAATTTCCAACTTTGCACAAAGGTTTTTAGCTAACTTTTATTAATCTTCTGTAGGCAAGTAAGTACGTTAAAAATCTCTTTATCTCAACCTATTGTACAACTCAATATATTAGGTTGTCAACTACAACATATTGAAGGTTGAATTCCATACGGTAGGACAATCCAGTGCCAACTTCTTTGTGCACGAAATGTGTAGCTATCCTGCAGTTTCTTCAAAATTTTAAATCTTTTGGGCGTTGCACTCTAATGCACTACACTACCCTGGATTGATTATATTTCTTCCTCTATCATCTCTAGCTCATCCTTCACAATCAAATTAAGAATATTCGCAAAACATGGCATATGGAATAACCTCCCACCAACCTATAAGCTCCTAACTCATAAATTATTCTTCAACTTCTTCGTCATCACATCACTTATGGTACAATTTTTGAGTGTTATGGTAAACGACTTGATGTTGATATTCCAATCCATTAAACACTCGATTAACAAGGTTATCAACCTTTTTCTTCTATGTGGTGCCAACATATAAATAAACCTACAATTTAAAAGTATGAACAAATATTAATTATGAACATAATAAGAAAATAAATGATAATAATATTAAAAAATATAATTTACCCAAGTAGTTGATTGCATAGAGTCTAGTTGGTGTCAATATAGTATGTCATCAATGCTATACTACCTTTCTTTTGGTTATCAACTATCCACATGTCCAATGTGATGGCAATCTGTCCTTAAATACTTGACAACATTTTTGATATTCTTTCTTTTGATCCTTATATATCTTAAAAATATCTTTCTTTAAGGTAGTATGAGTTGGGATCTTAAAGGCTAGCTGCAATGAGGAAAATAACATCCAAAATATTTTGCTATCAATTATAGAAAGTAGATGCTCATCACCATTAACCATATTAGTTATCAAAAACCATGATCTATTGCTACCATAAGCCGTAGAAGTCATTTCATTTTTCTCTTTCATTAGGTTATGGGTAAAAAATGACCTTTAGATATGATCTTCTTTCTATTACACAACTCCATATGTCTCTTTAAATGAGAGGTTTCATATTTTAAACCCTTGACCAACATCTTGTGACAATACTTACAATCTACCTTCTCTACTCCAGCCATTGATCTAGTCTCATTAAAGTGATTCCAAGCATCTCTTCTTTATGAACTTGGTCCTTCAATATGAATTGTTTCTTCATTTGGTACCAAATTAAAAGTCTATATATACTAATATACTCTTCAGTTCCAAAGTAGAACTCTCCACTAAAAGAATATGCTCATCCATCTAAAATAATCAACATATACAAATATATAAGTTATACGTGGACATTTACATGCATATATTTTTTTTTGATAAATATTTAGCAATCAAAATGATGATGATGTCGCAATGTACATCACTTTTGAAGCATGTTTGAATTAAGTTTCTTATAATGATGATGATTATGATGTGTATTATTTTTAAAGCATGATTGAATCAAGTTTCTTATTATAGCTGTTAATGTGGACTATAAAGTCTCTAACACTCTACCATTGTTTCTTATATCAAATCAAAATCCTTCAAGCATCGTGTAGAAGAGGAATATACCATTATAATAAAGATGGTGAGAAAAAAAGTAAGTTAAACGACACACAATAAGCATCTAGATGTAACATTTTTATATGTGCATTTCTTTTGCTTAGTTATTGCAATTGTCTCTTAAGGGATTTCCAAGCCTAAAATGCCATAGATTAAAGTAAGCTTCATCATCAGTAATAACATGTGACATATTATTAATGCCTAATAAAAAGATCTTATATAAACCATATAAGTGTTCACCATAGCCAATCATCTTTGATGATTTTATGTCTTGAATTAGACATTGAGTTAAAGATATTATAAACACACAGTTTGATGTAAATGTGAGCTTACTTGCCAATATGAGGTTGAAAACAAAATTTGTTACATGTAGTACTTTAGTGTGAATCATATCACATTTTAATCTAATTTCACCAATATGAAAATGATATTACCTTTTAATCTAATTTCACCATGTATTTATTAGCGTTGCTTTATGACATGTATAATTAAGCTACAATATGAACATATTTATTTCTTATATTCATGATAAGCAAATCTTGGCTTTATGCCAAAATGCTTATAATCTTCAAGCCATATTAATTATTAAAGCAAGTGCACAAGCACACTTAGACACAAACAATCAAGTTATAAGTCAAAAATCTACTAGCATGTGATGTTATTGTTTCACAAATCCAAGTTGATGAAGTGATGAGGCCCTTCATTTTCCAAGCTCAATGGGTATAGTCCCTTGAATGTTGTTTTTTCTAAAGTTCACTACATCAAGAGGGCCACAAATGAGGTGCAGAAAAAATATACTACTATAAGAAAGGAATGCATCACTGTTCTAGTGAAAATGAGACACTTAAACATCAGGCGAGTGACCTCTCTACAACCATTTCACACTCAGTTAAAAGATCACTACCCTAGTACCCTTTCTATAAATTAAAAACTAAAATAATTATTTAATAACTTGCTCATACTACTAACTTGAAAACAAGAAGAGAGAACCATCTAGAGTAATAGATATTGTGACTTGCAAGTGCTATAAATTCCCAAGTTCAGGTTATAAATTGCAAATCCTCATTCCCATCTTTTCACAACTTGAAAACATAGATGGAGCTCAAAGTATAAACAAGAAAATACTTTTTAAAGACCCAAATTCCTATCTTTAATTGATCAGGTAAAGTTGAAAAATGTTTGGACTAATTTAATACCTTAACGAGACATACTCAAAGAATAATTAAATTAAACAACATAATTAGGTCCTTCCTGCTCATCAATATCACATATTAAGTTAACCTTTGAAAGCCAAAAATGTAACATTTGTAAATTACTTTCATTATCTAGAAGACGCAAAATCAAGTCCATACTAGACAAGGGGATTGGCGAGGATAACATCACTAGACAAGTTCCACACTAATTTACAATTGAAAGTACTTGTATAGTTGGCGATTAGGCTATGTATCTATATCTATATGTCTCTCTATATGTGTGTATATATATACTTTCTTTTCAAATTAATTCCAAAACATTTTCACGAGTGCGCACAATATGGTGTCAACATCATACGAAAAGTTGCAGTGAGGGCATTGATTCATCTTAATGGATAGAAAAAGGTCGTATCATTTTGGTCAAAGCCATAGGAACCACTATAAATGACAGACAAAGGTATATGCATATAAAACGAAATTCGTAAGCATAATATTTGTGAGAAAGCAACTTGGCCTTAATGCTGCCGACAATGCACAACATGGCAATAAGCAATAGGCAGACACGCTCGGGATGGCTGCTATGCTTATCCGAGACCATACAAATATAATTGACCAAAGAAAGGAAGGAAATGATGTTGTTGGATAGTCTAATAGGCTAGATAAAAATGGTCTATCTCTTTGACTTGCCTAAGCAGGTCCATGTAATATATTACGTAGGAGAATTTCTTTATATGTGTAAAACGCTTTATAATCTTTTTGACTCAAATTAATTTAATTTACATAATATTTACAAACTGATATTATTAAAAACAACCTCTTTATTACGTAAGGATAAGATTGCATACTATTAGACCTCTCAGATCCTACGTTCATCTAAGTATTGAGGATGACTTAAAAGCTGGTATTATAGTACTCAAAATGGAGAATGATATTTTTGGTCCTTTTACTATATTTAATTTTTTTAAATCAAATGATTATACTAATCTTTTCATCTAATTCCTTTACGTTAATAATTTTCTAATCAAATACTTTATGATAATATATGATATGTTACATCAACACAAAAATAACTTAACAATCCTATATGTGATGCGTAAGCATGCCGCGCCAATAACATTTCGATATTTTGGATCTTACGATGTGACAATAACATACTATTCTATCATCCCGTTGGAAATCCCAGTCACTTGGATGCCACATCATGATTTAAGGTAATATATTAATAATGCGAATGATATTGTACAACAGTTTGAGAATAATGTACTAAAACTTGTGTTTCCTTTAATAGGTAATCCTACTTTAGTTAAAAGCAATTGTTGAAGAAATTATTCATAATAGGATGAGTTAATTAAGAAATTGTTAAATTTGGTTTAATTACCTTTCTCTCAATTAACAATTCTCTTAGGTTGATTTTTAGGTATGTGCTGCAATTGTTGAATTATTAATATTTGCGTGATTGATTCTTGATTGATTGAATTGAATTCTCATTTTAGTTTCATTAAATTTTGAATTTTTGTGATTTATTTTGTCCTTAAGTTTTAGGATTAGATTATCCATCCTCACGGAATCGACACCTTAAGTACTACACGAATGAACCGTGCGTTTGCAAATTATCGAAAGCATTTATTAAAACTTACATACATCAAACACCCGATCAGTAACTTTCTAATCCAAATGCTAGGGATGAACGTGTGATATGTAATAGTCCATAGTAATTTCTATAAGTAAAAATAGGTTAGTTGAATTTGTGAGGATACTTAATCAATTAATCTAGGATCCCATACTTTTAGATTACAACTTCCAAGCTTATGAGTAGGTGATCTAAGTTAGTTGTTTCATAGTACCTAATGGGTCTTTACTATTAAACTTAGAGAGCCTATTCTAAGTTATAGTGGATATAGGAGCATTTCTAGAACTTACTAATTTTGCCTATTTTAAAGAAATTAAAGGTTCGAGAGTTTAATCGAATCCATAGGCTAACACCATAATGAGAGTACGTTTTATTTATATTCAAAGATCAATAAACATCCCAGAAGCTTAAAGATATCTTCAAACCCACTTTTTTACTATTGTTATTAATCTTTTCTAAATTTGCTTTGTTTTTGTCTTTTTGTTTATGTTCATTATGTCATGGTTATTTCGCTTTCATCATTTTAGGTGTTTTGTTTTCTTTTGTTTGCAATATTTGAAATAACATTTACATCCTAGTTCTTTTTGGTTTGACCCTAATTTATCATTTACTGCATAGTTTGGTAATTAAAAATTTATTATTTGATAGTTAGCGATTAGAAAGTTAGTTTTCCATCTCCTTCTTCAGGCTCCGAGAAGAATGGCAGCTATGTCTTTTCGTCATCTTGGAAATGGAGGGTGAATAGTGCATAAAACAGCTGTTGTCTTTTTTATTCCACCCAAAACCGAAGATGAATAATGAATAAAGAGCATGCAAAGGAATAGTGCATAAAACAGCTGTTGTCTTTTTTATTCCACCCAAAACCGAAGATGAATAATGAATAAAGAGCACGCTCTCTTTTGCAAAACCGACGAGGATTATGGGTCAGCTCCCTTTTTTTCTCTCGTTTCTTCCCTCCTCTTCCAACAGCCGACACTTTCCTCCTTTCTATTCAAAAGCTACGTTGCTCTCCTCATAAAATATTAAACAACTAGGTACTAATAAGGAAAAATGGACAGGTGTCTGTGATCCTCCAGCCCATCCACGTTTTTATTCTCTAACCTTTTAGCAGCCTCACACACTCACGATTTATTCTCCAGCCGATCACATAAAATTTAGATCTTCTATATAATATTATAGTATTTTATTATATCCAATGAATCTCAGTCATTTATTTATATAGGACTTATATAGATCCCACGTGGATCCTGCGTGAATCTCACAAAATAAATAATTAAGATTTCATTAAACAGAATAAGATAAGATAATGTTAGACAGAGAATCTTGTCCCGACCACACACCCATTCCTTATAATAAAATTAAAAACTAGGTTTGTTGAGGAATGGGACAGGTGTCTTCATCTTGCATTATCCCATTGCCCTCCTCGTTACCGTCACACACCATCCTTCATATAATAACGATAGGTTAAATATGAGAGTGGGACAGCTGGCTCACGTGAGAAGCATTCCATTCCAGCTGCCTCTTTTCTCTCTTGGTCCACATTTCCAGCCCCACTTCTCGTCACACAACATGTTCTTTTCATGTTCAATGGCTAGTTTAAATAATGGCATCCGAGGGTTGCTCCACCGTCTGTGGAAGGTTCACTTCTAGCATATTTATTGTGAGGATAATTAATGTACTGATCTCCTCGCTTTTTTAGCAGCTGTTTTCAGGCCGGGTCTTTAGTACTTACGAGACCCGCCGTCGCTTATTCACGACGTTTTATTACATGATTCATCTGGACTGTGTCATCCTCGCGGACGCTGCTCGGACATCATCGACTCTATGAATTTGCTTTTCGAGTCTTAAGGCTTTCTCTTCCGTGTACAAAAAAAATAAAAAAATAAATAAATAAAGAATGACAGCTGGCTCTTCTCACGTGAGTGAGAGATCTTGCATGGGATAACTTGCGTGGGCTGTAGCATTTTAATTGTTACATGACACAATGCTCACTTTCTAATTTTATGCTTTATTTTGAATCTTTTTATAATCTTCTTTTTCTTTTTATTCTATGAAAACAATATAGTATGAACATTAAAAAAATGACTCAATAAATATGTTTTCGGGTTATCTTAACTCTCTTATTTCTAAAATATACTTAAAATTAAATATAAACTAAAGTGAGTTTGTTAAATATTTTAAGGCATTAATAAATAAGTGTAATGGGTTAAATGTGTACATTCCACATCGCTAGTAATTGAATTCTAAAGCCTTAGATTTTATTAGACCATATGGATGCATGATGGGCATCGATTGTAAAATAGTTCCTCACGTCCACTAAGGAGATCTTACTAGGCATCAAGGTCGGTTTGTGCTCCTTTGAGTATACACCGGTGTTGGCTTAAATTGACTATACCTAAGCTTGTGGGCCACGCCTCTTAATTTACAAATGGGAATCAAATCGTCCTCTAATGACACCTTAGTATTATTCACCTCCATGGTCCACCATATAAACTCTAGATTTAGCTCCCAATAGACTGGCTCTCTGAAGCCGAAAAAATTTAGCCACCCGTTGAATGATAAAATCTCTTGTACACATCAACCGGGTCTACCTCGCTCAAGGTATCCCAATCTATGAACCTTGGTGCCTCTAACTGTTACGTCTGAAAGGTCTAGTAGTGCTGCCGTTGTGCCTTTATAACAAAATGTGGCGGTGGGTTCTCTCGTGGCGCCTTTCGAAAAGCTAAATGTGACGGTAGTGGTGGTGGTGGGCCTATAGTTATGGCTGCTCTCTTTCTAATGTGTGTTTCTTTGGAGCAATGACTCATAAAGGGTAGTCGAAGTATCAAATCCAGCCCTCTTTTTGTAGGGACGATACGACGAGTCTCCTAGGTAGTCTTGACGGGTCTCCTACTCTTACCCTAATGTAATCTATGAAAAAAGATATGAATAATCACTTAAAAGACAATAATTGACACAAAAGTATAAATAAGTGTAAAACAAGAAGTAAAGACGTGAAAGAAAAAAAATGTAACATCAAATGACGTATTAATATAACCTATAATATTCCCACGTTCAGGTTTCTATTATTCATGCATGATATGGGGTCATGTTGATTGTACTAAATGCGAGGGATGAAACAGAAAAGGCAAGAATTAGAAACAGGGCTTATATAGTGACGTGTGGGTCTCATAACGTAAAGTGGTATATTTTATTTCTTTCCGGCTCCTAAACACTACATGAGCACGATACTGTATTATACTTACCTGAGGATGTGTTTTAGAACATAGGAATTTTAATTGTTACATTTTAACATTTTAATTGTTACATGAGACAAAAGGGAGAGGAATTAAATAATTTTGTGTGTGTATATATCAAAGTACTTTTTGTGTATTTTGGAACAATTGTGGTTTGGGTGGGTTAACCGGCTTACGTGGTTGCGGTTCAGAGTCCGGCCCAAGATAAATGAGTATTGTGTCATTTGGTCTGCCAGAGTGAGGTTGCGACTCGAACCCCTGACCAAAGGGTTTTGTTGCGTTGAGACGCACGCCTCATACCACT
>JAOTIZ010000009.1:2758031-2768261 GCA_027123425.1 Erythroxylum panamense
TATGAACGATTTTAATAAATTATCAAAAGTATTGCATACTTTGGTTATGAATTGTTATGAATTGAATATGATTTTGAATTGTTATGAAATTACTTGATGAATTGTGATTTGCTATATGACATGTGTATGGAAAAATTGTTATAAGAAAGTATGTGCTTTTGTGAATGTTAATGTGTCTAGTATGACACAACATGAAAAAAAGAATTAAGTTTTTGAAATGTGCCTTCGGGCAATTCGAGTTTTTCGAGTACAAATTATGTGTTATGTGGGTTTGGTCAGGTCCCATAAGTGGGGCAAGTGCACTTGTCTGTTTTAAAGGCTTCTCTCGCCTGCCCACTAGTGGCACTGGAGCTCCGATTTCGGACTCCCATAAGTTCACGGCTACACTGGACCGCTATGCAAAAAAGTGTAGTACGTTCTGTTCAAGGCTGCACAGGACCGCTATGCGGGAATGTGCAGTACGTTCCGTTTTGGACCGACCCAAACCATTCTGATGTGTTTATGTGTTTTTGATTTTGTTTATGTTTGTGATGCATTCATGTGTTGATTTTGCTCATGAATTGTGAAAAGTTTGAGAATTTCGAGAAATGAGAAATTGAGGTTTTCAACCGAGAAAGTTTTGAAAATTGATTATGAATGATTAGAAAAGTTGAAAAGTTTGAGAAATAAGTTTTTGATGAATTTTCTACTGTGAAATTTGTATAAAAATGGCAAAAGTTTTGAGAAATGATTTTTGCTTATTTTTCGATGTATAAACATGTTATCCACGAGCTATAAGCTCAACCCCCTTTCATCCCCATCTCCAGGTTTCGAGCAGGAGATCGGATGAAGGAAGTCAAGACATTTGTTCAATTTTGCTTATTTTGTGTTTTGAATAATTGGGCTTTTGGTATTGATTTGTATATGGCTTGGAATGCCATTAATAGTTTTGCAAACATTAATTCATAATGTGTATGAATTATGGATTTGTGTATTGAATTGAGATAATAAATTTGTGTATGGTTAGGATATATGAATGTGATTGTATATGAATGGGATTGATTGTGATATGGATTCCAGACGGGAGGTCCGATGATACTGATTTTTGATTAAGAATTATTGAAGTGTTATAGGTATAGAATTGTGTTTGTTTATGCTGGGATTCCGGACAGGAGGTCCGATGAATTGTGTGGATTGGTTTGGAATATAGAAGTGAGTTTAAAACCATTTGCAGGTTTTTGGGATTGTTTAAATACAGCCGTTATGCTGCCCAATTTTTGAAAAAAAAAACAAATAAGATTTTGGTTAAAAGATGAATTATGGGATATGTATGAATGTATAAGAAGAATCTTATGATTTGAATTTTTGATTGAGGATGAATTAAAAAAAAAGGAAATTAGATTGCTTTGTATGAGATTGAATAAAGATGAATAAGATGAAAAAAAGAAAAAAAAATATACCGGATTTGATTGGCTTAGATTAGATGTCTTAAGGTTTCCAACGCTATTTTGGTTTTCCTAAGTTTTTGCGATTCTAGGATGTCGGACAATTTGATTCAGTTCGATTGAACCGTATGTGTGCTTTGCTTCGGATTCTTTTGCTCTTCGTTTTTGTTTTCGTCCGTTCATTCGTTTCGCTATCCGTTCCTCCGTTTTCTATTTTTGATTCCGAACCATTTCGATTCGTGTTCGATTTCGCTTCCTGATATGTATTCAATTTTTATGACTTCCGATTCGATTCGCTTGTCACATTCGCTTTCGTCTTTTTGTTTCATTTTTCATTTCCGTTTTCCGCTTTTCCGGTTGGGGTCTGGTTCTGAAATCGGATCTCAACAAAAATTCAGGCCAAACATAATCAAAACCAATCAAATCAAACACAAAAGTAAGCAAAAGCATGCAAAAGAGAGGTAAACATACTAAATTAAGTTCATTAGCTTGACCATTTCACATGTATTCATGAAGGATTCGAAGAATGTGAGTATGTCCTCATAGTATGGCTTGCATTTATACCCATTGACCTTGAATGCTTCACCCTTGCCATTTTCTAACTCCAAAGCTCCATAGGGAAACACTTAAATAACCTTGAAGGGTCCACTCCATCTTGACTTGAGATTTCCAGGAAATAATTGAAGTTATAAATTGAACAAAAGCACCAAGTCCCTACTATTGAACTCCTTCTTCTTGATGTGAGCATTATGCCACTTCTTTGTCCTTTCCTTGTACAACTTGGCATTTTTATAAGCATAAAACCTCATAAGCATAAGCCTAACCTTGGCATCCTTCTTGTCAAAAAGATATCGCAATGTTGCATGATATATAAAAACAATAACATACAAGCCTAACAGATAAGAATAAAATTTCTCACATGCAAATACCACAATAAGCAACTCCGTAGTTGTGTAACTCAGTTGTGCTCCCATCAAGGTCTTATTTACGTAGTAGATGGCGTGCAGCCTCTTTTCCTTCCACTGGCCAAGGACATAACTAATGGCATGATCACTTACATCACACATAATCTCGAAGGGAAGAGACCAATCCAACAACATCAGAATGGGTACTGTTGTAAGCTCTTTCTTCAACCTGTTAAAAGCATCCAAACAAGTATCATCAAATATAAAAGGCACATCTTTAACTAATAAATGAGTTAAAGGCCTAGCGAGAAGAGAAAAATCCTTGATGAATAGTCTATAAAACCTTGCATGACCAAGAAAGGCTTGGATGCCCTTCATGTTAGTGGGAGGTGGTAGCTTTTCAATTACTTCAGTCTTAGCTCTATCTACTTCAATCCCCTTAAACGAGATCTTATGGCCCAATACAATTCCCTCTTAGATCATGAAGTGACACTTCTCCCAATTTAAGACTAGATGAGACTTCTCACATCTTCAAAGCACTCTGTCTAAATTAAACAAACAATGATCAAAAGAATATCCAAAGATAGAGAAGTCATCTATAAATAACTCCATGAAGTTTTCATTCATGTCCGCAAATATGGCCATTATGCACCTTTGGAATGTGGCAGTTGTATTGCATAAACCAAAACACATCCTCTAATAAGCAAAAATCCTATAAAGACAAGTAAAAGTGGTCTTCTTCTAATCCTGTGGGTATATAACCACCTAATTGTACCCTGAGTATCCATCAAGAAAATAGTAAAATGCATGGCCAGTCACCCTTTCAATCATTTTTTCCATAAAAGATAAAGGGAAGTGATCTTTCTTGGTGGCTAAATTGAGCTTCCGGTAATCAATACATACTCTCCAACCTGTAATGGTCCTAGTAGAAATATTTTCACCATTTTCATTTTCCATCATTGTCATGCCTCCCTTCTTAGGCACACACTGTACTAGACTTATCTACTCACTATCTGAAATAGGATAAATAATCTCTGCATCCAATAACTTCACTGCCTCCTTCTTCATAACCTCTTACATATTTGGATTTAACCTTCTCTGTCGCTCCCACACATTTTTACATCCTACTTCTAGATTAATCCTATGCATCACCACATTGGGGCTAATCCCCCCTAATATTAGAAATTTGTCACCCCACACCTCTCATCCTCTTCCTAATGGTCTCCATCGCTTTCTTTTCTTGCTCATAATCCAATTGGTTCGAGATAATGATGGGTAGGGTATGGTTCTTACCTAAAAATGTGTATCTAAAATGGGAAGGTAAGGGTTTAAGCTCTAAAGTGGGGGGCTTAACAATGGAAGGTGGTGTAGGGTGTATCTGTTCTCTCTAACTTCTCTAACTTGACTTCCTCACATAACTCCTCTTCTCTCTCACTCTCATCCTTATGCACTTCAGTAACTTCATTAACTTCCTCTTCAACCTCCTTCACACATTCATCCACAACATCAATCTTCATGTATGATTAACCATCCATCGGTTTCTTCAAAGATTTAGATATGTTAAACTCAACCTGCTCATCACTAATTCTCAAACCAACTTTTCCCTCATACACATCAACTAATGCCCTACTAGTATTCATAAAAGTCCTACCCAAAATCAACGAACAATTTTTATTAGCTTCAAAATCTAACACCACAAAATCAACATGAATAATAAATTTATCCACTTTTACCAACACATCTTCTACAACTCCATATGGCCTCTTGATGGATTGATCTACAACTTTAATTAACATGGATGTTAGCTTGACCTCTCATAGTCCCAATTTCCTTAAAACAAACAAAGGCATCAAGTTAATGATTGCACCTAAATCAAATAAGCATTTAGAAAATTCAAAGTCACCAATAACATATGGAATCGTAAAACTCCCTGGATCTTGTAGTTTTGAAGGCATCGTGCTTGAAATAATCAAACTACAATTCTCCGTCAAAGTAATTGTCTGATTTTCCTCCCAAGTGTGTTTACGTGCCAATATATCCTTAAGAAACTTTGCATACTTGGGCATGCACTCCAAAGCTTCCACCAATGAAGATGCTCCTTGCATGTTGCTCATCTGCTTGGTGAGGGTTGTGATCTATGTTTGTAAAGTTGTAACATATTCAATTGGGATCGTACCTTTTTGCTCCTTTTGTGCTAGTCTACTCCTCTTATTTGACCACATACAATTGTTTCTTGCCAATTCTTCTAAAAGATCATGAGCTGCATCGATAGTTTTTCTCATTAAAGAACCTCCAATAACTGCATCTATGGTTCCTCTTGTGCCCTGATTTACACAATTGTAGAATGTTTGCATAAGGAACTACCTTGAAAGGTTGTGGTGGGGGAAACTTTTCTGTAGTTCTTTAAACCTTTCCTAAGCTTCATATAAAGACTCCTCATCACTTTGGTGAAAATTTGTGATTTCCTTTATAATCCTTGTTGTTTTGGTCAATGGGAAGTACTTAGCAAGGAATGCCTAGGCTAGCTATTCTTGAGTAGTAATCTGCTCTGAACTGAGTGAGTTGTACCACACTTTTTCCCGATCTCTCAAAGTGAAAGAAAATTATCGCAACTTCACGGCATCGTCAGACATCCCATTAAACCAGAAGGTGTCGCATATCTTCAAAAAGTTAGCGAGATGGGATTTGGGATCTTCATTAAATAACCCATAAAACTGCACACTACTCTGAAGAATGTTAAGGAGTGCCGACTTGATCTCGAAATTGTTAGCTTAAATCGCTAGCCTCACAACTCCTTGAGGACTGAGTCCTAGCCTCATAAAGTCCATTAATGTCCTTTCGGTCCCTCCTTATTCTCCTTCTTCCACCATATTTCTTTCTGTAATATCTTGGCGCTTCGCTCTTCCCAACTCTCATTCATGACTTGTGATATCTAATAACTCTTTGTCACGATATTCAGTAGTCCTTCATGTGTTCCTTGTGTTCATGCACCTGCAAAGAAACAAGGAAAAGTATGAAAAAAACTCTTAAATTAAAATAACCTAAACTAAATAAGATGCTAAACAAACAATCCTTGACAATGACGCCAAAAACTTGTTGAATGTAAACCAAGCTACTAGTTTTACGCTCAAAACTGCAAGTATATAGGTGGTAACTTATAGTAAAAAGCAAATATCGATCCCATAAGGATTGTGCTTAGACACCACTTAATTCAGGTTATTCTTTGTTTAAGAAGCCAATTCAATCAAATTTAAAAAGATAAGTAAAATAAAGACAAACTAAAGGTAAAAGGAAACAACGCAACCTAAACCAAAAACGTAAACTAAAACTTGGAGAAAATTAAGATTAAGAATTATGACTTATCATTATCCCTATTTTCTCCCCTCTAGTTAATTGATTCAATTTATGCATAGCCTAAGATTTCCTAAAATTTTAGCTACCCTCTCTTAAGGTGTAACTATATGTCACTAGTTAAATAAATTAGGATTAACTTTGGGATCTCTCGATGTACAAAGCTTTTCCTAAACATTCAACTAGATATGAAGCTATCCTACAGGCAATGTATCAATCTATTGAAATCTCTTCCTAATTAATCGATAACTTGTTATTTATAGGTCTATTAAATGTCAACTCTCGTTGTATATTTAATACAAATTACCAAACTCACCTTTTCGTTTTGTTGCAAGTTTTGAGCTCAATAAATAACACAAACATTTGTATTATTGAATCAACAACTAAAGGTTCATAAATAGTTCAAACAACAAACCCTTAAAAATTATTGTAGCCAATCATAATGTCATTAACATCCCCAATAACCAAACAATCCATGATAAACATGCTAGAAGAGGAAAAAATCAAAATAAGAACTAGATGGGGCGAGCTCCTCCTCTTCTTTGCCCAAATTTGGAAAATCTAGATGATGGAATGCTCTTTGCTCAATTGAGAATGAAAACCCTGATTCTCCACCTATCTCCAGGCTCTCAATCTGTCGGAGGCTAGTTACCATGGCACACTTAACCTTAGGGATTTTGTGACATTATATATCATAAAACCCTTAAAAAAAGTGAAATTTGCTTAGCTCCTCAAGCTAAGCATCCTATGATCGTGGGTTAATGTCACAAAAACTTTTTCCATAGATTTACTATGATCATGGGAAACGTGTTGTGTCCTACGGTTGTGGGTTTTTGTTCTTTAACAACTCCACTTCTCTTCTCTTCTTTCGGTCTCTAACTCAATCACAAAGTTGTCCACCCTCCATTTCTTCACCAAAATGAGCAATTCTTACCCTAAACCAACATCAATTAGAAAAGAATAGCCATGAAGATCAAACTAAACACAAACACACAAAACAAGTCCTAAAACACAATAATACTAATATATTATACAAGAAACACATGCCAGATACTCAGAAAAACACACACTAATGCACAACTATCAAAGTGTCACAACCATGACATCTTTTCATAGGCGTGATAACTCTCTCATGCCCACAACAAATTTTTCATGGCTGTGTGATGTTTCTCAAGCCATGAATTATGCTATTCTTCATTCCTTTTGACACTTTCTTGTCTCCTATTGCTCTATCCTTCTTCTTCTTGCTCCTTGAAGACAATAGATTGTAAATCTTAAGAAAACGAACATATCACTTTTCCAAATTTAAGACTAGGTTGATTTCCTCGCATCGTTGTAAGACTTTAAACAAATTGTTTTAACATTGATCAAAAGTAATGCCATATATGGAGAAATCATCCTTGAATGCATCCACTTTATTCTTAATGAAATAAAAATATGCCCATCACGTAACATTGAAAAGTAATAGGAGCATTATAAAGACCAAAAGGCATCCTAGTATAAGAAAAAGTGCCATAATGACATATGAATGTGATCTTTTCTTATTCACTAAGATAGATAGGGATTTGAAAGAAACTATAATAACCATCCATATATTAAAAAAATGAATGCATTTCTAACTTGTCAAGGATATGGTCAATAAAAGAAAAGGAAAAATGATCATTTCGGGTTACCCTATTCAACTTTTGATAATTTTTGCAAATCCTCCAATCCATGATTATTCAAATGGCTATTAATTCAATGTCTTCATTCTTGATTCCATTTTACCTTGTAATAAAAGAAGCTACTATAATATATGATATATTATCCTGACATCTAGTAGTTTAAGCACCTCCTTTTTGATAATTTCCTTCATATTGGGATTCAACCTCATTTGATGCTCAATTGAAGGCTTATAATAATCCTCAAGCAATATCCTATGCAAGCAAATTGATAGGTTAATGCCTTTAATATCACTAATGGTATTCCTTATAACATCTTGATGCAACCTAAGTGCTTCTATTAATTTTTAAGTCCCAATTTCACTTCAATTTGCATTCAAAATCATAGGATATGTCAAATTAGTTCCATGGAATTAATGTCTGAGAGTGGAAAGAAGAAGTTTGAGCTCTATATTGTGGAGTCTTCTCTTCACTCCCACTATTTAGTGGGCTATATTTTACTAAGCATTCTTTGAATGGATCATTTAGTTCAACTTAACTACTCTTTCACTAATTATTTAGTCAAGTCAATCTTATAATAACACTATCTAAGAGAAGGATGTTTAGTGATGCATTTGATAAGATTGTTGATGAAAATATGATTGATGAAACTTCTTTTTCTGAAAGAAAGAATTTCTTTTGTGTTGGGGCTTATTTCTAGTAAACCCTAATCCAATTTTATCACTTGGATGTCTACATTTTCCTAACATCTCATTCATTTTCTTCGCACTTTCAATGAAACTCGCTAGATCAGCTAAAAGATTCTTAATCCTAAGCTTCAGCTGATTGATTTCTTCAGATCTATCTATAACTTTCTTTTTCTTACTTTCCTCTACTTGCTTTTTCAAGCAGGTATTCTCTCTTTCTATCTCTTGTGTATGTTTGAGGTTTTCTACATACTTTTTCTTTAACAGTTTGTACTATTTCAGAATAGCATGAGAATCTTCTAGTAGTTCCGAATATGCATTATGCAAGTCATCATATTTAGAAGTTACCTCCTCATCACTTTCCTCTTCGGCTACTAGGCAAATATTTGCGTGTTCTGATGCCTCGGAGCTTGTATCTGATTCGGATGAATCTAGATCCTCCTAAGTTGTCATCATGCTTTTCTTGCGTTCTCTACTTTTCTTTGGTTTCTTCTTCAATGTTGGACACTCGGACTTGTAATGTCCAGGTTTGTTGCACTCGTAGCGTATGATGGATGTCTTTTCTACTTATCCATCATCTTTGCCATTCTTTTTGAAGAATTGACTTCCTTTGGATTTCTTCTTCCACATCCGTCTGATCTTCTTTGATATGAAAGATAGCTCATCATCTTCATCACTTGACTCTTGTTCTAATTCACTGGAATCATCATTCTTTGATTATTCAATCTTTAATGCTTTTGATGAATTCCTCTTCCTTTGAGTCTTGTGATTCTTCTGTCCGGCTTTTAGTGCTATCGATTTGTCCCATTTGGGCTTGTCTTCAGCATCGAGTTCAACTTCATGAATCTTCAACTATCCAAGCAACTCGTCAAGCTTTAATACGCTTAAGCAACTCGTCAAGCAACTTAGTAAGATCGAAACTTTGAACGATAAGAGAGATAGGGGTAGAGAGAAGTTGACACAGTAATTTTTAAACTGGTTCACCCTAAACCGTGGACTACGTCCAGTCCTCAAATATCTTTCTGAGATTTCACTATCTCTCGAAAACGTTACAAGTATTCTTTATCTCCGAGCCTCTTCAGGTCTCTTACAGTTAGTATTCTTTCACACTTAGCCTCTGCAGGCTATCTGTACTACTTTCTTACAAAAAGAATTTTTTTGAGCTTTGTTATAGTAAGATAGCTCTAGCTATTTGCACAATATTTTCTCTCAAGCAAGCTTTGTAACAGTTGTTGCGTGCACGTATGTTCATGTCACTTTACAATCTTCGACTTCGACTCATATTTATAGCCTTCGTCTTCAACTGCTTCTTGAATCTTGAAAGAAGCGGTTATTTAGTTGAGTTCTGTAACTAACTCAAACTGATTCTTGATTCTGACGTGGTTTGTTTCCGTCTGCTTTCCATCGTCTGCTTTTTATTCATTTGTCTTTCTTCGTCTGCTTTTGGCTTTCGTTTGCTTTTGGCTTTCGTCTGCTTTTGGCTTTCGTCTACTTTTGGCTTCCGTCTGCTTTTCAATAGCTTCCGTCTGTTTTTTTTCTTTCGTCTGTTTTTCAACTTCCGTCTGCTTTTCAATAACTTCCGTCTGCTTTTCTTCTTTCATCTGCTTTTTATTCTTTCGTCTGTTTTTCAATCTCCGTCTGCTTTTCTTCTTTCGTCTGCTTTTAAATATTATTTGTACTTCATCAAAATCATTTATGTAAAGTCATTTTGACTTAACAATAATATCTAACTTTTCTTTTCTTAAAATATGGTTTTCTATATTAATATTGTTTTTTATTTTTATATTTACGTTTTATCAATCCATAATAATAAGAGCTATCACATCCTATCATTATTGGAATTTTAGGCTTATCACAACATAAAGAAATTATTTTCTTTAATCCTTTACTGGCTCTAGCCAATATAGCATCAGCACACCAATTACTTAATTTTTCTCTAACATGTTCAATCCTTTTTTCCTAAAGTATCCATATTTCCTGGTATATATGTATCTATTAACTTTGTTCCCCAAGGATCTGGAATCTTAGCAAAAAATAATGGCAAATAATTGCTTGTATCTAAAACTTGATTATAAATATGATAATAATAATCTTGAAAGACACAAATATATTTTTCTATTTCACATATATCACATAATTGTAATCTCATCAAAGCAGTAGTATATCGTGTTATTGTATTAGGATCTTTCACATATTTTCCTTC
>JAOTIZ010000009.1:2777902-2809805 GCA_027123425.1 Erythroxylum panamense
TTTAGGGCTATTGCTCAAGGATTGTGTGAACTACTCTGGCTGAAGATTATTCTAGATGATTTGAGAGTCAAATGGGACAGCCCTATAAAACTCTATTGTGACAATAAGTCAGCCATCAATATTGCTCATAATCCTATACAACACGATAGGACAAAGCATATTGAGATTGATCAATATTGCTCATAATCCTATACAACACGATAGGACATAACATATTGAGATTGACAGACATTTCATTAAAGAAAAATTGGAAGAAGGGTTAGTGTGTATGTCCTATGTTCCATCAGAACGTCAAGTAGTTGATGTTTTAACAAAGGGGCTAAACAGTTCCAGTTTTCATGATCTTGTATACAAGTTGGAAATGGAAGACATATATTCCTTAGCTTGAGGGGGAGTGTTGAGATACTAAACACAGTTTTAAATAAATTATACTTAGATATAGATACGATAAGATAACTTTGAAATCCCTTAAATTAAGGGATTGCTTAGATAGCTTTAGATAGCTTTCCATATTTAAATTCCAACTTGTAATGTCCTATATATGGCTGTATACTCCTATTCAATATATGAGAAATAGAAAATTTCTTTCCCACAATAACATCTAGCCCTTCCTCAATAGCAAACTAGGGTTTATTTTCTTGCCAGTGTTTTTTTAAAGGAGTAGAAAAAAAAGAAAAACAATGCGATTGCCATTGAAAAAAAAAGAATCCCTTAAATGTTGTTGCCATTATTAGGTGACTATTTCTGGCGCGCATTGCAGACTTCATATGCAAACTAGCATCCACTTACTAGCATTATTACATGGAACATATTTACCTTATAGTTGAATAACATAGGTCATGTGAAAATATTGCAGTACTATATGATGAAATCTTGCACTAGCCTCTAATAAATAAAATGTTATAAACCTAACGAACCCAATGCCCTTGCAACTCTTGTGTTCATGAATATAAACCTTAAAATTGAATCATGTAAAACCATATATATCCCCCTTCCTTCTCTTACCTCACATATGACATCAAACATCAATTTCACACATGCTTGATATTATAAATGATTCAATACCATTAAAATCTAATATTGGTATTCATCACAGCTAAATATGGTCCAAAATATAAAAGTAATTGTATATACAACAAATAAAGGTGTCGTCTGAGATAAGTGATAGTAATCTTGCAAAAAAGTTAAAAACTTTCCATATACCTGTAGTATATGAGCAATTGCCATCTGGAACTTTTCTACTGGGAGAGCAACAAGTCGTGGGAAAATAGGTAAAACCTGTCACAGATGATCATGAAAAACTTATGATATGAACATAAAGGACAAATATCATAATGAGAACGTGAATATAACAATTCTCAAGAAGTCTAATAAAACAGGTTGCGAGTACAAACACAATAAATATTGATGTCTCACATCAAAAAAAGCACCTTTTAACAAAATAACATTAGATACGTCTTCCTTTTGTGCCTAGGAGCCTTTTTATCTTTCAATCTAAATGTTCCAACTTTCTTCTAATCCATAACAACGCACATACTAAGTCACAGTAAATTCAGATGTAACCCTCCAAATTCCCAATTGAAATTTTCTTATATGAGTCTTTTAATTTGTAAGATACCTCTCTTTTAATTATTTGACATCTTTAGTTCAGCATGACCATATAAGAAACTGGGTATACATAATTAATAGAATTGTTTATCACCCAATTTGATTGTATAAAATTTTAAAGCAAGGTCAGACAATAAATGAAGTAAGCAGGTTAAAAGCATAAAATAATCAGGCATGATGACAAATGTAAACAACCAAAATTGAAGTTAAGTTGGCTGACAAAATCATTGGTTGCCTAATTACTACACACAGCATGCTGTGGTCATTTTTGTGTTCCATATTACATAACAGATTAGGTGACTTCTTCCTGAGAGTTGGTCAGGATGCCTAGAATTTTATATTACGAACTATAGATGTCATCGCAGGAAATAAGCCCATGTTTTCTTTGAAGCTACTACACAGAAACACAAATTTCAAAATCAACTTGATTACACATTCAAATTTGTGATGAATGTGAAGAAAGAGAAAGGACAAGGATATAACTAAATGTGGAATTGTAAAGCTAATGAAGAAGTTGAGTTTCTCAAAACATTATCAATGGCATTCATATTGGAGAAAAACACCAGAACACATGAAAAGATATCCAAAGAGCAGTATTCATGGTTTGCTTAAGGCTAAATGTTTGTAAAGATCCTCTTTCCTATTTTTTCCCCTCCTCTGCAGGGGAAAGCTTATGTTCTGAAGCAAAAAGATGTCTTTCATACAATTAAAAGCCCTTAACTTAATAAGCTATAAGTCACGATTCATGATTCATGATTTTTTGTTACTTTCTGAAGGGAAACCTCTATCCACACAGAAAGGCTAGTAGTTCATCGCAGATCCCAAATAGAGAAGGCTTATCATAACTTCAATCAGAACTGATAAGGTAATTCTATTCACAAGGTTGATATCTGATAAACGAATAAAAACTAAGTGCAAAAGAAGACAAAAAAACGAAGAAAGGAAAGAGAAATGGAAAAGGTGGAGCAGACCTCATCCTTGGAAAGTGAGGATAAAATCGGGATAAGAATTGTAGCATCCTGCATAAAATTTTAAGTCAGAATGTGACTGATCAACAGCGAATGATTAGGAAATCATAATGCCCAATATAACAGAACAACCTTCAACTTAGTCTCATATAAGTGCTTCACAGTGTTTATCAAATCCGAAGAAGGTGTCATTTCCTGACTCAATACTTGCAGCACCTTGCCAGATAACAAAACTTCAATCAGGACCATTGATCATCAGAACATATTTGAAAGAATAAATGTTGTTGATGTTGAAGATTAAACTACCAGCATCAAGAGATTTTCACATCCTTCTGGTGGATTAGATATTATACGAAGCAATTCAGAAAAAGATGATCTGAGAGCCCTTATAAGAATTGGAATATGCCGGTGAATAGCCTGCATCATGAAGGAAAAGTAGTTAAGCTGGATAAGGACAATTGTCATTGTAAGCACTAGTTTCAGCTCTCACAAAAGAACAAGAAGGGCAGAACACATTGTACTGTCAATGTCATAAAACATTGAATACCAGCACAAAGAAAACTTTATACACATCTGGCAGGAGCATTTGCCATTTCTGTCAAGACAATTCTTTTCAGATACATATAGTTTTACGGTATCTAATATAGATTTAATGATAATGACTTACAATCAAGGAATGTAACATCAGGTATTGAGCCTAGGAAAATCGATATTCAACTCAACATGGTTTAAACAGGAATATTAAAACTAGGGCTTAGAACCATGGAGCTCAATATATCAAAGACTAATGCGGATGACACAAAATGTATCCCTATTTTGAACATTAAATGAGGCTAACCATACTAAGACATGCGTACTAATTTGACATAAAAGCCAAATAACATAAAACAATATTCAAGTTCCTATATGTGATATAAGTTTGGATTAAGCTAAACTTCTTGGCATAAATTTGTTGTGAGGAATAAATGCAGACCTGCTTTACAGATTTTGGCGCCCTCCCATAGACATCAAATGCAAGTTGCAGAAGGCTATGTTTCTGAAAGTAAAGACATATCTGTCAGCATTATTCAAGCACGGAAGGAAGTTTATAAGAACTTTTAAGAATCATAGTGCATCCTGGCATCCTGACCTTTGTGCACAAAGCAAAAAATAAAGAAATCAACCGTTGTGCTTCAGGTAATGAAATGGTTGAAGAACTTTGCACCAGAAGCTGTGGAGTTCTCATGGAATCATTTTCACTGCTTCCAGTATCCAAGGTCTGAGGGCCACTAACTGATATTTCCTCATTTCCAACCTGATAAAGATTTCAAAAAAGAATAATGTGATCTCTCAAAAAGATTTTCAGTAGAGAATAAAGATCTTTCTCTCTCACACACTCACACAAATACATACATTAAGTTTTCAATTAAAATTGGTGTAGAAGTTCTTAAAACCCAATAGCAAGCAGAAAAGCACAATTAACAATATAAGCTGCTCCTTTTCCTGGTCTGTGATATGTATCACTAGTTCACTACTAGCTCAAGATTGCATGGTAATAACGTATGGGTGCATGAGCACTGATGTTGACACCACCTAGCTTTCAAAGTACCAAACTTTCAGTCAAAAAAGGGCTGTTTCATCTCCTTATTCATGAGGTCTATTATTCATATTTTTAAACAAGTCATTTAATATCAAATATTCATCTTCCTTTAAGATCCTTTACGGATTGTTCCTCATAAATCAGCAAATATGTTGCCAAAATTTTAAATGTAAAGAAAAATCATGTAGAATATGCTCCATACCTCCCCTTCTCTTTGGTCAATTGATCCTGATTGTGGAAGTTCTAGGTCAGAAATTTGCTGATTCACTGCAGAGAGCAACATATTGACTGCAAATTGCTCGATGTGTTCTGTTATGTAGTCAAGCTGATAGAGTTTATTCGCTACCTATAGAACACAGAATTTTTTTCATCTTAATAGCTGATGAAGTTTAAAAGAAGTCAAGACACACATCTGACCAACAGCAAAACATTAAAACAAAGAACAGAAGAAACATACCAACCGGACAGCTTTTGCCCGTATATCATCTTGTGAATGAACAGCACACTGCACCATAATATTACTTACATGAGTGAAAAATGCAAATTCAATTATATTCACACAATTTATGCAAAATTTGGCCCATAAAAATGATGACCAGCATACCCCATGCTTTACTAGAATAGTAAATGACCATTTCTTTAGCCTCACCCAAGAGCTTAAACTTTTTAGTTGAAAGATTTCTGCATGAGATTAGAGCCTTGAATGGCTACAAGAACTCAAGTTCAACCCACATTGCCTGGCCTTCGCTGAATCTATTATTTGTTGTGATTTGTCCACACTTCATTTGAGGAAGCAAGTTACATTTGTTTACATTTGGTATCAGATGGCATGTTAAGAGTAACTTATGAAACCAATTCTTGAGTCTCAACTACAACTTAAGCTTTTAGGTTAAATAACTTCTTGAAAGCCTCTAATATCTATTGAAAAGCATCTTTGAGAGACTCTGAACACCCGCTCACTTGATATAATATCAGATAGGAAAATACAAACTGACTGTTCAACCAGATGTTAATGAACTAGAGAAGAAATTACAATAGCCTCAAAGTCAATGATAGCAGCCAATAAATTGCTGGGAAAGGAAGAAGACTTTCACCACATTCCTTGTAACCAATAGACTCTGACAAGCAATCTACAATCTTTAAAGTCCTTTATTTTTGGAAGAAGTATGACAATCAAGGCTGGAGTTTATGTACAGGGAAAGGAACAAAGGTAATAAGAAAATGGAACATACACAATGATACATAGGAAAGGAAAAGAGAAAACAGTCTATTCTATTGCAATATGTCATAAACATGGACATGATCAACTCAAATATGTATTAACTCAATTATGAAAGTGTGGTATCATTAAGGGAAACAAGGGAACCAGAAGATATTCAGCCAGCATTGATAACTCAGAATCACAAATTTCCACAGTTGCTCTTCTGTTTTAGTCGAAACAATCTTAAACGCACAGAAAGATCATGATCAAGAAACTAAATATTAATGTGTGTCTCTCTGAAATTCAAAGAAAAAAAAGAACAAATCTTCTCAGACCCCTTTGGCCTCCAGTATCATTATAGTCAGTCAGTCACCCCTGATAAGTCAAAATCAACTAATTAAGTAATTTAAGATTTCATTAACCAAAAAACACATTGAATTGCAGGATCTGTCATTTTAAATTCATACTTCCTTAAAAGTTGGGAGTCGTAGACTATACCTAATTGCAAGAAGATGAAAAAGTGACAAGAAGCCAAATAATGCAATGATATAAATCCAAACAACCCTGAGTTTTGACAGATTACTCCGAGAAGCTGCACAGTCGATATACCTTTAAAGCAATATCTAAGCATGCCTGTCGATGGTTTGGACGTCCCAAAATCAAACTCCACACAGCACCAAGGCCCTGTGTGACACGCTCACCATCACGGACCTCTTTCCCACTGGAATCTACAACATCAGAACAGCAGAGATCATCTAATAACTTTACTGCTGATGGTGGCAATAGTGGAACTTCGCCAAGAAGTCTACTAAATGACTTGTCTGAAGCAGGGAACGCATCCAGCAAAGATTTGGCCTACAACAATAGAGTCAAATAACTCTAATTCTCACACTAATTATTTGCAATCATGCATTCTAATATCATGCTTACCACTTCCAAGAGGATTTTATCATACAGAACAGTCATCTGTGAAGAGTTTCCAGTATCTGGAACCATGAGAGAATGTAGATGGTATAGTATATGCATCACAAGCTCATGCCCCTGAGAGTCAAACCAGTACAGATAAATAAAACAGTACTTGACATGAAACATAATCAACAAGCAGACAGCTCAGTTCTTCATAGGGCTCTAATTCAGATGTTGGCAAAAATAAAAGAACAATAGATGACATGCAACTGCTGCATGTGTAATGGAATCCAAATGAATTAGAATTATTCATGCCATCAACCAAAAATTACAACTGCAATGTCAGAGAAATATGTTCACTACCACAGTATTAATTGAACGATACATGAATGTTTAATGGTCCTTTTTTAATACCATTAGATGCTATGGCTGCAACGAGACCAATGCATAGAGTTGACAAAAAGCTTTTAGCATCATTCATACAAATTCAACGATGGAACCCTCTAAAGCACATTCACACACGAGATGAATGAATTCACACGTTGAGTGCATTAGCTATATTAGTTGACAACCGTGACAGCACTACAATTTTAAAACTTGTCAATAAATTAAAAGGGATCTCACAAGAAAGTACCTTGTACTGTCGATAATCCACAAGTATATGCTTTTGCAGCTTCACAATAAGCTCATCATGTGTATCAATCTGGAAAGGAAACAAAGCAACATTGCAAATAAAGTTATGAGGCAATCATATGATCTGCTAATAGCATCCAGCGTGATCAGCTGCAAGAACTGTAGAGAGAAGTCTAGTATAGAGAGCAGCACTCAAAACAACTGGAAGGAATTCTTTTAATCTAATGCCTCAAGCACAAATACAGGCCCTAATCTTACCCCAATAGCTAGGAAGACCGCAGAACATAACCATACAAGAAATAACTCATCAGCATAATGACTTGCTGCTATAGACTGGAATAAAAAACAGAACACTAGGTTGATACTACAAGAGGCTATGGGTAGAGTTCCACTAGAAACGGTGGGGACAGCAAAGACAAATTAATATAGCATGAGGTTTTACAGACTATACGTCTAGTAAACATGAGGATCACCAATACATACTTGAGATGACCAGATTAAAATGTCAGCTGTAGAAAATTGAAATATCAATTTCTTATTCTAACCTAGCTTCATAACTTAGGATGCAACCAATGATAATTGGTGATTTAAAATATATAGTGAAGAGATACCAAAGCAAATTTTAATTCATGAAAGCACCCGTGGTTTTCTCAAGATATCAAGGTTCTTGGATACTAGATCTGTCATTTTATACGAGGACTTGAGGATCTCTTATATAAAACTTAGGACACATTTTGCCAGAATGCCAAATAAGAAGTTCAAATCAAGTAATACAATAATTCTGAATGGATGATGATAAAAGGGCGGTAAACTTCTGAAAAGTGTTGTGCATTAGAAAATTTTTTGCTGCTACCTGAGCAATCAATCGAGCAAGTAATGCCATGTGTGTCTGACTACAATCCACCATGCATAAATTCCGGTAGGATTCAACAATTCGTTCAACTGACAAATTTCTGACATGTAGTAGCTCATCTTCGTTCAACTCAACATATGCTGGAAGCTGAGGTAACTCCTGACATGTATCTTCTGGTGCAGATTTGTTTGAGTCAACTGGAGACTGTTGATCAGATTCCATTGAAGATAATGGCTCAACACCATCTCCCAATTCCACATCTGAAAACTTCGATGCAGCATACTCGTCATCAACAGCATGATGTGGAGAGAGTGGGATTTCTGAAGTGGCATTGACCTCAGAAGTTCGGATATCTTCTTCAGCTCTACTACAAACCACCTCTTTAGGGCTGACATGTTCAATTTCAGATACCAGCGGGTCCACCATACTCTTATCATCTCTTGTTCTGTTTGAAGTCAGAACTGCTGGGGCATTGTCATCAGACATCACAATAGGAAGAGAACGAGACTTGTTCAAAGAAAGGGAACTTTCAACTTCAGCTTGTAGGGTACCAGCATCATCCACACAAGTTGAGGTTACTCCAACTGTTGTTGGAGTACGCCGTGGATCCAAGCGACGCGGATCCTGAAAAAGCCCTCTGTAAAACTTTGTGAAAGAAAAAAAAGGAAAAATCTGATATTGTGCTAAACATATGTGGAAAAAAAACAAAACCAATGATTATTACTCTTCTTGGATCACGTTTAGAATCTGCAGGTGAATTGTTAGTGGTGGACAAGTCGGAAAATGGTGAATTGGTTGCTGTAGCCGCTGAAATAGGTAGTTGTGCAGCAGGATGACTATTTATTTGGTTTATTGCTGGCGATGGTGTCACAATTTGTGTTGGACTACTTAGAGAGCCAATTTGGAGAGTTACTGGCCAGGCTAGAGATGGGGGGCTCTTAGGCAAATGCTTCATATTAGTCACAACAATATCAGCAAGCATTTCAGGATCCATCCTGGATATGAGGAGTTTAAGTGATTCAGCGCCTTGCTCTCCCTCGCCAAGCATCGCACCGATCATTTCAATCACACTACTCACTTGCTCTGCAGGAGTCAAATCACTATCTAACAAAGGAACACTACAAGACACACCATTAGCTAAAAGAGAATCTCTTTCAGAACCATTTATGTTCACTTGTGCAGCTTCAGAACCATAACGAATTCTCTTGGAAGTCACTTCAAGACCGTTAGCTGGCTCTTCATTTTCCAGAGGCATAGATCTTTTCCTAAACTGCTCCCCAGAAACTAGGTATTGACTTGAGGGTTGATCATCCTGATGATAATAATTCAATTTCAGCGAGGCAATGGTTACTTGGAACAACTAAGTATTATATTCAGAAAGGAAAAGGAAAATTACAACCATGATAACTGTATAATCATAAATAGAATTACCCGGCCATATCTAGCATCGCGTGAAGCACGTTCATTATTTCTAATCAGTTTGTCGACCTGACGAATAACTTGATCTGCAGCATCCCCAGCATTCATCATGCGTAAAGCCTTAAGCAGTCTATCTCTTGACTGGAATGGAGTAAAATGTTTCAGTATCTTAGACATGAAATCAAATTGCAGTAGCAGATTCCAGATTAATGAATATGTTAGTAACAAAGTATTTCAATAGATATTTAGTACATATTTGAAGTTTGCTTTATGCAGTAATAGTTGAATAACTTTATATTCATGAGTGAAGTTTTACTATTAATGTGTGCTTTGGAGATTCAATATAAGTCACTGACAGAAATCAGTCAGAATTGGGATAAAACTACACAATTCACCCAAAAATGTTATACAAGGCAGAGAAAAGGAAATTTAAGAAAGACTACACAGAAAGAACTTGACCTCTATGATGGTTGGATAGGTGCACCGCAAGAATCCCAAAAAGGCAGTTTTCAAGGAATAACGTGTACTAGCACTGTGACCACTCTTGATCATATCACTATTGGGATCAAAACTGAGCAATGCAGAAAGAACCCTCTCATAGTGGACAGGTCTTTTCCTCGCTATGGCAGCAAGACTGGCAAGCAAATAGATATTGTATTAGGCAGAAAAGTTATATCTACAAGAGCAGTAAGAGGTTTGCAGAGTTGAGTACAACTGTAACAGAAGAATACAATAAATTGGCCATAAAGAAAACAGGAGTACGAAAATAGTGAATAAGAAAAAGATCTAACCAAACACAGACCATAAGATTCACAAAAACAAATGCAAGTGGAACAAGGAAAAAAGTACATATCAGTAATTTAAAGACAACTTCTTAAAAGAAACTCATATGCAAGCACATATCTGCTTGAGCATATGGACTAAACAGAAGCTATTGCACAGACAAATATTAAGAGGTAGTCATCACTGGAAAATGATCCACTCTTCATGACTCTTAAAACAACTGCAAGATAGGTTTGTAGTATCACAATGTTTGAACAAAAAACCTGCCAGACATACAAGATCATGACCATTCTGATGCAGAACATTGCATCAACTCAATGCAACGACTCTTTGCAACAGTCTGAAAGAAAATATATCAACCCACTTACAAGACAAACTCCAGATACCTTTTAATGGTTTATTTTGCCGTGCAGTCATGAAACTATGCCATTTAATTCTAAAATTTAACGAAATATCTACAATCATGGAAGTAAAGGTAAACAACCAAGTGAGGAGAAATTATTAATGGAATAAATCAGACAGGATTCATGATTACAAAAGCTGTCAGTAAAGCTACTCATATATCTATTACAAGAATCAAGAACAATATTGAAATCCCATTGAAACTCTCATAGCACCCACTAAAATTTTTCTAATGCTTAATAGTATGTTTAAAGAATTACCATGTATTGTTGTATGCTTGCCTTCTTGAGACTTATTGTGTTTCTCCAAATTCTTAAGTTCAAAAAATCAAAGAAAAAAGTCAACTTTCCTAACACTAGATGAAACATATACTACTACTACATACCAAACCTCCAGTTTGAAATACTTCCACCGCTGCAAACATACATAACCATTATCTGCTGAACTTTTTATCTGGCATTGGCTACCAGAAAATTCCAGACTTTTTCAGCCTAAATAATATATCTGTAAGTACTATGCTCCTGGAAATCACATGGTGCACGGTAGATATCAATCTAGCTTCACTTAGACTGTCCTAATGACCATCAATAAACAGTATCACAGGCACCATGTTTGACCTCACCAAAATGCTTCAATCACTTCAAAAGCCAACATATTAGCTAATGTGAGAGTGCCAACTCGAACAATTTTCATAATGAAAGGTTTCTCTATGTTGTCTCCCTGTACTCATAATTACACAATCCTAAGAATGGAAATGGCTCAATAATCTCAAATGATCACAGAGATTAGGGGATTGAAACAATTACCAAAATCTCAACCCTACTCTGAAACTTTCTTGTTTGCCTTACCTTGGCAGCAGTTACCACCTGAGGTCGTTCAACTAATAGGTATCAGATGGCTTCATAAGGACTATCAGAAAGAAAAGTCCAAACTGATCTAGAGAAGAAGGCTTTTTACTACAAATTGATATGAACCTATAAAGGCTGTATTTTGACAAAGGTTGGCAAGTGGCATTAAACCAACAGAAAGTTTATTTACTGTAAGTGTCAAGCATAGTCTCAAACATAGTAAGATCATCTCAACAGCATCCTTTACCTATAAAAGATGTGCACTTGCAATAAAGCAGGATAACAAGAGTGGAATTATTTATCTGAAAGACATGCCAACAGTTGAAGCTTCTGGAATCCTGAGACTACTGTAGAGAATGATAATTTCATGTCACTTCCTAAGAAAGAAAGCATGTCTAAAAGACATGCCAGCAATTGAAGCTTCCGGAATCCTGAGACTACTGTAGAGAATGATAATTTCATGTCACTTCCTAAGAAAGAAAGCATATCAAACATAAAAGTATTTGTTTTGCTGATTGTTCTGGTGCACGACATCCACAATGGGTACATAGCCACATGGTCATGCACCTCAAAGTTATAAGGTTCCTAGTATCACCAAAGGCACAAATCACTGTCAAACAAAGTAGTTTAGCAAATATCGACACCAATAGTACATAATTCATCATCTATGCATAAGAGTCTAGTGAAATCCTTAGAAGCAATTTTCACTGCATCCTGCAGTCCTTAATTCATTAGAGTTTTTGTCAGGTCGTATTGCAATACGACAAAGAGGTGTCCAGGCATGCACTGACAGTCAGAATTGCTTGCTTTTATCCTATCCCGGCTCTCAGCAGGATCCTTTTGCAGTTGAACAATAGTCATCAAGTGAATATGTTCATAAACACATTTGAACCACTTTATACAAAACTAAGCCTTGTATAACTAGTGTGTATCAGACTGAAAATGGTACCAAGTTTATTATTCATTAATGGATCTCAGTTAAGAATTTGCTAGTTATCCTGATAATTCTGGTGCATCACCTTGTTTCTTGTTATATAGAGCTTCAACACATTATTTCCTTCAACTTTACGATCAAGAAAGATAAGTTGAGACTCAATTCCTATGACATGCAAGAAAATGCTTCTATCAGTACATTCTTTCAATCTGGTTAAAATAAGTCGACATTTAAAATAAGTCAACATTTACTATATGAGAGATCAACATGCTCATAATAATATATATGCAATTATCCAGGGTAACAAGAATCAGCAATTGACATTAACTAAATAAGAAAGTGAACACAATTAGCATTCACTGAAAAGAAATCACTTATATCCTGCTTGAAGGACATACCCTGTACTTTTGTGTCAATTTGTAATCTCAACTCCTTGATTGTTGATTGCAATTAATCATAAGCCTTAAATGTTTTAACTTACAAACTTTAGCACATCAATTGTATATAAATCAAAGATTACTATCAATTCTTTCAAATCTGTTTCATCACAAGAAATCCATTGTATAAATTCGATAAAAAAGAGTAGCAACTGGAACTAAAAGACTGGAAAATAATTAGTTAATGTTGGAAATTACCACAAGAAGATGGCCATTTCTAGTATAAATACTGGTTGGTAATGCATTTCAGAAAAAAAAAAGTGCTAAATTATCTAGTCTGAATCTTAAATCAATATGATCTCTCAACCAAATTTCAATGGATTCCCAACATAAGCAACAAGGACTCATGGAATTGCATTAGAAAATATTTTTCAAGGCTCACTTTCTTTGTGAAAGCATTCAGATTTACGATCATTTCTGGAATAACATCATTATGAAGCTTGAGGTGCTTAGTCTTATGGCACATTATATGTTCTTCCTGTAAAGGTTACCAATCAAGGCATGGTTATCATAACTCAAAGCTTTGATTAAAGAGCAGAACATACAGCTCAGTGAAGGTTTATAAAGGTCAAACCGATCATCAACTTCCAAAAGTAACTGGACAACAATAAGTTTCATATTATTGCAAACTGTAGACAGAGCTCAGGGATAGAAATAGGTATTGTTTCCAGTGAAAAGAGCAAAGTAAATATAACTTCAGTGAGGCGATGCAGTTTTCAAAGGAAGCAAAATGTAGATATGGAAACGAAAAAAGAAGAGTAGATATCTGCAGCAATATCCCCCAGCAAAAAAACAACTTTAATTATTTGAGATGTTGAATGTGTATCAATTGTAACAAAATGTTAGATACAATATCAGATATCTAGAGTATAAACAGCTGCTGTATGCACATACAGCGCATGAATTTGAAAGAACAAATCAAATGGCCTCTCTAACAGTTAACACAGCACAAACTGCATTGCTCGACCACCCAGTCTCTCTCAGCACCTGGGATGACCATTTTATCATGAGTTAACCATTCTTATCACTTGCCATGATGCTCCAATATCGAAACAATGTGAAAATTGTCTAGCCTGAACTCCCTTATCTGAACCACCAATGCAGTAGTATCCAAGCCCAATAATTCCTCATAAGAAAGCTGGTCAGGATGCTGCAATTTTATCAAAAACAAGCAGTTGACTTGTACTACAACCTGTTTCCAAGTTTAAGTTATCCCTCCAAAATTTACAACACAATGTAGCTATTGTAATATGCATTTCAAGCCTATATGTATCAAATCTCAATGTTCATTAATCAAAAGATACTCGAAGTGATAAATATGACGCAGAAATTCCAGATGTACACAAATGGCACCAAATCGTCATTATTGCAATGCAAAGACTACAGCGACCTGTAATTACTTGGGAGGGGAATGACGATGGGGGGAGAGATAGAAATACATTTTAGTAATATCAAGTACAGGCTGGAACCCTATATTCACCCAACAATTTTTTTCTTTCAATACTTTCAGGGAAACAAGGGCACACAATAGAAAGACCATAAACAAAGAAATGGGAAGCAAAAAAGAAATTGAAAAATTCAAAGTACATCAGTCAACAATCTACAAACGCATGCACAAGAAAAGTGAGGATCTCCTACATCAGCACTCACCAATTTACCACGGCAATCTTCAAAGAACCAGGATGACCAGGTGAATGCAGGAAATCCAATAAAGTGTCAAGAGTCCTATTAGCATCTGACATGAGTGAACTTGGATCCAAAAGTGCATGCCCTCCCACCAGCCAAGAAATGTTAAATAGCTGTCTATTTCCTGTCATAGGTCCTACTCAAATCAGTATTGAAGGAAGTAAAAGTAATCATTCACAGAACATATCAAAAACCAAAGAATACTAAGATGTACCTTCTAAAACTTGTTTCTCAGAGTCACTGGTATCTTTTGTGAAAAGTAAGACGTATGTTTCCAAGAACTTGAGTGCAAGCAACCTCGTTCCAACAGAACTAGGCTATAATGAAAGTCCAGCAAATACAGGTTTAGCAAAAATTTTGAAAATGCTTTAGAACTTAAAAAATAGACTATCAATCCTTTTCTCATAGTAATACTGAAGATCCTCCTAGTGTCTACTAATTTGAATGATTAACTGCTCAAAGGTAATAAGCTCTTCTAGAGGAGTTGGTGGAACAAAATCCACATGATAACCTATATGATAGATGAATAATTGCCAACAGCTTAGGAATCCCTCAACAGTAAGCAAAATATATGGACATGATTGTACTTTAAACACAGATGATCAAATACAAATAGCTGGCATCTCTAAAGCACAAGTATAATCACTGCATACTTCTAATGCGATCGCAAAAACAGCATCTTTGAACTTAAGCATCCAAATCCATAGCTCTTCAAGCCATCGTTCCACTTTACCTCTCTGGAGAAAATACAATTTTCAACAGTAAAGTCCATGTAAAAATGTTCCAATAGTTAAAATTTAATAGAGACTAGAAAAGGGTTGATTATCTAGTTTAAGCATGAAACCGAGATACAAAGGGGTGGGGATGGTTTAAGCGAAAAATGACAAAATTTAAGAAAAATGATTTGTATGGACTTGATTGTGCAAGTAACCACAGGTTTAACCTGATTTGGAATTTTCTCCAGAATGCCACAATAGAAATGTGTTCCACAAACGATAGACTGCCTCACAATGACATGATCACTGTCTCTTAAGAATGCCAATAAGACATGCAACAGTATAGAACAATTCTCCAGTGCTTTCAAACCAACTCCTCCAATTATCCTGCCAACCATATGAGGAAAGAGATCAATAATCATATATGACGGAAGAATCTAAGGAAGTGAAACAACTAAATTCAAATAGGAAATAAATTGTTTTAGCAATACCTTCCAAGATATTATGCAGCAAATAAACTTAACTCCTTCCCCACCCCCAAGCCAACCACCAAAAGAATACTATTGCTCCGAAGAGACATAATCACACTTAAAACCTTTTAATTTCAAGCAGCATCAAGAAATGGCATATTTTAGTCCATAATGAGAATGTGTAAAGATGCATTTAATTAAACCCGTTAAAAAGCTTCAAAACTCACAGCATGCACTTATAAGAGCACCAAAGAGAAACAGCCATAGAAATGATTTAGACCACGTAAGGTGAAAAGGTCGTAATTGGAACAGACTTTACAACGCTAAGCCCATCTATGGCTTCCAAACCACGTTCACCTAATCACATAATCACTGACCGAATTGTCCAAAATGACAAGAACGAACAAAATTCTGGAAGAAATACGGAAAAATTAGGGTTTCGTACTAACTCGACAAGCATTTTGCGGACAAGAGGCTCCGGCGAATACTGGAGTTCAACCAAGACAGGAAAGAGCTCGGCGGCCAAAAACGGCTCGACTGAGAAGAGAATATCTTTGACCTGCTTCAAGGAAGAGAGCTTCACAGCCAAGTCAGCGTGATTGTTGGCGGCGGCGAGCAGAGACAAGGCTTGGTCCCTGGAAGCCATGGACGCAGAGTACTTCTCTCAAAGTGTAATCCGCGAGATCCGTGACTGTTAGCGAATTAGGGTTTTGAGGAAGATTGCCGGTGGGATTTTATCGGAGGAAGAGAAATCATGGAATTGAAGCAACGGGAAAAAAGGAGATTTTGAGTATGCAGGTTAGAATACAGTTATTAACTTATAGACAGCCTCTTTTTTTTTTTGTAATTTTCCAATTTGCTCCATGGCATGGGACGTGAAGAAGATGGGCGCTGGATTTTTGAGGGTGAACCGGAGTTTCGGACCTTCTAAAACGGATCAGTTCTATAGGGCGCCGATGCGGATTATGTCTGTTTAGGTATTTCTAGTGTTTTTTTAAGTTATTCACGACATATTTGAGAAGATTCTTAATTATAAGAAAGTATTTTTAAGTCATTCATTTTTAGATTAATTCATATTTAAATCGGATAGGTCTCTTATGAGAGGTAAAATTTTAGTCTCAAAATTTAAATGATTACATACATAAGAACGGTTCAAATCTATGATTAATTCATATTCAAATCGGATAGGTCTCTTACGAGAGGTAAAATTTTAGTCTCAAAATTTAAATGATTACATACATAAGAACAGTTCAAATATATGATCTCACTTGTAATTTAATAAATTGCAGGTTGATAGAATGATACAGCGCAATTCCCTTTTGCCTTGCAAAAATGTTATAATGTCACAGTTTGGTGTCAAAGAATCCCTATGTATACTATTTTTTCAGGGACCCATTAGCTAGCCTAGAACAATTCATTAATTTGTTTATGTATGTGGCCTGTACTCAATTAGTGGCTATAACATTACTGAATGATGTAAGAGGAAAGTATAACATTTGTTTTTCTGAACAATTAAATGGAAAATATTTTATATGTTTCTTTGTAAATATTGAAACAATCTGGTTGAAGTTATTAGTACAAGTTTACAAGATATTAAAGACTGACAAGTGAAGAAATAAGATTAAATTATTTTGTCAATAATAACGTCATGTTTTCGCCTATTTATATTCTATATTACATATCCCACCAATGTTGAAGGTACCATACTAGACTTGATATCTGATTTAATTCTAATAGAGTATGATATCGATACCGATCAACATCAAGTACTGTTTCAGATATTTTAAAATTCTATAAAATTACAAAATAATCCATAAGTATATTATGTTACACAATTTTTTAATTTTACTTTGACATATCTTAAGAAATCATCATAATATAAATTTGATATAACAAATGCTTCTTTATTTTTATTAATATAATTTTCACATATTTATTATAAATTAAAATAAATTTAATTTCAAATATTATCTTTACATATTTTAAAAATAATTATAATAATTTCACATTTATATATTAAAAAGTATATATTATCAATATAAATATATAAATTTTAAAAATATTAAATATGATTGTATTAAAATAATATATTTAGTTATATAATCTATAATCACTTTGTATAAGTATAATAACATAAAAATTTTATTTAATTTTTCATTTATATTTTTATTATTTATCAAATAAATTGTAGACAAGTTTATCATAGGTTAATTACAAAAAATTCACAAGTTATTTATTTTTGCAATTATAACTCGAACCTTAAAAAGTGATAATTAAATACTCAAATTTTCAATTTTTTTCAAATCTAACTCAATGTTAATATCTGTTAACGTTGCTGACGTGGCAAGCCACATAAGATATAAATTTAAGCACGTATGATTACACCAATAATTAATTGTATGTGTAAGACTTAATTAAACTAATTAAGGAAAATTAAAAGAAAGGGTAAAAACCCTAAATTAATATGGGATACAAATTGTCTTACCCGCATACCATTCTCTATCGCACCTATTCTTCGTTATCATATACCTTTTCTTCATTGTCGCACTGATATTACCCTTTTCTACTCCTCTTCGAAGATCATGTTACGCTTTTCTTCATTGTCATACCAATCTTCTCTATCAGACACCATTCTCCGCTTCTCTTCGCATTATAGAACTTATGATTCATTCCTCTGTTGCAAACCATTCTTTGTCACACACCATTCTTCACTCCTCTTCTCATTACAAAATCTTTAGCACCAATCTTCTCGGTCACGTTACAGGAATTGCCATTTTGAAGGATAGAGCATTAATAAAAAGAAGTATGTCTTATTTATACTTTTATTGTGTTTCCTAATTTTTTGTAGCCAAGTTCTTTTTTCATTTTTGTTTTTATGTTTTTCTGTTCATTACAAGAAAACCATAAAGTGTTTTATATGTATTTGGCTTATGAATTATGTTTGCAACATAATGCTCTTAGATAGTTACAGATTTATCCGTCTGCACATATTTAGGTTATTTGGCTTAACGTTTAACTTCGCAAAAATTTTAAATGTTTCGTGAAAATTGTTTACAATATTCTACCATGTATAAAATTAGGATTGAGAGGATAATATTCTACCATGTTCAAGTTCTAACCTTTCTCCATTGTGTTTGTGTTTGCACCAACTAAACCAGAAACTACAATAAGTGTTTCACAGCAGAAGGCAAGTTGTTTGACCATTTCCTACCAGTAATTGTAACTTGGTATCTTTTGTTGAATTTAATTCTCAATTCTTCTTTGGGTCAAATTTCATTATTAATTCCTTTTTTAAAATAAAATATATCAGGAATTAAGATATCAACCATATTTCGATGTTCACTTGATTTCCCTAAGATAACATGTCACCTTATAGCAGTGAAAAGCATATGTCAAGTATATATATTTGTTTTAACATAAACAATATATTGAAACTTTTGATAACTTTGCTTATGAGTGTAAACCAATATTTGTTTAAGGCGTGAATCCTCTTTAATTGCCTTAGTCACTTGCATTGGATTATATCCTTTACTATATATCTGGGAATTAGGTATCTTTTTTATTCTCCTCTTCAGGGTTTTTAATTGTCCTAAAATTAGATTCTTAGTTTTTTCTTATCTTTTTCCTCTTAGAATATGTATTGTTTTCTAAATATTCATTTGTAACTCTAATTCAATATAAACATTTTCCACTAGGTAAGAATCCTCTTTGATGGAAACAATTATTTCAATTCTTCACTCTTTGTCATCTTCTATTTTTCTTCCTTATTGTGTTTTTGTAATTAACCCAATTATTATTATAGTGACTTGAATTACTTTACTTAGTTGTGTTTTTGTAATTAACCCTATAACATATACTTTACCTAGTCACAGTTTCCCTTAGCTTATCTTATTTAGTCTAAACCTTTGTACATATTTTCATTTATAACCATTTTCTTATGTACTATGTTACATTTCATTATTACAAATGATGTTGTTACATTTCATTATTACAGATGACGTTGAAAATTATGATGGCGTGTTAGAAATATACAATAATAAATATATTAGGGGTGTGATTAAAAAGAAGAAAGATATGGTTGTTAATGAACTTAGCATGTTAGTCCTAAATGGAGTTTCTAAAGATAAAGGACATAGAGTAACATCTATGTTTTAAAATTTTCCTAAAGAGTATATGAGAAGCTTGAAGGAGTTAAGCTTACACCATGATAAGGACATGTTGTCTAAACTCCATTAAATGGAAGATTTGAATTATCATAATATTGAAATCTACTACAAGCATGGTTATGAGCTTCCTGCAATAGATAGTGAAGAATCCAACTATGATATTAGTAATGAATTTGATAATATACACATCAAAAAGTGAACATAAATGATGAGGGGTTGTTCCATGTTTAAGTGGAGCAAGTTGAAGACTTCATTGTTATGTAAGTTAGTGAATTTGGAGATGATTAAGTTTATGACGAGTTTTCTGCAACTGATGATGAAAATATGTTATTGCAAGAACAAATAAAAAAGATGTGCCAAGATTGTAGATGTTGAGTCGAGATGACTTCACTTCTATTAATTTTGATGACAATCAAATAATAATAATCTTAGAAATGTATGAACTGTTTCGATAAATTTGTTAAGTGTGCATAAAAATGTAAGTAACACTTAGTCAATTCAAAAGGTGCGCAGTTAACAACAGACGAAGCACTACACCAAATGAAGCACAACAACAAACAAAGCACTACACCAAACGAAGTGCAACATCAGACTAAGTGCAACAACAGACAAAACGCTACACCAGACAAAGCACAATAATAGACGAAGCGCTACACCAGACAAAGCACAACAACAGACAAAGTGTTACACCAAACGAAGCGCAACACCAGACGAAGCGCAACACCAAAAGAAGCGAAATAACAGACGAAACCTAGTAAAAGAAGAAGCATTATTCTAGACGATACAAAAGGAAGATATTCTAGAATATTAGATAGTTAGTTAGTTGGAGTTAGTTACATGACTCAATTAATGACCGTTTCTAGAAGATTCGAGAAGCAGTTTTCAAGAAGACAGTTGGAGACTTAGGCTATAAATACTAGTTCTAGTCAAAGACTAAAATAATGAAAGCTTTTACATTAGCAAAAATTCTGTATTCAAAATGAAAAAGAAGTGAGCAAATACATCTGTAACCTAAAGGTCAAAAATACTTTTTTTAGAGAGAGAAAGGAAGGGTAGAACCTGGAGAGGCTAATATAGTTGATAAAGAATACTTTGTGAGAGAGACCTGAAGAGGCTCTACAAGTGTAAAAAGAATACTTGTAAAGTTAGAAGAGTATAGTAAAATCTCAGACTAACTCTAAGGACTGAATGTAGCCTAAGGTTTGGGGTGAACCAGTATAAAATCACAGCGTCTATTCTCTAACCCTTATCTTTTAATTTTTTTGTTGTTAGACGAGTAGATAATATTACTTACGATTGCATTGCTTATCAACTTTAGCAAATTGTTTTAGTAATCATTTGAATTTTCGTAAAGAAATTCAAGAAGTCTCAAAAGATAAATATTTTCGAAAAAAAATTACACAATTCAACCCCCTTTTTGTGTAGTTTATATATCATATCGGATTTCTCTATTAACAAGTGATTTACTTCTGTTGGTATCAGAGCGAGGTTTCTAAGAAACACTGTCACAAACTGAGGATAAAGATCCATAACTGAATCACATGTTTTTATAGTTGAAGGTGCCTCGACCATAATACCTCCTGTATTCAATGGTGAGGATTATCATTATTGGAAGGACATGATGCGGTTCTTCATAAAATCCACACATATTGATCTTTGGGATATCATCGAGATTGGTCCATACACACCAACAGATGTTGAAGGCAATATCATCTCTCGTGACAAATGGTTGGCCGTTCAGAAAGCTTGATTTCAGTTGAATTCAAAGGCCAAGTTTTTTCTAAGTTGTGGCCTAAGCAAAAGTAAATATGATAAGGTTCATGGATGCATATCTACAAAGGAGATTGGGACACATTAGCCATTGCACATGAAGGTACAAATTAAGTGAAAGAGTCTAAGATCAGTATTCTTGTCCATTAGTATGAGCTGTTCAAGATGAAAGATGAGGAGACTACTGATCAAATGTTTGGACGATTTCAAACAATTGTTAATTAACTAAAAGCTCTTGGGAGAATCTATGATAATCAAAATCATGTTAGAAAGATTCTTAGAAGTGTACCTAAAAATGGAGACCCAAGGTTACAACAATACAAGAGGCCAAGGACTTAAGCAAGCTGAAGCTAGATGAATTGCTTAGTTAACTGAAGATACATGAAGTAGAGCTTGATGCAGAAGATAAACCTAGAAGAGATAAGTCTATCGCATTAAAGGCTGGTCAGAAGAATCAAAAGAACCAGAAAAATAGAAACATATCTTCAAAAACATTAAAGATTGAAGAAATCAAGAATGATGATGCCAGTGACTCCGATCAAGATTCAAGTGAAGATGATGATGAACTATTCTTTATTTCAAGAAAGATTAGGAGGATGTGGAAAAAGAAAGCGAAATGAAATAAAAACTTTTCTTTGAAGAAGAATAGCAAAGACGAAGCCAAGAATGAGAAAGCGTCTATCATCTACTACGAGTCCAACAAACTAGGACATTACAAGTCTAAATGTCTATTGCTCAAAAGAAAAGAAAAGAAAAGAAAAAGAGAATGATGGCAATATGGGAAGATTTGGACTCATCCGAATCTGACTCCGATTCTGAAGCATCAGAACAAGTAAATATATGCTTGGTAGCTGAAAAAGATTTCAACAATGAGGTAACTTCCAACTTTAATGATCTTCAAGAGGCATATTTAGAATTGTTAAAAGATTCACATGCTTTATTAAAGCAATATAGGATTCTGAAAAAGAAATTTGTTGAAAGCTTGAAAAACACGGAAGTATTAGAGCAAGAAAACGTCTGCCTTAAGAAACAAGTAGACGATATAAAAAAGAAAGAAATTGTAGATAGATCTGAGGAGATTAATAAACTGAAAAAAAAGGAATAATAATCTTTCAGTAGATTTATCAACATTTACTGAAAGTACTAAAAGGATAAATTATATGATTGGAAAATATAAACATCCAAAGGATAAGAGTAGTTTAGGGTTTACTAATAGTAATGTTTATCATAATAAAAGTTTTGTTCCTACTGAAAGAAAAAGAAGCAATATTCTTATTATTTGAGGAATTATTGTAAGTCTAACCCCAAAGGACCCAAGAAAATATGGGTACCTAAGAAAGACATAATATATACTGTAGATCTCCCTTCTTGGAAAAAACAACCATCACCAATGGTACTGGGACAGTGGATGCTCGCAACACATGACGGGAAGAAGGTCTATGTTCTTAGACCTCCAAAATAAGAAAGGAGGATCAGTAACTTTTAGAGACAACCAGCAAGGCAAAATAGTTGGAATTGACAAAATTGGTAAAGATTCATCTGCGTCTATTAATAATGTTATGCTAGTTGAAGGATTAAAGCATAATCTAATTAGTGTAAGTCAATTATGTGATTTTGATTTTGAAGTATCCTTTAATCAAAATTCTTGTGTAGTCAAAAACAAGGACGGTTCCATATTCTTTTCTGCCAAGAGACGAAATAATCTCTATAAAATTAACTTAGATGATTTGAAAAGTCAAAATATTTCATGTTTTATATCAGCAGATGAGGAAAAACTGATTTGGCATAGAAAGCTAGGTCATGTTAGTTTTAAACATATTTCCATGTTGGCTAGACATGATTTGGTAAGAGGATTACCAAAGATAAGTTTTAACAAAGATTTCTTTTGTGAGAGTTGTCAAAAGGAAAACAAGTTAAAACATCTTTTCCCTCTAAAAATGTTGTAACTTCGTCCAGACCTCCAGAGTTTTACATATAGATTTGTCTGGTCCAACCAGAACACTAAGTTTAGATGGAAAGAAGTATGGTCTTGTAATTGTTTTTATCACATAAAGATGAATCCCTTAAGTGCTTTAAAGTTCTATCCAAAAAGTTACAAAAGGAAAAAGGAATTTCTATTACTGGAATTAGGAGTGATCATGGTAGAGAATTTAAAAATGAAAAATTCATAATGTTTTATGAAGAAAATGTAATTTTTCATAATTTTTCTGCTCCCAGAACTCCACAAAAAATGCAGTTGTAGAAAGAAAGACCAGGAAGATTCAGGAAATGACAAGGACTATGCTATGTGAAACGAATCTTCCTATGTATTTCTGGGCAGAAGCTGTAAATACAGCTTGTTATATTCAAAATAGAGTATTTTGCGACCTATTTTAAATAAAACTCCATATGAGTTATGGAAAGGAAGAAATCCAAATATCTCTTACTTCCATCTGTTTGGTTGCAAATGCACTATATTGAATACAAGAGAAAAATTGGATAAATTTGATTCTAAGATCAATTCATGAATTTTTTTAGGATATTCGATGTCTTCTAAAGCCTATAGATTTTATAATCTTGTTTCTAAATCTGTTGAAGAATCTATGTATGTTAAGTTTGATGATGATTCTCTTCCAAATAGAAGAGACCATTCTGATGATGAAACTCCATCTGCTCCCCTTAGTTGATAACCTAGACATGTCATGTTGGGTCCGGGCTGCGAACCTGGGCCCACCACCCGCGGCCACAACCTTAATCGGTATTGTCCCCTCTGGTACTCAAACTCGAAACCTCAGGGTTTTGTTGTGTCCAACACACTCCTCTCTTACCATTGAAGCAGTAGGCTAGAAAAATTTCTTCAACATTCGTGAAAAGGTCTATTTGAATGAGATATATGAGTTCTGGAAGAATATCAAGGTGGTGGACAACACCTTAATATCAATGGTAGATGGGTTGTCGGTTATAGTCATACAAGATTCTATCAAGAAGGCTATTGGGTTTCTAAGGATTGGAGCAAAGTTGTTTAACAATACAAAATGGATTACTCAAGGTCATGTAGATAAAGCACATCAATCGACAACTATATGGAAGTAGTGATCCAGGAGTCAAGAAGGCTTCAATCCTTGTTCTGAAGGCTAGGGTTCTACATTCACTACATATCCACTGTGTTCTACCAAGACTAGGCTCAAAGGACATAGTGACAATGAACGATGAACATTGTTTGTTTCATCTACTTAATCACCAACCCATTAATCTTTCGTTCATGATTTTGAAGTACATGATAAAGTCTAAGGGAGATTATTCTAGCTCTTTACCTTACAACATGTTGTTGACAAGATTCTTTAGAGAATCTGGAATCCTACTTGATAGATGTAACATGGTAAAGATGGATCTGAAGAGTGTTATTAATGCCACTACTATTCTCAAAATAGGAATACAGTTTAAAGCTGAAGCAGATATAGGTTTTACACCGAAAGAAAAGTCTAAGGGGGAGCTTATAATAAGATTAAGCAGGAGTGAACATGTTATGTCTAAAAGACAAACAAAACCTCGATTAACAAGAAGAACATCCATAGAAGAAAAGGCTGAACAATCGTCTAATGCGCCAATACAAGCTAAGACGATTCTACAGAAAGAGGAAAGTTGAGTTCAACAATCAACACAACAAGTGTCTTTAAAGAGGAAAGCTGAGACGCTCCAATCAGAAAAGTCCAAACAGTCAAGAAGGTCACCAATATTATTGACCTTACAACAACAAGAACAGAAGAAGCAAAAAGTTATGATTCTTGGTGGAGATTCTAAGCAGAAAGAGCCACGACAGCAACCTACCAGATCAATTGTCTCTATTTTGCAAAGTCAATTAGCAAAATCATCTGGAGAGATAGAGATAAAAATGATGTTAGTATTTAAGAGGAAGAAGTCTTAACAACAACTTTCTTCCAAACCAGCAGAAGAACAAAAGAAGATGAAGCTTAGTCAGAAAAGGGTTTCTTCATCTGATGTTCAACAGAAGACACAGACAGTTGAACACCAGCTAGTACCTTACAGTCCTTCTCAACCAATCAACAAAAAGGATTTGAAATTGAAGATTATAGAAAAAAACAGTACCTAATCAAAATATAAGTTCAATTATTATCAGAGAACCTTCTAAGAAGACAATCAAGGTACAAGTCGAGCCTATACCAGTAAACGATCAGACAATACATCTTCCTAGTCATGAAGAACGAAGACTATATAGTATTCTACGAGATGAGAAGTTAGAACTATATCTAATGAAGATTTCAAAGGATCGTTATACTATCTATCCGATTACAAACATAACAATAATAAAAATTATTCCAGATGTACAACCAAGATGTTCAATCCCTATAATAAATGAAGAAAAAGGGAAGAAGAAGAAGAAGATGTTTCCTAAAGGGCATAAAGATGATCTTATAAAAGAACATATTTAAGTGGCTGTGAAGAACATAGACAATGCATGTAATACAGCTCAACCTGTTGGTGTCTATGTATCACATCACATATCAAGGGCATCAGGGAGTCAATTGGGAGTTTCTACCAAAGATGAAAGTTTCAAGGTAGTTGGCACTATGATAGAAGGAAGGTACAAAAGTATCACGGTTGAAGGTATCAATTTCAACTTAGAAACTTTTGTGCATTTAATCATACATTTCAGATACTTAGGTTTCATATCTTTAGTAAAAAATGTGTTACACCTTCTTGGGCAACCAATTCTCAAACTACCTAGACCTGATGATCTTGATCTCCCAAAAGGAAAACAAACCTTCAAACTACCCTCAATCAAATTCATAGAGTTAGACCTTTTACCTACAAAACCATTTGTTGCTGAAAACCTTCATCTACATAGTGAAATACAATAAGATCCTACTGTTAATTCAGAGTTCTTGAAGCATTTCATCAATTGGAATGAAGCTAGTCACAAACAGAAGGAAGTTCAGAAAGCTTTTGTGAAAGATATTGAGGAAATTCATACTGAGGTTGATGAACTGGGTGATTTAGTAGGTGATCTTCATGAGGAAATAACACTTTTACATGTTTCTATTGAACGAGACCTCAAGACGAACCGCACTGATATTCAACATATATATTCTGAAATTTTGAAGTGTCTAAGATGAGCTATCTTTTTGATTAATAACAAATAGGGGGTGAAGAGGAAGAGAAGAGGAAAAGAAGAGGAGAAAATTGAAAATATTAGAAAGCATTATATATGTTATGCATTTCTTGTGTTTTTCTTTAATTTTATTTGTCTGAACAATATTTGTTTATTCATTTGAATATTATCTTATCTTCTAATATTATGATTATTTGTTATCATCAAAATGGAGGAGATTGTTAAGTCAAGAAGACTTCACTTCTATTAATTTTGATGGCAACCAAATAATAATAATCTTAGAAGTATGTGAATTGTTTTTATAAGCTCGTTAAGTGCACAAAAAATGTAAATGACACGAAGTCAACACCAAAAGATATATGGTCAACACCAGAAGATGCAAAGTCAAACCCAAAAAATGCATAGTCGAACCCAAAATATATTTTAAACTCAAGACAGGTGATATAAGAAGATGCACGTCATCATGAGACGATACATGTCATTATAAGAAGATACACGTCACCATAAGAAGATACATGTCGATACCAGAAGAAGCACGAGACCAAAATAAGCGAGATACAAGATGAAAACACGATACCAAACAAAGCGACACCAGAAGAAGTATAGTACCAGATGATGCAAAAGGAAACTATTCTAGAACGTCAGTCAATTAGTTAGTTGGAGTTAGTTACAGGACTTAACTAATAACGGTTTCTAGAAGATTCAATAAGCAGTTTTTCAAGAAGACAATTGAAGACTTAGGCTATAAATACTAGTTTTAGTCGTAAACTAAATAACATTTTTACAAGAGAGAAATTCTGATTATACAATACTTAGAGAAACTATGTATTCAAATGAAAAAGAAAGAGAGTCAATGCATCTGTAACGTGAAGCTCAAACAATATCTTTTTTAGAGAAAGAAAGGCTAAAGCCTGGAGAGGCTATGAAAGCAGATAAAGAATACTTTGTGAGAGAGACCTGAAGAGGCTCTGCAAATGTAGAAAGAATACTTGTAAAGTTGAAGAGTATAGTGAAGTCTCAGAAAAACTCTGAGGACTGGACGTAGCCCAAGGTTAAGAGTGAACTAGTATAAAATCACGGCGTCTATTCTCTAACCCTTATCTTTTAATTTTCTTGTTGTTAGAATAGCAGATAATAATTTTTACGATTGCATTACTCATCAACTTTAGTAAATTGTGTTTGTGATTATCTGAATTTGTAAAGAAATTCAAGAAATTTCTAAAGATTAACATCTTTGAAGTTTTTACACAATTCAACCCCCCTTCTTGTGTATTTTACATATTATACGTGATTCTTATATTAACAAATGATTTACTTCAACATTGACAAGATAACTTGATGAATCAAATGGATTAACAAGTTCTATTTAAAAGACCAGAATATTTGGCAATTGGAAATAAATGGTGAATACTCTTAGTATTTCACACATATGTTGAAATTGAGAAATTCCTTATACCCTTAGATTAAGCATAAATTAGGGAATGGTGAAAACTCCTAGTTCTGGCATAATAATTAGATTGATCATAGCCCATTAATCATAAGAAATGATCTCCTACACTTAAGGATTAGAATTCCTTTAGATGTTAGAGTTTCCTTACTTATGCAACATGGAGATTAGTGTTGCAATTTCAGAGGTTCCTGATTTCTCAAAAAAAAAAATAGAGGTTCCTCTTCATTGATAAATTGTTTGGATTAGCTCCATCATTTGCACAGGGAAGATAGCATCATTTGGCTAGCTAACAGTAATGGTTATATACTATGAAGTAATATAGAAACAAACCATGAACCCCAAAGGATCCTTGATCAATTGGCTAGTTACAAAGAATATGATCAAAACTAAGGATAGATGGTTTGGTACTCCTATATGTGTCTTATGTAAAGAAGAGGAGGAAGATATAAACCATTTTTTCTTTCAATGCAGTTACTTGAAAGTCATTTAAAGTAGGGTATTGCATCTTCGTATGGAAATTTGTTAAACATATGAATGGAATTGGGTCTTGGCATAGGTTATCAAAAAGGTTAAGGAACTTAAGAAAAACATAGGGGTTTTGAAAACTACCTTCATATCTACAATCAACTCAACATGGACAGAAAGAAATAGCATAATCTATAAAGGGGAAGCCATTAAACAACATGAATTAGCTTATTATACTTTAAACTGGATTAGAGAAATCATGATAACAATTAATGCACAAAGCAATCTCCTTTTATGCTTGAAACTCATATGAAACTTTTAAAACTTTGTAACTGGTAAGTGTGAATTGCATCGTGTTTTAGGGCATAGTTTGATATGTATTTAATTTTTAACTCAATCGTTCAGTATATGTTTAGGTTAGAATTGTGTTAGTTTGTTAATTGTTTATATTTTAAGTGTTTTGTGGGTTAGTACAAATCTTTGAGCTTAATTATTATATTTTTGAAGTACCTTAATGTATTTGTTAGTGTTTCAGGGTCAACATCGAAGAATGGAGAAATTTCAGAGATACTTGGGTCGAAACAACGACCCACGATCATGACAAAAGCACCAGAGTTGGCCCATGATCCCCATATGCCACGACCGTGACAGAAGCCTAAGACTTGGGCCACGATTATGGTCTGCTTACCACGATCGTGATAGAAGACTCAGAAGTGGCCCACGATCGTGGCTACTTGCATAGGGCAGACACACAAATACTCAAAAATGTTAAGTTCTGAGAGTTTTTTGGACCTTTTGGACCCCTAAAAGCCCTAGTTCTACTCCAAACACAAAAGATATTTAAAGAATAAGACAAAAAGGTAGGAGGAGCTTTGGCATCAACCACTTTTAGAGAAACCCTTGATAGAATTATCAAGAGATAGAGAAAGAGAAGAAGGAAGAGAGTAGAGGAGAAGAAGTTGGTTTAACGCACTTCCCAAATCAGGAGTTTTATGACGTCGCTGCCTCCCATCATCTATTTAATTTCGTATTTCCTGCTACTTTTAGTTTTATTATTGTATAGAATTGGAATAACAGTTGATGATACGATTTTTTGGATGTTGATGACATTCTAAACTCAACTTTGGGGTTTTATCTTTGATTTAATGAAATCTAATTCCTTATGTGTTATTTAGATTTATTGTGATTTAATTTTGGACATGCTTAATTCGATAATAAACTGAGAGGGTGAATCAAGTGAAAAATAATTAAATTAGGCTAATGAGAGTTAGGTGATTTAATAGAACAAGAACTAAATCAAATTGATAATTTGTGCTAAGAGATCTTGCATAGGTTTCCGATAGTTTATTAAACAACTTCATATCTAAAAAGGGTTTTGGATAGGTTGTTAGTTGAGAAATTGCAACTTTCATAATATGATTAGAGTTTATAAATTACAGTTAATGGCTATAACTTAAGAGAGAGTAATCAACCCTAGGATTGTCTAGAACCAATAATCCAGTAATTCATAGTCAATTAGGTTAGGTTTAAAGATAGGCAAAATTCCCTTTCTCTCAATTGGTAATTCCTTAGGTTGATTCTTAAGTGTGTTTTGCAACTGCTAAATTTTTAATATTTTCGTGATTGATTCTTAAATTAGTTTGTTTGATTAAATTTAATTTTTGTTTAGTTTCGTACATTTTGAATTTTGTGAATTATTCTAGCCATAGATTTTAGGATTAGATTATCCCTCTTCATGGGATTGACACCTTAGGTACTACACAAATGACCCGTGCACTTGCGGATTATCAAGGTTAATTAATTAAAACTTACACATATCAAAAAAATCCTTATCAAGTTTTTGGCATCGTTGCTGAGAAGGCGACTAGTTTAATTCTATAGTTTAAGACGTTTAGTTAGTTTTTATGTTTTGTTTTCATTCTTTCTTTCTATTTCTGAAATCGTGCTCCTACATGAACACAAAAGTCACGAGAAGTTCGAGTCGTGTAGCTGAAACCTTAGATTTAGACATCACTTGATTAAAACGAGCAGAGTAGACAAACCACTACACTCCGAGAACAAAAAGGAATTGTAACTATTAATTAAATGATAGAGATGCAAGCTAAAATTGAGAACCTAACTCGATAACTCGACAACATGAAGGCTTCGTCCTCAACTTTAGCAAAAGTCGTGCAACTTAAGTGGGAACTCTATGGACAAATGGACCATGATACGGTGGACTGTTTCTTGATGAAGGAAAGTGATCCAAAGAAAGTGAATTATATGGGAGCTCAATAAGGACAAGGAGGGGGAAACAATCCCTACTCCAATACATATAACCCGATTGGAAGAATTATCCTAACTTTTCGTGGACAAACAATACTGGGGAATAGTTTAGACCTCAAAGACAACCAAGCTTCCAACAAGACAAACCAAGCTCAATGGAATCCAAGTTGGATAAGATTTTAGATAAAATTGGAGGCATGGAGGATGTACATAGGAGGTTTGAAAGCAAATTCGAGCAAGCCACTAAAAGCCATGCCTCTTTAAAACACAATCTGGAGGTCTAAATAGGTCAACTAGCAGAGGCAATTTCTACTTAGAATGTAGGAACCCTTACAAGCAACACCGAGTCTAACCCAAAGAAATGGATCATAGTCATTACTCAAACCAAAGAAAAGAAACTCGAACATGCAAAGGAAGATGGAGATAAGGGAGAAGGACAAGTAATTGTGGAATTTCTTGTAAATAAGCTTGTAATTGAGCCAATCAAGAAACCTCGATTGGAATTTTTATACCCTATTCTAGCTCAACGGAAGTCAATTGCAAGAAGGGTGACAAGGAATTCTGGGGAGGTTGAATTAAACAAGGTTGAAGACAATGAAGCTCACATTAAAGGAATCAAACAAGAAGAAGGTTAAGGAACGCATAACAGAAGAAAACCCTAACATAGCATAGAAGAAAGAGGACCTAGGGGATTTTTACATTCCTTGCAGTATCAATGGAGTCAAAATAGATAGGGCATTCGCAGATTTGGGAGCAAGTATCAATATGATGCCCTATACCTTCAGTCAAAAATTTCTCCTAACCTACAAAGATACTAATGAAGATGACAGATAGAATAGTTCATCGATCAAAGGGGATTATTAAGGATGTGTAAGTACAAATTGATAAATTTACCTTCCTTATAAACTTTTATATATTGGATATTAGAGAAGATGTAAAAACCCTTATGGTCCTTGGACGACTATTAAGGATGTGTAAGGGTCGACAAGCATCAAATAACCTTCAAAATGTCGAAAAAAGATAACAGTTCTCCTTTACCTCAGACTAATATCAAGGAAACCAAACCTCGATGACAAAGGGAATGTAACACCCCACTTCCGTAAGACCCGAACCTGACATTGATAGTGATATCTGATACGCTCATATTTTCATATATATTTAGGACTTAATTCATAGTCTTTTACATTCATTTTATGTTCATCTATGGCTGGTTTATCGTGTTTTAGCATTATTT
>JAOTIZ010000009.1:2809905-2821313 GCA_027123425.1 Erythroxylum panamense
ATCTTTCACAACATAATTCATCTTACACTAAAACATCACTCACTCATCATTTTCCCACTCATTTCAAACCAATCTCATTCACAAAACATAAAAAATTCATCCCTAATCGAAAAACCTAAAAACCAACATATAATTAACCCATTCTATAACTTTTACCACTCTAAACAAGAATCAATCGTCTAATCAAGAGGAAAGAAGCTTAAAATTACTTGTTTTGGCTTTCAAAATCTTCAAAGATTTTCCCAAAACCCATGCCTTTCACCTCTCTTCCTCTTCTTCGACGGCTTCCTCCTCCTTTCCATACAAAAATCCATATTTTCTGCTTTATATACCCTTAAGTAGGGTGAAAGTCCATTTTATCCCTTTCTCTAAACCTAAAGTCTTATAATCTTAAGTGTCATACCCAATTTGCCCTTAAACAAAATTCTTATAACTTCACTACTTCAATTCCGAAATTTAAACCCTTAGGGACTGAATTGAAATTCAATTCCTTCAGTTTCACACACTTTCATTGTTTCTGTCATATCTATCAATTTTCGTTTCAATCAATTTATTTACTCTGACTTTCATAAACCTTTCCAAAATTTCAATGGCTCATGATAAAAATATTCCTAAATCATGTCATTAATTTGTAGTGTCAATTTGACAGCCCTTTTTCCAGTACCGGAATCTCATCTGTACTCACTTAGCAATTTTATGCAGGATACACAAAAATCATTCCAATTCAATTTCTCAAACCCATAATTCACATCTTTCACACAGAGTACGTTATTGACACATAAGCCGGGAATTGTCACGAATGCATGTACTATCATGTGCATTTGGAAATATTACCATTCATATCAATATAGAGGCCATTTTACGCTTGTGTGCCGTTATACGAGCACACACTCACAACCCAATCCAAATTTACCATTTTATCCTTCCCATCGGTGATGGGATGTTACAGGGAAGATATTGAGGATCCTAGGAATGCATTTAGAAAGAAACGATCGAGAAGAAGAAGTCAAAGGAAGGAGAATCAGAGGGAGAGTGGAATCCAAGGCATGGTAGCTCATGTGCAAATTGTAAGATCTATGACTGTGCTACCATTGCACGATTCATTCAAACCACTTTGAGCACAAGAAGAGTGTCGAGCTACTGAAGTTAAAAGAAACGCTGCATGGGAGGCAACCCATGGACTGTTAATTTGATGTTATTTCCCTTGATTATTAGATAGTTGAATTCTGTAGTTAGGTTATTTCGTTTCTAAATAAAATAAAGAAGGCATAGGACTTCGACATGAATTGATGATCGAGGAAGTAAGCAAAAGGGAGTGAAGGGGCCATAAAGAGTTAAGTAGTGATTTCAGAAAAAAGTGGAGAAGAAAGAAGAGAAAAATAAAAAATTGGTGAAAAAATTGCAATAGTAAAAAAGGGACATGCAAATTTTAGATTCTCTTTTACCATTTTTCCCTCTATCCACCTATAAATTCATTTCTAACTTCACTTTTTCACTCACTTTCATTTTTACTTTATCTCTATATGTTTAGAACCTCCAAACACTCTCACTTTTCTATACCCAAATTTCAAACTTGCAGTCTCTTCCAACTTTTACGTACTTGCAAGCTAGTATGCTGCACATTAAGCAGTCAGTAAAATGAGATCAATCATCGGGGTGCAACCAAGCTCGAGATGAGGGAAAAGGAACAAGGCAGCAGACTTTGGAGCACCATTCCCTATCTACATAGAGGAGGAAGGTATTTGTTTCCAATCCCTCAATGTTAAACAAGTTGTAGTCCCGAAATATTTTGATTTTGATACATTTAATAGGCTAGAACTGCAAGATAGGGTAGAGAATTTAGAAGAAAGAATTCAGTAGGTGAAGTTCATACACTTCCAATATCCTTTCATACACTTCTAATGTCCTGTCTACCAGGAGCTCACTCTAGAATTCTTAACTTTTCTATATTACAAACCTAGTAACCCTAAAGAAATGTGGTTTAGGTTACGGGGATGAAACTATGAGTTAAACTTCGAAATCAGGTGTGATATTTGTGGGCTCCCCGAGTCTTCCATTATCAATCAACACGATGACTTTCGTGCTTCTTGCTATTGGAACAAGCTTACTGGGTTAGAGCGATTTGACACTAAAATGCTCGCAACAACATCATAAGAACCCATGAGCACTTTTTATTGCACAAACTCATATGTCAATTGGTTTTTGATAAATTAGAAACCAACAAGTGCTCGTGCATGAATCACAACATCCTAGTGTGCACCTCCACACATGCGTTGAATTCTATTGTTACATCTCTACATAAGATGAGCAACAATTTAGGTATAGGATACTTAGTTTCTACCATTGCTAGGTATTATGGTGTGGATTGTAGTGGTTTAACCATCCACCTCCCTGATTTCTAAATCATCATCATCTATGGTGTGTTGAAATCCATAATTCCCATAACATGAAACTCTGGGGTATCAACCAAAAGACGTATGTGAATATCAGGGGTAGTTAGGTGAGTTCGAGTACAGCACTGCCTCAGTAGGTAGAAGAGAATTGACGAGTGAAGAGTCCGAGGAGGAAGAAGAAACAGAAGAACCAGGCTGGAAGAAAGTGCTTGATATAATGTCCACAAATACAAAGATAATTACAGATACACTTGTAGAGAACTCTAGAAGAATGAAGGAGATTAACTGAACATAACGACGCCAGAGCCTAAATAAACGTCATATCCATCGTTACTTTGAGGCTCAAGGAATCCAACTGCCACTTTTAGCACCACACGGCCTCCATCACCATGAGGCTTTGTTCAAACCCTTTTCTTTTTAAATTTAGTCTTTATTTTGTTTTTACTTTAATTTATGTTTCTCTCCTTTCCATGTTTATTTGTTTGTCCCCTTCTTACATTGAGGACAATGTGTTGTTTAAGTGCAGGGAAGATTATGTGTTTTTCTTTGAATGTGAATTTTGAATATTATATGATAGTTTTTAGGTTGCATTTTATGAAACGTGTTAATGTGTGAATGACTTAAATGGATTGAAATTGATTTAATTTTGAACATAGTCTATTAGGTTATGAAGAATCATTAGCTTGCAAAATTAGTAAATTGGATTCTTTGGCTAAATATGTAGGTTAATTAGGATTTAATGTTAAGTTGAGCCTCTAAATTATTACAATCATTCATAATTTGAGGTCTTTTGATTTAAATAGCTTTGCTAGTAGTTTTTTATGGAAATGAGTAGCTAAAGCAATAAGGTAGGTAATAAAAAATATGTTGTTAATTTTAAATAAATTGCTATTCCACTAGCCTTCATGTTATGAATAGAGCTAGTAGCCAGTTGAGAATGTGATATTGCTGAGTAACCAGATCGACATACATCACAAATGTATGCCTCCACTTTAAAAGGCTATAATGACGTTTCAACCAAGTGGCTTAATAAAAATGACTTAGTCGAGTAACCAGATCAACATTCATAACCAATGTTTACTTTCAAGTAAAAGGTTGGTCCTTGTTTAATAAAAAAAAAGTGTTTCCTAATAAAACCTGCCGAACTTGTAATAGCTTGACTTCTCATCAATATGTACTTAGGAGTAGTTACAAAGTTTGAATGATCAAAGAATTATTAATGTGTGTGTGAAATTGAAAAGGGTAAATAATTTAACACTTGGATTTAGATTAATATGTATATTTAGTTCAAAGCCCCTAGAGACGGATTTTGCATGTTAATGATTTGAAATAACTTGAATGATTGTGTTTAAAATTAAATTTATTTCATGAAGTTGAAGTCATTGTCTCATTACTACATTGTGCGTTATGTGATTTTATGTGTTTGTTGTTTTGTTTGCTTGAGGACAAGAAAACGTTTAAGTGTAGGGATGTTGATAAGTGTGAATTGCATCATGTTTTAGGGCTTAGTTTGATATGTATTTAATTATTAATTCAATCGCTTAGTATGTGTTTGGGTTAGAATTGTGTTAGTTTGTTAATTGTTTATGATTTAAGTGTTTTATGGGTTAGTACAAATCTTTAAGCTTAATTATTATGTTTTTAAGGTATCTTGAAGTATTTGTTAGTGTTTCAGGGTCAACATCAAAGAATGGAGAAGTTTCATAGACACGTGGGCCAAAACAATGGTTTACGATTGTGGCACAATAGACCACGATCGTGACAGAAGCACCAGAGTTGGCCCACAATCGTGGTCTATATGACACGATCATGATAAAGCCTAGGACATGGCTCACGATCATGGCCTGCTTTGGGCAGACGCGCATACACTCAAAAATGTTAAGTTTATCCTAGGGCTGCTCAGAACATAAAAGGTATTTAAATAATAAGACAAAGAGGCAGGAGGAGCTTTGGCATTAGCCTCTTTTAGAGAAACCCTAGAGAGAATTATCGAGAGATAGAGAAAGAGAAGAAGGAAGAGAGAAGAGGAGAAGAAGTCAACTCAACGTACTTCTCATATCAAGAATTTTTCAGCGTTGTTGCCTCCCGTCATCTATTTAATTTTGTATTTCCTGCTATTTTTAGTTTTATTATTGTGTAGAATTGGAATAACAATTGATGATATGATTTTTTGGATGTTGACGATGTTCTAAACTCACCTTCAGAGTTTTATCTTTGATTTAATAAAATCTGATTCCTTATATGTTATTTAGATCTATTGTTATTTAATTTTGGACATGCATAATTTTATAATAAAATGAGAGGGTGAATCGAGTGAAAAATTATTAAATTGGGCTAATGAGAGTTAGGCGATTTAATAGAACAAGAATTAAATCAAATCGGTAATTTGTGCGAAAAGAGATCTTGCATAGGGTTTTGATAATTTATTAGACAACCTCATATTTAATTAGGGTTTTAGATAGGTTGTTAATTAAGAAATTACAATTTTCATAATTTGATTAGGGTTTATAAATTAGGGTTAATGCTTATAACTTGAGAGAGAGTAATCAATCCTAGGATCGTCTAGAACCAATAATCCAGTAATTTATAGTGGATTAGGTTAGGGCTAAAGATAGGTAAATTCCTTTTCTCTCAATTGGTAATTCTTTAAGTTGATTCTTGAATGTGTATTGCAACTGCTAAATTGTCAATATTTTTGTGATTGATTCTTGAATTGATCTGCTTGATTAAATTGAATTCTTATTTTAGTTTCGTACATTTTGAATTTTGTGAATTGTTCTAGTCTTAGATTTTAGGATTAGATTATTCCTCCTTATGAAATCGACACCTTAGATACTACGCGAACGATCCATGCACTTACGGATTATCAAGGTTAATTAATTAAGTTTGCACACATCGAAAAACCCGATCAGTAACCTTGATTTTAGAAATATTGTATTGAACAATAGTTAGTTTGTAACATGTCTTACATTGTAATTGTGTAATAGTTTTTGTTGTTATTAATAAAATATTTCATTCAACTTCCTAAAAAAAACAATACTAAAACAATTATCCAAAAGAAATTTTGCCAAATGTTCTTCAAATTATCCTAAAGTAGGATCTTTATTTTGCAAACTCTTCCATAATTTTATAGCTCATTGTATATACTTAAGATGTTTTAGGATACCATTATAATTTTCACAATATACGTTTGACACTTGATTAAAAAAAACATTAAACAACGAATACTTACTCATTTAAGGTTTACATAACCAATAAAAATGAAACCTTGTATCATGTTATTTACCAATATAATATGTAACATTAGGTCCATCCCAAGCATCGTACAACATTGATCTAATTGCGCCTTCATGAAATTCACACAATTTCGTTGTGCTAGAGTTCAAATTAAAATTAGAGATCTTATTACAACCATTTTCTTTAAACGAATTCGAGGAAAACTAGTATTCAGTACTTGAATAATAAATTAAAATGTGTCTCATAATATGATCGTATTATTAAAAACAAACACTCGAAAGAGCGTTCGTTTGATCATTAAACTTATATTTATTCAAGAAAATTAAATAAAATATGGATAAACATTTTTAAAAAAATAATAAATCAAATAAACAAATTATTTGATGAGAAGTTTGCTCGAAACAAATCTTTTAACATTTATAAAATCGCCATCACCACCAGTCATTGCGGCATTCTGAAAACAGCCCCTCCAACCTACTGCTTGTCGCATATCTAGATCAATCTTGCCCTATATCAACATCAAGCAGATTGCCAAAGCGGTTGCCTTGTCTAGGACTTGGCAACACATATCTAACGCATCCCGTGTTGAACTTTTCAATGAACACTTTTATGGTGAGCAGGGTCTCTCACGTATTGTTCTACAATGTGAAATAGAGAAGTCAAGCACGTTGTAGAGAGAAATTTCTCTAACTGTCATCAACAAAACCTACCTATCTTACCATGGTCAGTTTTGCAAATAGAAAGTGAGTGTTTATTTAAACCATGACGGCTTATTCAGACGAAACAATTTGAAAACTTTGTTGTTGAATTGTGGAAGACGATGACCAAAAAGATTGTTCTTTGCCAGATTGAGACAAATAACAGAGGTGTTTGGCAAACAGTTGATAAGTCTTACTTTAATTTATTGAATAAAAGTTAGCTTTTTAAGCATTTTTAAAATTATTGATGTATCTAATAAATGACTTATTAGTTAGCTTGTTAAACTCTAATAAGTTGATTTCTAAAAACTCCATAAAATGAACATTTTTTATGATCAGCCAAAAATTAATAGGTAAAAAACTAATTATACCATCCTTTCATAATTTTTGAATTATGTTATATATTGTGTCTGTGTCATATTATAATTAAAGATATTTTTAATTTATTAAATAATAAAATTTATACATATTATATAAAAAATACTAATATGATATAGCTCGTTGCATCGCTCATATTAATAGAGAATTTAACTTTAGACTATTATTATTATTATGTTTTTATTAAAATTATAAACTTATTTTTTGTAAAATTAAATATCTAAATTCTTATAAGAATATTCAATGAAATATTAAGAAATATAGTATTTATTCTCTTATATTTTTTTAAATTATGCCCTTATAAGTCATTTTATACATTAATAGTTAGTACTGAAGAACTAATTTTATCAAATATTTTTAATAAATAATTAATTTTATATACTAATAAAATTAGCTAACAGCTAAATATGACTAATATATAAATGTAGTACAATATTAGGGATTGGGTTACCTAGCCCAGAGCATTTATATGCAAATATTGCTTGTATGAGAATGGGCCAGTAGTATCTCATCCTTCTAAGAAAGTTTGGACTCAAGTTGTAGGAGAATGGGCCAGAGCGTGAAATGAATTGATCTTCATTCTTTTACTGAAAAAAGTGAAAACTTGAGGCAAGTTCCATTTAGAATTAAAAAGTCGTTTAGAAAATATATTGAAGGTAGAAAAGAAAGAAGTCGGCTCATCCTTATCTCCAGAAAACACATTGAAAACAAAATCAACTTTGCTTTGAAGCCAAACAAGAAAAAAGAGCTTTGTGTGTTCCATCCTCTTCCCTTTCTCGTTTTATTTCAGTTTCTGAAACCCTTTAGTGATTTGGATCCCCCCAAATGGCCTCATCTGGAACCAAGGGATTCGATTTCGGCTCCGACGACATCCTCTGCTCTTATGAAGACTTCGGCAACGGCAGCAACCACGACTCTTCCAGCGCAAGTGCCATCCATTCGGATCCTGTGATCACCTCCAATTCCACCAAGGTTACCTTTTTTTCCTCGAAGTCGTTATTTCCCCCTTCTTTTCTTTTACCAGATTTTGTCTTTCAACGATTAAAACTGATACTCGCTCTCTCTTTGTGTTTTTTTTTTTTTTCACTTTGATCCTTATCTACACCTACTTAAGGTCCCAAATTTCTAAGTGGCACTCTTTGTAGTTGAATCACTATAACCAACCTGTTCTTTGTTTCTTTGCAATCTGATCAAAAGATGACCTGAATCACAATACTCTCTCAATTGAATCAAGTTTTAATCTTTCAAACAAAGATCGATAAGGGAAATTTGGGGTGTATATCTATACCATCTTCTTATTCTTCTCCAAGATGAGTTTGGTATTAGCGATTAGAGGGAGAAAGATAGAACAACGTTTGAAGGGAAGACCTTCTCAAATTTATGGTTTTTCAGCGATTTTGTTTTGAGAAGCAAAAATTTTACGATACTATAGTTTCTCTCTTCTGGGCATGCGAATGGAAGTTAAGTTGGTTTACTCCTTCACTTTTGGGGTTTATACCTTATACTGTATTATAGACTTTTTTTAAAATTAAATTTAGATTCGAATCTTCTTACACTGACATTGAATGCGATGATTTGCCTTGAAGCAGGATTTTCACAAAAGCAGAATGGCTAGGTCTTCGATGTTTCCTGCTACTTCCTATAGCCATCCAGAAGACTCTTTTGCTCAAGATGTTATCACCTCGGTTGAGAAAAGTATGAAAAAACATACTGATAGCCTCATGCGTTTCCTTGAGGGAATCAGTTCAAGGCTGTCGCAACTGGAATTATATTCCTATAACCTAGATAAATCAATTGGAGATATGCGATCTGAAATAGTTCGTGACCATGGGGATGCTGATTCAAAGCTTAAATCTCTTGACAAACACCTTCAAGAGGTAAGCTACCATGAATTATGTTTATCGAGAAGTAGAGAACTATTATCATTTTGCACATATAAAATATCTTTGTTTGGCACCCAATGGCATGACCATGAAAGTATGCACTTTGCTATTATGATGATTTTCAATAACTTGGGTTAGACAGGCTGGTCTAGTGCCTTCTCTTCCAAGCATATAGATTGCTTTCCTGATAATTTCGTAACTTTCTCATGTGTGATTCTAGTCTCATCTGACATTCGTATGTATGGAAAATTTTGTTTTAGTCAGCTTTTCCTTCCCCTTCTCCTTTCCGTGTGTACTTCTATTTTAATTATCAAGCAAGGGCCAAATCTCTTCTTCAGAGAACCATTGAGTTACTCTACAAGAGTATGCTATGTAACTGTCTTTACCATGTTTATACATCCGGAAATAATCGCATGATTGGAAGACAACAATATAACATCTTTTTAATTTTTAGAATAGAGTCCCAACAAGTCCTTGGACCTTTTAAGTACTCATCAAACCTGCAAATTTTCTTTTCCAATATGCCTTTCAAGTGTCTTTGTAACAAATAACCTAATTCACCATCTGATCCATTAATTTTCATCTTGTACTTCATAGTTAGCTCTCTCTAGTGTGTTGAGAGCTACCTTGTGAAAGGTGCCAAAGGAATAAGGAAGAATATATTTGTAAGTTGCCAAAAGTTAAATTGAAGAGAGCAAAAATCAAAGGTTTCAAGTCAATAGCTTTAAATAGGCTTCATTTTACTTGTGTTCTTTTCAACTATTTTTCAACTGTTTAATGTACATAGCTGTTATGCTTTGTCCATGCCCTTATACCTTTCTTTTGGAGCATGTATGAGAGCCGTGTAATGTTGGCATAGCTACCCTAATCTCATGACTAACATTTGGTTTCAAGTCCTTTTCCTATAAAATATATATTTTATTTTGGTTTATTTGAAATTGATCCCTCATTTCAGTCTTTTTTTTTTGTGGCCCTTGTTAACTTCACTGAAAAAGATGTGAATGTACAAGAGTTGTATTTATGTGAATCATCCTCTAAATAATACTGCGGAAAAAAGTTGGGAAAAGCCTTGTATTTCAGTCTCTCAAGTAGTTTATTTGGCATGTATTTGCATCTATCATGGTGCATTTTGTATTTACATAGTGGTACCCATCTGTTGAAGATTGTTGTCCAAACTTTGTGAAGTGTCAATGCTTGTCCCTTTTTCGGCCACTCTCTACCACTTCCTCACACTGAAGACACCCACTCAAAATAGATCAAGCACATGTCCTGATACTGTAAGCATGGTGCAACTTTCTCACTGAAAGTTGGTCCTACTTGAGCCTAAAGAGCTAACTTTATGGTTAACAGTACTTTGTTTTTAGTTACATTCTTTCATTTTCTGGTTTGACTTCTTTGCCTTGGTACTAATTTATCATATGCCGCTTGTTCTAGGTGCAAAGGTCTGTCCAGATCCTAAGAGATAAACAAGAACTTGCTGAGACTCAAAAAGAATTAGCGAAGCTTCACCTTGTGCATAAAGAATCCTCATCATCAAGTCACTCCCAATCCAATGAAGAGAAAGGTGCACCACCTGCTTCTGATCAGAAAAACTCTGACAGCACATCTGAATTGCATAACCAACAATTAGCTTTGGCTCTTCCCCACCAGATTATCCATCAGCAACAACCACCAATTTTACCTGCTCCACCTCAAACCCCAGCTCAGAATGTTACTCACCCGTCGCCCTACTATATACCTCCTTCCCAGTTACCAGCTCAAGGTTCACATCCCCAGGCCCAATATCTACCTTCTGACCCTCAATATCGAGCAGCCCAAGTGCAAGATCTTTCTAGAGTGCCACACACACAAGGGATTCAGACACCAGCAGCCCAACAGTTTTCTCAGTATCAGCAGCAATGGCCTCAGCAAGTACCTCAGCAAATACCGCAGCAAGTACAACCACAGCAGCAGCAGCTCATGCAACCCCAGGTTAGGCCTTCTTCAACGACAGTTCATCCCTCATACAATCCACCAGTTCAACCATCAAACTTGTCTCCATCAGATGCGCTTCCAAAAAGCATGCCTGTGCAAGTCCCCTTTTCAGCCATTCCTCAACCCTTAACTAGCCGCATGGATGCCCTGCCTTATGGATATACTGCTGCTAGAGGAGTTCCCCAGCATCCTTCACCTTCACCTCAGCAGCTTAAAGGAGCTTTTGGAACACAAACCAGCGATGTGTATGCAGCTCAAGGCCCCCACCCCACTCTTCCCACAAGTACTGCCTACATGATGTATGATAATGAAGGTGGGAGAGCACATCATCCTTCTCAACAACAACATTTTCAGCAAGGTGGATACCCTTCAGCAAATCTCTCTCTCCAGAATCCACAGACAGCTGCACCAAGCTCAAATATGCTGTCCTGCAATCCAAGTCATTCACACTTGCCTCGCAATCATCCATACACTGAGTTGATTGACAGGTTGGTAAGCATGGGGTTTAGGGGTGATCATGTTGTCAGTGCTATTCAGCGGATGGAGGAGAGTGGACAACCTGTTGACTTCAATGCTGTGCTTGATAGGTTGAACATGCATCCAACTCAAAGGGGATGGTGAAGGAAAAGCCATTTACTCATGATTTCCATGTTCCATGCTGCTTAGATAAACTTATGCTTATCCTTAAATAAATGTTGTTAGAATGATGGTATTCTGCGGTATGTATATGATTGTTGGATTATACTCTACATGGTGCCGTCCTGTTATGCCCTTGTTTCTTGGAGTGTATTGGACTCTTCCCTGTGATTTTAACGAAGGGAATCCAAAGCTCTACGAGCCTTCCA
>JAOTIZ010000009.1:2821413-2833453 GCA_027123425.1 Erythroxylum panamense
GCCCTTGTTTCTTGGAGTGTATTGGACTCTTCCCTGTGATTTTAACGAAGGGAATCCAAAGCTCTACGAGCCTTCCAGTGGTTATGGATTTATGCTTATAGCTGGTGTATTGGGTTTGCTATACTCTTGTCGGGTTGAAGTAATCCGTTCACGCTTCTGTTTTGAGATTATTCTTCTCATGTTTTTTCGTAAAAGTTGTTATGCAGGTATAACTTTCTTGGCGACCTATCACCCTTTAGTCTTGAGATTATTCTTCTCATGTCTTTTCGTAAACGTTGTTATGCAGGTATAACTTTCTTGACGACACCCTTTAGTCCAGAGGGTGTATAGGTAACGCATTAAGATTGTGAATTCGACATCACCAGGAAACGGTACCTACATGCTTGTAGAGGTTGCCAACTTTGAAACGTTAAGGAACTTAACATATTGGTTGTTGGTTCATTCTAAGTTAGAGATATGTTCATAAAATCCTTTGATTAAGATCAAATCACTTCGGGAATATTAAATATAATCCCAATTACCAAATTGAAAATGAGCAATATGCTCAACTTATATCTACATGTGATCTTGACAATTGTAATGCTTCTACAACTAATTTTGCACAAAAGTGAACTTGTTTGTCCAATGCTGATATTCAAGTGTCTGATCATAATGAATAACAATAGAAAAAAACAATTTTTTTCCACTCTTAAGTCATACACTCACTATATTATTCAATTGTTAAAAACACATAATTAAAAATCCAATTAAACTAAACGCAATGAAATTTAAAAATAGAAAATCAAAATAATGAAAAATCAGTAACATAATTTAAAACTGAATAAAAAAATTAATCTAATTATACAATTATTAAACGCAATTACTTAAATTTAAAATTAAATTAAGAAATTAAACAATTAAACTTATGCTACACACATTAAACCCTAAAGCATGCAAAATATGAAATGGGTATGAATACTAATAAACATCAGCTAATTGATAGAAAAATAACAAATTTTGATTAATCTAACAAAAATCATCGCAATCTATAACTTAGTGAGCAAAATTAACAATTCCAAATTCAAATTCCATCTAATCCATAAACAATTCAACAAATTAATCTAATAATTCACAAAGAAAGGAATGAAATTTAACTTTAAATTGTAAAATAAGAAGAAAATTAGGTAAAAATACCTTAGAATGGAGCAATTGCAAAAACCTAGCAATTTGGGGAACAACAAACCTTAAAATTTCCAAAATTACCCAAAAATATTAGTGAAATCCACTTAAAATGCAAGAAAAATTCAAGTTGGGTGTTGCAAGAAAAATTCAACTAGATATGCTTTTAACCATTCTCCATCTATAAGGCCTTTTCAATTTTCTTTCTAATAAACCACTAAAGTGCTTCTTCTTCTTCTTTTTTACTCCAAGTGAAAAAGTGTCCTTCAAATCTTAAACAATGACTCCTAACTAATTAAACCTCTCACGATCTGATATCCTATTTTTCAGTCTATGTTTAGGGTTTAACCCTATATTAAATATTGCATATACATGCATAACATTAGCATTCATACACGAATTGATATTTGTGCAAATTACAAGTTAGCATATGTACTCAATTGACTTATTTCGGGATATAAAAAATGTTAAATGATCATGATATGAATTGTGTTTTGATATATCTTGAATTTTGATATGATTGGATTTCAATTAGAAAATTTGGAATTAAATATTATGGATTGAAAATTTGATAGATTAAAATGTATGTTTGGACTAGGACAAATGCTAAGTAGTAGGATAAATTGATGCATGAAAATTTTGAATTATTTAGCCTATAATTGAGTGACATTTGGCATAGTTAAATGAGTGACAAATGGACAAGTAATTAATTAACAAATGAATTAATCATTGCATGACAAATTGGCTGGTAAGTGGATGACAAATCACATAGTTGATTAGTAGATAAGTGACCTAGTTAGTTGGAGATATTTGGCAGCAGCTATGTTTAATAAGTGCTGAATATACCATAAGACATATGGCTGTTCAATTACATGACACCCAACACCTTAGCTGATGAGTTTCTGCAGGAGTAAGTTTCGTTCAACACATTTCTCTTCTTTCTTCTCACCCACCACCGAAACCCTCACTTCTTTCATCTCCCTATGTACGTTCATGCTTATGTCCAATTTCTATTAAAAAATACCCATGTTTTACCCTCACAAAATTAAGTAAAAGATCAGCTAGAAGTTGCCCATATGTTCTAGCTAAATCCAACCAAGTTCTACCTTGAATGTGTGATGTTTCTGCTTGCTTGGAATACTGAATTGTCTTGATCTTTTAAGCTGAAATTGGAGTTAAAAATGTACGTAAATTATTAGAGTTTATAGCATGTTATGATAGAGAATTGATGATGATGAATTAGGATGAATTACATGTGATGTTAATGATTGATTGTGCTAGAAATTTTTGCATAAACTTGGAAGTGTTTCTGTTTTGTTTTTGGTTTATGAAAACCTTGGGATATAGATTGATTTATGGATAAATTAGGTTTGGATTTGAAGTATAATGAAGGTGAATTTATGTCAAAGAAAGATGTTAATTTGAAGTTCTTGAATGGGAAAGAACTAGGACTATATGCATAATAATGTAAAAGTTTCTGGTTTGATAATTTGTGAGCTATCAATTGAATAATTTTGAACTAGAATAAGAGATTTTATTGATGAGTAATTGGAGTATGATTCGGGCCTAATAGAGGTATAATTGATGAACTATAAAGAGGATGTTTAACTTTGGTATAAAGTGTAAAAAAATCTGGAAAAAAATGAAAGAAAAATTGCTGAAATATGTTAGCTGTAGTATTTTCACTAAACATACATCGGTATTTTGGCCATAACTTGTTCTGTAGATATCCAAATGGGATTATTTTAAGTTTATCTTAAAGTAGAGACATATTTCTATATTTACATAAAGGAATCTAATTTTAATTCTATTTCTAATAGTTTCACAATTTGACTCAAAGTTGCGTGTTTGGATTCTCTCACTGTTTAAGAATAGTTTGTAGTATTTTGGGCATAACTCTAGGAATAATAAACCAAATTGTATGAGTTTTAGTTCATTAGAAATTTAATACATAGAGAAATATTTGTTTAGAAGAATATATTATCTAAAAACCTCAATTTCTATGTCATAATGACCATACAAAACTGACCCGAAACCTATCTTGAGAAAATCTAGAAAACTAATGAAGGAATTGGATGGGAACTTTTGGATAACCCATCCCATGATTGTGGGAAGCCATATATTATTGTGGAAATTGCATGGAAGTAAATAAAATGTTCTTTTCTATGATTCTTGAACAAATTAAGGATAAGGTACTTAACTATGATGCATTTGGACTTGATTAATATTTAAATAGAACATAATTTGATGTTGGAAAAGTTGGTTAAATGTGTTATAAGTTTTGATTGTTAATTGATATTATACTTCAAGGAAAAGAATGTTGGATAATAATGCATCTAAGTTTGGATGAATGAGTATTGAAGAAACTAGGGTATTTATGAATAATAATTCGGTGAATGTATAAGTAAATGTTGTTGGAAAAATTTTGGTGAATTTATAGATTTAGCTTACTAAAATTTCATATTTAAGGTACCAATTGTGTGTGAATTATAAGAAGCTTTTTTATCATGGAAATGTTTAAGGATAAGTGTCAAGTATGATTGATGTATTTGGAGTAAATCAAGCTATTTTAAAGGGACAAATGTGATTACAAAATGGTAGTATACAAAGTATGATGTTGAATGGTTAAGAAAGTTAAATAAGATTTCATACCTAGGAAAAATAATTGAGCATGCATTGAATATGACATATGTATATATATATGCACAAATGAATATGTATTTGATTGATCAACTTTGTAATGTGAATTATGTGTGAATTGTATGATTTTAGACGCTCAAGTCGGACGTCATTCAGGCATTGCTGGACCATCCAAACAATAGCATAAATTGGAGTGTACTGTGAGTCAACTTAGATGATATCACTAGGATTTATTTATTTCTATTCCTATTTAATTCCTATATATTGAACTGGTAATGAATTGGTTGTGATTTGTTTATGAATTCTGGACTTTAATGGTCCGAGGTGTTTGATATTCGGGAATGTATTAGAAGTATTCTCTTTGCATCTGAATTCTGAATGATATCTATATACTCAATGGAAGTTAAATACCGAACTTAGGTTCAATGAATATGAGATTCTATCTGTGCATCATAAGTGAATGCTATACATGACATATTCTTTTATTTGATTATAAAATGCATATTCAGATAAAGACGTTGTGATCAGAGTAACCAGTCTGAAAGAGCTTTAAGCTTAGAATTTTGCATGTAGAGCTTTGTTCCATGATTTTTGTATCTGACTGAGCCCAATGGGGCCAGTATCTATATTTGTATTTGAAAGGCACTTCGTTACAACAAATAATAATGAATCTAGAGTCTCATATACATCTGCGTTTGTATAACTATAATTATGAAATATATTATCATGAAATATTTTCTGATGTTGTGATGATTAAGTGATATGCCATGATAATGTGATTGATTGGGTTATTCATGTTCTGAAAGAATGTTTGTGATATTGGTTGATTGTGTGATATTTGTGTATTTGATCTTAGTGAGATCATCAATGATAATTCACTCATTGAGTTCGCAAAATTCATCAAAAATTACAACGTAGCTTTTCAGGTACGAGACAGGTATGACATATGTATATATATGTACAAATGAATATGTATTTGATTGATCGACTTTATAATGTGAATTATGTGTGAATTGTATGATTTTAGACGCTCAAGTCAGACGTCATTCAGACATTATTGGACCATCTAGGCAATAACATAAATTGGAGTATACTGTGAGTCAACTTAGATGATATCACTAGGATTTATTTATTTATGTTTTTATTTAATTCCTATTTATTGAACTAGTAATGAATTGATTGTGATCTGTTTATGAATTATGGACTTTAATGGTCCTAGGAATTTGATATTTGGGAATATATTGAAACTGTTCTATTTGCAGATGAATTCTGCGTGAAATTTGTATACTCAATGAAAGTTGAATATCGGACTTAGGTCCGATGAATATAAGATTATGCCTATGCATTATAAGTGAATGTTATACATGGCATATTCTATTATTTAATATATTTCATAAAATACACATTCAGATAGAGGTGTTATGATCAGAGTAGCTAGTTTGAAGAGCTTTGAGCTCAGAATTCTGCACGTAGAGCTTTGTTCCATGATTTTTGTATATGACTGAGTGCAATGGGTCAGTATCTGTATTTGTATCTGAAAAGTGCTTGGTCACAATGAATATGAATCTGGAGGCTCATATGCATCTGCGTTTGTATAGTTATGATTATGAAATATATTATCATAAAATCTTTTCTGAAATTGTGATGATTAAGTAATATGCCATGATAATGTAATTGATTGGGATTATTCATGTCTGAAAGAATGTTTGTGAAATTGGTTGATTGTGTGATATTTGTGTATTTAACCTGAGTGAGATCATCAATGATGGTTCACTCATTAAGTTTGCAGAATTTATCAAAAATTACAACGTGACTTTTTAGGTACAAGACAGAAGACCTAGTTCCTAAGGCTGTCTAGACGAATATTATGGCTCAAAGGTCTGTCAGTTGACACCAGAGGAGTTAGCTAGTAGTTTTTAGTTTCTTGTCATATAGAACTTTTGTATAAGTATTGTAAATATTTGTTTCAATAAATACAGTGTAATCTTTTGTTAATGAATGAAATGAAATGTTGAAGTTTTTAAGTATTGTATATTCTTTATAATGTCATTTAAGATATTATATTTGCTCTAACATACCATTGTCATAGAATATGTACTTGATTGCCCTCTTAATATTCAAGTATATACTCTATGATAGTGGGATGTTACACACGATGTAGTTACTGTAGACATCCTGTAACAGCTGAAGCTTTCTTTTCCTACTTCCATCTCTCTTTGCTTTCACTTACATTTTCCATCTCGACATCCACTCTTCTTCTATCTTCTTCATTCTACACAAGTTTACTTCTCTCTCTCCTTTTATTGGGTTTATCCTTTGGTCATTAACCAACCATGGACTCTTTCTTGCCTAATACCACATACCTACTGAACCTTCGACCTCAACCCTCTATACTGATTCCTCTTCCCCTAAAACTTCCTTGAAGAGAACTTAAGCGTAAGTTGTGGGGGACCAAAAGCTAGATTCCAAGCTTAGTTACAGCCTTTTAAGTGAGGCTACTGAAACTAGGATAGTATCTCCACCATTGGAGACTTTGAAAGCTAGAGTTCAAAGATGGAGTGTCACTATTGTTATATTCTTTCAAGACAAAAGGATGGCTTTTCTTATAGTAGGCTTTTAATAATTTGAGGAAGAATGGATTACAGGAAGTACTTGCCAATGCAGATGATGTTTTTCATTTTAGATTCTCAAATGAGGAAAAAGCAAAACAGATCCTTAAAGTAATGCCTTGGCATATCTTCAACAATCCACTTCTGCTGCAAATATGGAAACTAAGATTGAATAGTGATGACATTAAATATGAACATATACCTATATGGATACACACACATGGATTGCCTCTAAAATACTAGACTACCTTGGGGCTGAGTTATTTGTCAAGCATCATTGGCAAGTTAATATGTATAGACTAGGCAAATGCTAAAATATAAAGGATAAACTATACTAGATTATGAGATTATGCATATTGGTAAGTGACTTGACCAACCTTCCTAATGTAATTCATATAATCAGACTTGATGAGAATATGCAACCTGTTGAAGATATTGTAAGACTTAGCTATGCTTAGAAGCCTAATATAGGTCAATAGAGTGTGTGTGTATATATATATATACACACATATGACATATTTAAAAACAAATACGTCTAAACAAAATTATTAACTTTTAATCAATTATTATATGGATGGTGATTGAAAACTTTAATTAACAAAACAATTAAATATTTGTTTTAGAAGGTTGCATTAAATTAATTAAAAATGACAACAATCACATAATAAATGTGTCATTATATAAACGTGTTTGAATAAATGACTACTGCATTCACGAATATTTTTATAGAATTCCACAGAGGTAAAATGCTAAATGGTGGAAATTCTCAAATTTGAAGTATATAAAACCAATATATGTTAAAAGAGTAAAAATCTCTTGTCTCACTACATGAAATTATAACACTTTCAAAGAATGAAATTATGGCTCGATATAGTAAAAACTTTTAGAAAAAGACAGTATGGATCGATAAAGGAAAACTACGAGGCACAGGACTTTTGAAAAAAGGAGAACTGCCTCGTTGACATAGTATATACATAATAGTGTGAAAAATTAAGAAGTATGATCGTACCAAGGACATGTGGTTCATAGTGGCAATATGCTTTAATAGCACCACAGTGACCAAATTATTGTTACTTAATATTAATAAGAATAAGTAAAATAAATTATAAATTAATAAATGAGTCAGAGCATTCTTTTCTTTATTTTTCCTCCTTTCTAAAGGTTTCCCCTCCGAAAACCTAAATTTGATAGCTTTAAAAAAATTATATATGTAATCATTTGAAAGTCTTTTGCTTCTCTTTTTACGTTTTTTCTTTTTCTCATTTTTCTAAAAACTACAAAAGGGCACTCTTAATAGATTAGTTATTAAATACGTCATATAAAATATAATTAATGAGAAATCAAGATTAATTGAATAAAATTAGACATAATTGATTACTATTGAATTAAATATGGTATAAATCTTACAAATTAAGAAATATAATCAAACTAAAATAAAAGTAAAAGTAAACAAAGTATGATCAAATGAAATATCATTAATAGTATAATTAAAAACTTGAAATATAGAGGCAACCACAAATAATAAATAATATCAAGTTACTTATTACTAAATGAATAAAAAGTGATAACTAGAATGCATATTTTTAACATATTATCGTATTATTGACAAAATATATAAATTAAGGAAGTAGTTGAATTATATGTACTAAAATAAGTAATATTGTACGAACCTTACAAAAGTGGGGAAATTCCTACACATCCTTCCTTCTTATTTTTATCTTTTTAGCATAGCCCTTTCCTTATTTTGCTAATAAAGATAACACAATGTTACTAATATTTTAAACAAATCACTCTTCTAAAATTGAAAGAAAGAAAAGATATCTAATATACACATAAGTAAGATGATTAGCTACTACAGGAATCTATACGAATATGAATACGACTTAGCCCATATGAGTTTAGGTTGACAAACGAACGAATCGATCCATTACAAATGGCCCATTTACTTCTTCTAGTAAAACAATGCTGATTGGCAGGGATGTATACTTCCTTTATCATATAAGATAAGGGACAAGATCTTCTGTCTAATATTACTCTGTCTTATTCTGTCTCATGAAATCTTAGCTATTTATTTTGCGGGATCCACGCGGAACTTACATGAGATCCACATAAATAAATGGCTGAGATTCATTAGACACAATAAGACACCATAATATTGGACAAAAGATCTGGACTCATAAGATAAAAGAATGTGAGTTATCCACTTGTCCCCTTCATGCTTGTAGTTGAGATGTATACTCCAATTCATAATTTCTGACCAGGACATAGAAGGACTTGTTATACAACATAAATGCATTATAGATCTCCATATCCTAGAGTGGTTCGGCAGTCATTTTAACTGATGAACCAATTTCGGTGGACGAGATGTTGATAACAGTCATAGTCATAGATCAATAAACTAGAAGCTTTCAAGGAAACATCCTAAGAACTGCGAAGTTATTTCCCTTAGGTTTTTCAAAGATCAGTTCAAAAGGGGTTGTCCTGTTCTACCTTTGAAGTCAGCCAATTACTCTGCAGATCCAAGTTCTACGTGGGAAACCCCACCAAGAATACAACGGCACTGTATGTATGTAATGTAGCGCAAGCAGAGAATGCGCGTGGGATGTACGTGCCAAATATAAAACGAAAAGGTCTGGGAAATGACGTGAGAGAGATTTGGTTTGAAAGTGAAAAATAACGCCTCAAAAGAATGGAAGCTTTCTTCTCTCTTTTCACTTTTTCTTTTTCCTAATTTTGGCACACTATTTTATGAATAAATGGTCGTTTTTTATTTAAAATTTTCTGATTTGCGTTGAATGGGCCTATCACGTGACTGTTTCAAAAGCTTAAGTTCGAACATAGATTCAATACACGAAATGCCCGCGGCTTTTCTGGAAAATGAAATGAATAGTACTAGGCGTCGTTTGGTTACCAACCATTTAGCTTTTTTTTTTTAACTAATTGATTGATTTTAGCTATTTAACTCTTCAAATAGCTAATAACATTATTTTGAAAATAACTTTTTCTGCAGCTGATTGAAAGTAAATAGCCGAATTTCAACAGCTAAAATTATATATATCAAAGGCCTCGTTTAGTACCAACTAATCAGCTATTTTTTTAGTTGATTGATTGATTTTAGTTGTTTGACTCTTCAAATAGCTAATAACGTTATTTGGATAATAACTTTTTCTTCTACTGATTGAAAGTAAACAATCAAAAATAAAAACATTGCTACATACTAGCGTTTTCTTTTAGCAGCTAAAATTATATGTATCAAAACCCAACTGTATCATTTCCTACAGCTAAAAATTTTTCATCTAACACTCTCATCTCCAGCGAACAAGAATGGCCCATACAAAGCAGACCACAAGAAAATCCACAAGAGGCAAGGCCCTAAGGAAGCAGTTGACCACAAAGGCCGCACGCAAATCGGCTCCGACGCATCGACAGTATGAAGAATCCCCATCACTTCAGGCCAAGAACCGTCACCTTAAGAGAGAGATTAGAAAATACCAGAAGAGCACCGAGCTTTTGATTCGCAAGTTACCGCTCTAGAGGCTCGTCAGGGAAATTGCGCCGGACTTCAAGACTGATCTCAGGTTCCAGAGCAGCGCTGCTGCAGCTCTTCAAAAGGCTGCAGAGGCTTTTGCACAAATGTTTGGGATAGTGTCACTCAACCTGAATGAATGGCTTTTGGTGCTAGCTGTTTCATTACCAGTGATTCTTATAGATGAGGTTCGAGTTTCGCTTGTTCTATTTTGTTTACAATTTTAAACCTCAAGGTGGGTCGGGTTTGGGCTGGACAACTTAAAAATAGCTTAACTAAATCAAAGGCTAAAATAAATATGATTTTAATCAAACTAAAAATCAATTTAGGTAACCAAATTGGTTCAACTTTTATGCATGCCCTTGACGAATTCATAAAAGCTTATCACCATAAATAATCATCTTGATAATTTATCTATAATATAAATAATATTAAAATAAATCATATTAAATATAAAAAACTTAATAGTTTAATTAATTGAATCAATAATAACATTATTATTATTATTATTATTATTATTATTATTACTATTACTATTACTATTACTATTACTATTACTATTACTATTACTATTACTATTACTATTACTATTATTATTATTATTATTATTATTATTATTATTATTAATTGTTCTATATTTTTATTAAAGTTATAAACTTAATTTTTGTAAAATTAAATATCTAAATTTTAAATTCTTATAAGAATATTCAACAAAATACTAAGATATATAATATTCATACCCATATAATTTTTTAAAAAATCATATCCTTATAAGTCATTTTACACATAAACAGTTAATACTAAATAACTAGTTTTACCAAACATCTCTAACAAACAGCTAATGTAATCCGCTGGTCAAATCAGTTGATTCTATCAGTTGTTAGTTGATAGAATCAGCTATTAGTTAACAGCTGATAGAATCAACTAACAACTAATACAATCAGCTATTTGCCAAACAGGACCGTTATACTTCCGGTTGTTACCTACAATGCATGCATCCCTTCTAATCCTATCTCTCTTCATTAGTCTATTCATAAAAATTAATGGTTCTCCATATCCCACTCCACTAGGTACTTGCATAATTTATAGAGAAAATGAATGTAGACCTTCTTTCATTTCAAGATTAATGATGCTATTTTATGTATCAGCTTTACCTTCCACATCCAAATGTTGTCAATATATATTATAGATAGTGAGGCCGCTGCATTACTCTTGCTATCTCTTTGCCTGTAAAATTGAGAAAAAATGATCAGATAAGGAATAATGTGTACACTGGTACACCGGCGTTATCGATTATCGCTACATTTTGAAAACTGGAGTTTATATATTAATCTGTAATTTAAGACTTTAAATGAAAGGGTTAGGGGGCATCTTAACTACCTCTTCCATTGTTAATTATGTGCAAGGGAATGTTCATATTTGTTGTGTCCACGAAAATGTCGTTGAAAATAAACCTTATCTCATGATTACATAATCCTTCCATGTAACTAATTAAGGTTCTATCTCCATCGCTTTACCGGGTTACAAATTTAGTTGCTAGTCATCACTTTGAGACTCTTAAGACTTTTCGATCTTATTATATTAAGTATAGTAGAGTCATTAACACATTTACGCTTTCAGAATCATTGAACTTTGATACATGTGTGGACTTACTCGAGTGAACTATTTAAGATTAATTAAATATTAACAAATCTGTTTTTGTAGAACAATCTTGCAAAGGAAGTCATTATATAACATGTTTTTTTTACCGGTCATTACATAGCTTTTCGTTATGAGGTATAACAAAAAACCGCTATAACTATGTTGCTTTCTAAATTAATTATCATGGAGAGAATATGTAAAATAAGAAAGATAAGGAAAGGAACTACTGTATTAGTTATTTTCGTTTTTATTTCAACAACTAATATTACTGTTTGTGGATTACAGTAATATTAGTTGATAGTCTCTTGTAGACTATTTTCTATTTGATAGTCTGGTCGTAAATCTGTAACTAGCCCTATATTCAATACTACACATTATATTTATATATATTGCCATTCCTTTCGAAGAACAGTGTTCCCCTATTGGCAAATAAATTCATATTCCTGGGTAGATCAATTACGTGATC
>JAOTIZ010000009.1:2854667-2874665 GCA_027123425.1 Erythroxylum panamense
CTCTTTAATTAAACTTAGCTATCAAACAACCTAGAACAAGCTCTCTAGATTTAGTAGGACAGTCGCATTACGAATAAAAAAACAAATTAATATAGGCAATAACCACACAAGTTCGGTTATTAACCTATGTTACATTAACCACGCAATTATTATGTATTATATTTTAGATTCTAGCAACATGTTTATATAAAAACAATCTAATAAAAGCATTCAGATCGTCCTTGCTCAAATACACAAATCAATAATCAAAGCATAAAATAGACAATCCCTATAGAAAAAGAGATTCAATAATACACAATAAAGAGATGCTCAAATGCAATCATCATTTCAGTTTCACCTTTGAACCGGAAGAAGGAAGATTAGCTCTCCATAAAACCCAATTAAGCATTCAAAAAATGATTCACCCCTCCTTTGGTCACCCAAATGTTGATTTATATCAAAAATTAGGTTACATGCATCTAACTGTGCATACCAGTAAAAATGTAGCATTTGTAAATGTGCATGGCCGTTTGTGACTTTGATATTTTTGTTTTTCCTAAAGATGATCAAAAACTGAGTGTGGAAAAACTTGATATGTGCTTAATTGATTATACATTTACTCCCCAACACTTATTGATTAATTCTATGAAATGTTTGAGAAACTCATTTTGGTACAGCCTAATTAGAATAGGTTGAAGCTTAAGCAGACTCTTATCTTTTTCTCATTGATATGAATTTATGATTAGCCTATTTTAATATTTTATTCCAATCTCATTTATGATTAAGAGTGTGCTAGATACCGACCCAAATGGAGGCTTAATGACCACTCTTAAATTAAAGGTGGGTAGTGCTTTCAAGCTTACTGCGACATAGTGCAAATAATTTATCTTCAGATCCTCCAATTGTGTCTTTAGTTTTTAACCTCTCTATAGATATAAGCCAAGTAGTGAAAGAAGCTTTGGATTTCGAGGACCCTTTCCAAACTATATTATATTAAGGAATAAGAGGGTGAGAGGGCTTGAGAGCTTTAATACATGCAGAATTTGAAATGTCTTTATTTCGATTTAGTAGTCACAAAGGTACTAAGTTGAGCATATAATTAGGAAAAAATTTCCATAGTGTCTCAATGCCCCTCCCTTAAAAAAGCCAAGAATTAAGAACAGCCAGCATGGTGGGAACAATTGAATAGATATGATAAAAGAAAATTAGGGTTCAAACCTCCTTTATGTATGCAGCCGTTTAAAACTTAGGGTTAGAGTTTTATCTCCTGCAAGGGACCTATCCGGCTCAAGTGGGGATTAGTCTGCGTGTGGATGACTTAAAGGTGTCTTTCGATAGTTGGAATCCTTCTCAGACATCTTGTGGACAACTAAAAAAAATAAAAGAAAACTAAATGACACGGTGGAATTGGATGCACTTCCTTTCCTGTTGCTGTCAAAATTGATTTAAAACTACACAAAACTAGACAGGGAGTGAAAGAGGGAAGGATTGGATCCACATTCCACAGAGTAAAAAAAATCAATTCAACGCGCTTGCCGCCGAGTCTGTCTCCCCAGCCCTCTCTTTGAGAATCAATCACCTTTACCTTGGCTTTGCTTCTTGGTGTTGTAGTGTTGTACACAATAGAATACTCACAATAATAATGCTCATCTCTTTCTTTCTCTGATCATACCAAACAGAGCAGAAAAACACAAACAAACGAAATAAGCAAAGAAGGAGACGAAGACCACGCCCATGCCATGTCCACCCTACGGCACCGTCCTCCTCCTTCGGGCCAACCGCTGTCCGACCAACGCACCCGAGTAGAAGAAGAGGCTTACAACATAATCCCTGTGCACAACCTCCTAGCCGACCACCCGTCTCTCCGATACCCAGAAGTCCGTGCTGCCGCTGCCGCTCTTCGTACCGTCGGAAACCTCCGGAAACCGCCATTCGGCCAATGGCATCCCTCCATGGACCTCCTGGACTGGTTGGCCCTCTTCTTCGGGTTCCAAAACGACAACGTTCGGAACCAGCGGGAGCACATCGTTCTCCACCTGGCCAACGCCCAGATGCGCCTCACTCCTCCCCCTGACAACATCGACACCCTCGACCCCACCGTCCTCCGCCGTTTCCGCCGCAAACTTCTGAAGAACTACACCAACTGGTGCTCTTATCTCAACAAGAAATCCAACATCTGGATCTCTGACCGCTCAAATCCCGATCTGAGGCGCGAGCTCTTGTACATTTCTCTTTATCTGTTGATCTGGGGAGAATCTGCGAATCTTCGTTTTATGCCGGAGTGCATCTGCTTCATTTTCCACAACATGGCCATGGAGTTGAACAAGATACTTGAAGATTACATTGACGAGAACACTGGGCAGCCTGTGATGCCTTCGATTTCCGGAAAGAACCAGTTCTTGGACCGCGTTGTGAAGCCCATTTACGAGACTGTGAAAAAGGAGATGGAGAGTAGTAAGAACGGAACTGCACCCCACAGTGCGTGGAGAAACTATGATGATTTGAACGAGTACTTTTGGAGCAAGCGGTGTTTTGATAAATTGAAGTGGCCTATTGATGTGGGGAGTAACTTCTTTGTGATTGCAACTAGGAAGAAGCACGTGGGCAAGACGGGGTTTGTCGAACAGAGGTCGTTTTGGAATTTGTTTAGGAGTTTTGATCGGCTGTGGATTATGTTGATACTGTTCTTGCAGGCTGCGATCATTGTTGCTTGGGAAGGGAATGAGTATCCCTGGCAAGCATTGAAGAAAAGGGAAGTTCAAGTTCGGGTTTTGACGGTGTTCTTTACTTGGAGTGGATTGAGGGTGTTGCAGTTTTCGCTTGATGCGGGGATGCAGTACAGTTTGGTTTCGAGGGAGACCATGTCCCTTGGGGTTAGAATGGTGTTGAAAATTGTGGTCGCTGTGGGATGGATCATTGTATTTGGGGTTTTCTATGGCAGGATTTGGAGTCAAAAGAACAGTGATAGGAGTTGGTCTGCTGCTGTTGATAGGAGGGTAGTGAATTTTCTGGAGGTGGCTGGAGTGTTTGCATTGCCCGAACTACTGGCTGTTGTCCTGTTTATAATTCCGTGGGTCAGGAATTTTCTTGAGAACACAAATTGGAGGATCTTTTATGTGTTGTCATGGTGGTTTCAGAGCAGGAGTTTCGTTGGTCGTGCTTTGAGAGAGGGGCTTGTTGATAATATCAAGTATTCTCTGTTTTGGGTTTTGGTATTAGTTACCAAATTTGCTTTCAGTTACTTCCTGCAGATTAAACCGATGATTAAACCTTCAAAGCAGTTGCTGAAACTTGAGAATGTTACTTACGAGTGGCACCAGTTTTTCAAACATAGCAACAGATTTGCTGTTGGATTGTTGTGGCTTCCTGTGGTATTGATTTATCTGATGGACTTGCAGATTTGGTACTCGATCTATTCATCTTTTGTGGGAGCAGCAGTAGGATTGTTTGCTCATTTGGGTGAGATTCGAAACCTTGAGCAATTGAGGTTGAGATATCAATTCTTTGCAGGTGCAATTCAGTTTAATCTGATGCCTGAAGAGCAGCTGCTAAATGCGAGGGGGACACTGAATAAGTTTAAAGATGCCATCCACAGGTTAAAGCTTAGGTATGGGCTTGGCCGGCCTTATAAGAAGCTGGAGTCTAACCAGGTTGAGGCTAACAAATTTTCTTTAGTCTGGAATGAGATCATAACAACCTTCAGGGAAGAGGACATTATATCTGATAGGGAGCTGGAATTGTTGGAATTGCCCCAAAATAGTTGGAAAGTGCAGGTTATTCGATGGCCTTGTTTTCTCCTCTGCAATGAGCTACTACTTGCCCTTAGCCAGGCTAAGGAGTTGGTAGATGCTCCTGATAAGTGGCTTTGGCACAAGATATGTAAGAATGAGTACAGACGTTGTGCTGTCATAGAAGTTTATGATAGTGTAAAGCACTTGTTACTTGAGATCATCAAGGTCAACACTGAAGAGCATTCAATTGTGACCGTCTTGTTCCAAGAAATAGATCATGCCGTAGAGATTGAGAAATTTACTAAGACCTTCAAGATGAATGCACTGCCCAATTTCCATGTTAAGTTGATAAAACTCGTTGAGTTGCTAAATAAACCTGAGAAGGATATGAACCAGGTGGTGAATATTCTACAGGCTTTGTATGAGATTGCTGCTAGAGATTTCTTCAAGGAAAAGCGGACCATCAACGAGTTAAGGGAGGATGGTTTGGCTCCACGTGATCCTGCTGCAATGGCAGGGCATCTTTTTGAAAATGCAATTCAATTGCCTGATCCCAGCAATGAGATTTTCTATAGGCAGGTACGGCGATTGCACACAATTCTTACCTCCAGGGATGCAATGCATAACATCCCAGTAAATCTTGAGGCCAGACGTAGAATTGCTTTTTTTAGCAATTCCCTTTTTATGAACATGCCACATGCTCCTCAAGTGGAGAAAATGATGGCTTTCAGTGTCCTAACCCCTTACTACAATGAAGAAGTTTTGTACAGCAGGGAGCAACTTCGCACTGAGAATGAGGATGGGATTTCCATACTGTACTATCTGCAAACAATTTATGATGACGAGTGGAAAAACTTCTTGGAGAGGATGCGGCGTGAAGGGATGTGTAAAGATGATGAGTTATGGAAAACAAAGTTGAGAGAACTTAGGCTTTGGGCATCTTATAGGGGCCAAACACTTGCACGCACTGTAAGGGGGATGATGTATTACTATCGTGCTCTTAAGATGCTTGCTTTCCTTGATTCAGCTTCGGAAATGGATATTAGGAATGGTTCACGAGAACTTGGTTCAATGAGGAGGGATGGTGGGCTGGATGATTTCAGCTCTGAGAGATCTCCTTCTTCCTTAAGTAGAAGTGGCAGTACCCTGAACTTGTTGTTTAAAGGCCACGAGTTTGGGACTGCTCTGATGAAATTCACTTATGTGGTTGCATGCCAGATTTATGGAACTCAAAAGGCTAAAAGGGATCCCCGTGCTGATGACATTTTTACCTTGATGAAAGAGAATGAGGCCCTTCGAGTCGCCTATGTTGATGAGGTAAACACCGGGAGGGATGAGATAGAATATTATTCTGTTCTTGTGAAGTATGATCAGCAGCTGGAAAAGGAAGTGGAGATTTACAGGGTCAAGCTGCCAGGTCCCTTGAAGCTTGGAGAGGGAAAACCGGAGAATCAAAATCATGCTCTTATCTTCACTCGTGGTGATGCAGTGCAGACTATTGACATGAACCAGGACAACTATTTTGAGGAGGCACTCAAGATGCGAAATCTTTTGGAAGAATACAGGCACTACTATGGCATTCGAAAGCCAACTATATTGGGAGTCAGAGAACACATCTTTACTGGTTCAGTCTCATCACTTGCGTGGTTTATGTCAGCACAGGAAACTAGTTTTGTGACGCTCGGACAGCGGGTTCTGGCCAACCCTTTGAAAGTTCGTATGCATTATGGTCATCCAGATGTCTTTGACAGGTTTTGGTTCTTGACTCGGGGTGGCATCAGTAAGGCTTCTAGGGTGATTAACATCAGTGAGGATATTTTTGCTGGTTTTAATTGCACTTTGCGAGGGGGCAATGTTACTCACCATGAGTACATTCAAGTTGGCAAGGGAAGGGATGTTGGGCTTAATCAAGTATCCATGTTTGAAGCCAAGGTTGCCAGTGGAAATGGTGAGCAAGTTCTTAGCAGAGACGTCTATCGGCTGGGGCATAGGCTGGATTTCTTTAGAATGCTGTCATTCTTTTATACCACTGTGGGATTTTTTTTCAACACAATGATGGTCGTTCTCACTGTGTATGCATTTCTATGGGGGCGCCTCTATCTTGCTCTAAGTGGTGTTGAGGCCTCTGCTTTGTCAAACAGCAGCAGCAACAATAAAGCTCTTGGTGCAATTTTAAATCAACAATTCATCATCCAACTAGGTCTTTTCACAGCCCTTCCAATGATTGTGGAGAATTCTCTAGAGCATGGATTTCTCCATGCTGTCTGGGATTTCTTGACAATGCAGCTTCAGCTCTCATCTGTTTTCTACACATTTTCCATGGGAACTCGTACTCATTTCTTTGGGAGAACTATTCTTCATGGTGGTGCAAAGTATCGGGCAACTGGGAGGGGCTTTGTTGTGGAGCACAAGAGTTTTGCTGAAAATTATAGACTTTATGCTCGTAGTCATTTTATCAAGGCTATTGAGCTTGGGTTGATACTGACAGTTTATGCATCATACAGCGAGGTAGCCAAGGACACATTTGTTTATATAGCTATGACAATTTCTAGTTGGTTCCTTGTTGTGGCATGGATAATGTCACCATTTGTTTTCAATCCATCTGGCTTTGATTGGTTGAAGACAGTCTACGACTTTGATGATTTTATGAACTGGATTTGGTATAAAGGTGGTGTATTTTCAAAAGCTGAACAGAGCTGGGAAAGATGGTGGTATGAGGAACAGGATCATCTGAAGACAACTGGGCTATGGGGAAAGCTAATGGAGATAGTTTTGGACCTACGGTTCTTCTTCTTCCAGTATGGGATTGTTTACCAGCTGGGAATCGCTGCTGGAAGTACTAGTATTGCTGTCTACTTACTATCTTGGATCTGTGTTTTTGTCACCTTTTTCCTTTATGTGTTGATAGCCTACGCTCGAGACAAGTATGCTGCAAAAGACCACATCTATTATCGACTGGTCCAGTTTCTAATTATCATACTTGCAATACTTCTGATAATTTCCCTACTTGAATTCACAGCATTTGAGTTTACAGATGTTTTTACCAGTTTGTTGGCTTTTGTTCCTACTGGGTGGGGACTGATATTGATTGCCCAAGTATTGCGCCCATTTCTGCAATCCACTATACTATGGGAGATAGTTGTTTCCGTTGCCCGGCTCTATGATATAATGTTTGGAGTGATAGTTATGGCCCCTGTGGCATTTTTGTCGTGGATGCCAGGATTCCAATCAATGCAAACCAGAATTCTGTTTAATGAAGCATTCAGTAGAGGCCTCAGGATTTCCCAGATTGTTACGGGGAAAAAGTCTATCGAATTGTGATTTTAGGTACTTCACTTTCCTTTGTTTTCTATTTATGACGTTTCTTTTATTACAGAAAAAGAACTTGCTCTTAGTGTCTATGGTTTCTGATGGGCTCCTATTAAGCTTAAGCTTAACTGACAAAACTTTGAGGCTTGGCCTTTGACTGAAGATGATGGTTCAAGTTTTTTCCTTTTCTTTTTGCCTAAAGGGGTGAACAAATCCCTCTGTAACTTTTATTGACATTATTGTATTATAAGTTAGATCTTGCCGTCCTGATATTTGCAGGATGCGTAACAGTTTTGACTTGTTTACACTAGATTGCCATCTTTAATTTTAAGCTGATTTCAGGAATTTTCTTGATATCTTAAATTTTGGATTTTAGTTGACTGCATCAGTGGCTGCTATATCTGTTCATTTATGTTTGCATCATATGCCTCTTAAGGGGGATTTTGAGTATTTGTTGCTGCGTTGTGTTTTTTATATTGCGGTGCTTATAAGTTTAGCTAGATTATCGATTTGCTCTTCAATGACCTAGAGGAATAAGATTTAGTAGCTTTTAACTAACTAACCATGTCCAGTAGATGCCTAAGTTGATATATTTACTTAAAATGTTTCTTTTTAGAGGAGGTTGAAATTTTTATGATGTCCAGTTTAATAAATTGCCTGTAGTTGGCAACTTTATGTTATTACGGAATGAAAAATTGAATTGCTTTCTTTGTAAAATTTTCTAGATTAGCATACAAGATGTCCAAGTGCTGGGTGGCAAGTGGACTGCCATACATGATATAAAAGCTTCAGTGAGATGATTATATCGGACTACTCATTGAATTTTTTTGAAATATTGTAAGAAGAAACTGAGTGGACAATGGAAACAAATATTGATATATCCTTGGAGCTTGATGAGTTTTGCTGGTATCATGAAAAAATTGAAGAGTTTGTTTGCTTCCTTCATATAATCGAATATTTGACGAACTGTTGGCTAGTCTTGGATAGCGTACAGTTTCTTCCTCTAAATGCAGCGTATTCTACTTTCCTCTATTGTCCGAGAAAAAAATGAACATGAAAACCAATAACATTGTTATCAACCCGTGTTACCCTATTTTGCATCAGTAGCAACGGTATGAACTCCAAAGAAACTTGATTTGTGTCTTAGTGGGAAGTGGGCAAATTCTTCCATATGATAATTTACATTCTTGTATCTGAAGTTAATGTAACTGATTTGCAGTATTTTGATTGAACTTGTCAGTGAATTGCAAATGCAGAATATGGACTATTAGCACCAAATGTACTGACGATGGGACCTGATTATCTTCTACAGGTACCGATTCAGGATGAAGAGTTGGAAATGATGTGTTGACCCCCAAGATCTGTCTTTATTTTGTTCGAGAAAGAACCTGGCCTATGCTTGTCGCAGGAGGAAGATAAAAATTCTATCATGTCCATGTCCCTTCTTTGTTTTTTTGTTCTGTTGTAATTAGTCTAATTTGTCATAACGTCCATTGATGTTCTTTCGCTTTCTAAATTCACTTTTCTAATAGTACAGTTATTTATAGCGTCTATACAGAGAGTTAGCTTTAGTGTGTAGCTTGCTGAGATAGTTAAAAAGAGTGTACGTTGTTTTTTGAGGTATGCCAGCAATTTGTTTTTAAGAATAATTTTCCTTCAATTGATTTATTCAAAGTGTGATTTGTATATCAATATTTTACAAAAGGTTTAAATAATAATATTCATTACAACTAAATAGTGTAAAAATGGTGACATAGATAATAATATAGACTTGCTTAAACTCTTCGTTACAGCTTCAACTAATGTTCAAATAAATTATTTTAAAGATCACATTAACCTTTGGTGGATCCAAATTATCTAATTGTGATATCACAAAAGTTAAATTTAAGATTCATATATTAGAATGTAAATATGATAAATTAATAAAATATTAACTTTTAAACTTTTTTGTTAATTACTTACAACAAATTATAAAATGAGAAATTTATCATTTTTAATGTTATTGCACAATAAAATAAAATAAAATATTTATAAAAGACTTAATTTACTTTCATGTTAAGCTTATTAATACATTATTAATTATCAATAAAATAAAATAAACCAATTTATTGTTATTATTAAAATATGACAAAATACATATCGTTAATTGTTAATAAAATAGATAGAATAATATATGTTTAAATATTAACAAAATTAATTAACATAATATATTTAAATTATATGTATAACGAGATATAAATGTAACAAGTCAATAAAATCAATAAATTAGTATTTTTATTATGACCCTTGTTTGTGGTCTATTTCAACAGTATAAATATCGTTCCGTACCGATTAAAAAATGGAACCGTATTCATGTTTTTGACACTGACCTTAAATACCGATCAATACCGTGAGTTTTTGTTTAGTACTAGTCGATATCCAAAATACCGACACCGTAAGTTTTAAAAAATGTAAGGACTATTTTGTAAATATTAATTTTTTTTACCTAAAACCTCGAGCGTGCCTCACCCACTCAAACCCTTATGCTTTTTTTTAAAAAAAATTTCACTCTCTCTCACCAACAATCACTCCGCTCTCTTTCTCTCTCTCATTCTCCTCTCCCTCTCTGGCGGTGCTGCTCCCTCTCTGGCGGTGCTGCTTCTTCTCTAGCAATTATCATCTTCCTCCCTAATCCATGCCAGCATCATACCATTTTCAGCCCTCATTAGCTCCTCTACGTGAAGTCTAGAACATGCCACCGTCTTCAACCCTCCTCCACGCGTAATGACCGCTCACCCTAGATCTAAACCTGACCTGTCACCCATCCCAAAAACTCAACGTTGTGAATTGGTTTTTGGGTGTGTTTTTTTGACTTTTCGATTTTCTGCTTTATTGCATTTTTTATTATGAATCGGTTGGAACTTAGAAGTTGAAAGTTGGAATTAAATTTTGAATTAGATTTGCGATTTACATGGGTTGAATATTAGAGTTGAATGATTAACGGTTTTGTTTTGGTTGATTTCTAGTTTGTTTTTGTGGATTGGTTTAATCAATTAAGAGAAATTTATGTTAAGTTTTTAAATTTAAATTGAAATTTAAAACCGAGAATGCAAAATTGCAAACTTGCAAAGACTTAAATAATTAATAAACACATTCTTAAAATTTGTGAAATGGTATTTCATTTTTAGTATTTAGGTATTGGCTTTAGGTAAATAATCAATTGAGTATAAAAGAAATGCTATTGTAAATTAATAACAATTTGGTTGTAGTTAATGATAATATTTGGGTATTGGCTTTGGGTAAATAATTAATTGAGTATAAAATATGTTGAATTATTTGGTAATATATATGTGTCGGCTATCATAAATATTTATAATAGATAATGTAGTAGTGATGTAAATGTGTCCAAAAGGAAACTTTTTTCAAATTGTGAACATGTTGTAAGGTGAACTACAACCACTTATGCTTAGATTTATTAATGTCAACTAAAAATCGTAAAAGCAACTTATATATTTAAGAACCAAATATAGAATGATGTATATAATATTATGGTTTGTTATAAATGAAAAGAAGATTCAAAGCTTTAAATAAGAAAAAAAAACATTTTCAAAGAAGTTATATTCTTTAATTTGATCCTCATGTTATGAATATATTCTTCAACTTGATTTTGATGTTATGAATAGATGTGTATGAACAATTGTATAAGATATGTCATTCATTATTTAGCGATTATGTATATCATACCCTTCAACTTGATCCTTATGTTTGAAACTTTAAATTGAAATTGTTCGAAATAGTTAAAATGGAAATTGTTTATATATGTTTTGTGTAATTATATATGTTGAATAACTAAATTGTTAGTTTTTGACTTATAATGAATTGTGTTCGATGAAATTGAATTACGTATAATGTAATAATACAAAATGAGTTATATTATATACGATGGACATGCATATTGTGTAATGAAATTATATGTTATTTATTTTGATATATGCATTCATTTATCTTTACAAATAAATGAAAGAAAGTTCAAGTGCTCCTGATCAAACCAATTAAGAAAATACAATGATCCAACTTAGGCTCATGCTACATTAGTTCGCGGTATGAGAAACCATATTATTTGCTTGTTTTGTAACAAGAATTTGAAAGGTTGAGGAATCACACGATTAAAGAAACATTTAGCTGGGGTTAAAGGAGATGTGTAACCATGTAAAAAAGTAAGTCATGATGTGAAGTGACAAATGAAACATTGCTTGAAGAATATTAACATGAGAAAGATAGAAGAGAAATGTTGAATTTTGAATTTTGAATTTTGAAATTAGAAGTGGAAGTTTATTTTCTAGTTTCCGTGGTGATTGTGGAAATGTTGAAGGTGGTAGTGGTACTGGTACTGGTAGTGTTCAATCTCAAGCCTAAAAGGAAGTACTTGGACCTGATGTGAGCAAAAGAAGAAGGCACGTGACTAGTTTTTTTACACCACGAACAACTCCTAGAGCCCAACCTTCAATTCGTAGAGCAATGCAATCAAGAGATGTGACTAATAATGTCGATATGGCAGTAGCTAGATGGTGGTATGATACAGATTCATCATTTAATGCTTCTCAGTCTTATTATTATCAGCCTATGATGGATGCAATAGCTTCTTATTGTCTGGGATACAAAGGTCTTTCTTAAGAGGTAAATTTTTTAGTTCTTCTTTTTCTAAAATTAGAAGTTATTTGGCATAAAGAAGAGTGACTTAGGCTACTTATATATGTTCAATCATGTGTGATGGTTGGACAAATAGGGGACAAGAGCCTATTATTAATTTTTTGGTTTATTCTACAAATGACTCTATATTTTTGAAATCAATTGATGCATCTGGCCTTATTAGGAATACTGAGACTTTGTTTGAGATATTTAATGAAGTTGTGAATGAAGTAGGGTTAGAAAATATTGTTCAGCTTATTACTGACAATGATTCCGCTTATAAAGCGACAGGAAAAATGTTGCAGAATAAGTATAATTCTTTTTTTTAGACTTCTTGTGTTGCACATTGCATTGACCTAATGATAGAGAATATTGAAAATTCTAGGTATTTTCCTATTATTGATGAGACTATGTAGAAAGCTAAAAAGGTGACTAAGTTCATCTATAATTGTGCATAGGTATTGAATTTAATGAGAAAGGAATTTACCAATGGTAGGAATTTATGTCGTCCTACTGTGATAAGATTTGCAACAAATTTCTTATCACTTCAATCTTTTGTTACGGTGAAGAAAGAGTTGACACAAATGTTTACAAGTGATAAGTGGATTGCATCTTAGCATGCTAGATCTAATGCTGAGTGGAGGTTTGTAAAATTATACTGGAAGATAGAGAATTTTGGTCTCAATGCCAATTTGTTATCCGAGTTTGTAAGCCTTTGGCGAGGGTACTTCGCTTAGCTGATAGTGAAGAAAAGCCAACAATAGGCTATTTTTTGATGTCATTGAGTGAGCGACGGAAGCAATCAAGGACAATTTGAAACCTAAGTCTTCTTTATACACACCATATCTTTCAATCATTGATGAGAGAAGGGAAATACAACTTTCTTCTCCGTTGTTTGCAACTGGGGTGTTTTTAAATCCCAGTGTCTATTTTAGATTGGATTTTACTAAGCAAGCTAAAGTTAATAGAGGAATGCTTTTAACTATGACAACAATTGTTGGCATTGACGTTATGCAAGATCCATCAAGCTCACAAATGGAGCTTTATAAGTTGTCTTATAGGAATTTTGGAATGCCGATTGCTATTCGACAAAGAGGAAAACTTTCTCTAGGTATTAGTTGTTTCATATTTCTTATTTGTTGAAAATTAATTATTACTTTATTTTGTTTATAATACCACTTTGTTATCTTATGACTTACAGTTTCTTTATGGGATCAATTCGAAAATGGTGTTCCAAAATTGAAAAAGTTTGCAATTCAGATTTTAAGTTAATATGTGAGTGCAACATGCTGTGAACGAAATTAGAGCACATTTGAATTTATTCATTCCAAGAAAAGGAATATATTAGAGCATAAGAGGTTGAATGACTTGGTTTTTGTTCATTACAATTTAAAGCTTCGGAAAAGGTATGTTATTATCATTATTAATTTTGATATGATTTCTTATAATTTTCTAATAATTAAATTTTATTGTTTCCTAGGAGTCTTAATAACATAAGTAGTTTAACTGATCCAATTTCTATTGATAATATTGAATTTTTGGCATATTGTGTTTCTTAATAACGTAAGTGTCAATGACTTGGAAGATAACCTTGGATAGCAAAGCATTGATATGTCATTTGATGCATTAAATTTGAATGATAATGATGATGAATCTCCTCTTAATGATGAGAATTTTGTACCAAATGATAACTGAGGTTAGTGCAGTTATAGCAGGTATCCTCCCATTGATGATCGAATTTCATTCCAGGATTTTGTTTTGTTGAGTCAAAATGACTTTACTTAGATATAATTTTGATATATAACAAAGTGAAAAATAAAAGAAGGCAAAAAGAAAAGCAGACGCAGAAATAAGAAAAGCAGACGCAGACACAAAAGCAGACGCAGACGCAAATAGAAAAGCAGACGCAGACGCAAAAGCATACGTAGACGCAAATAGAAAAGCAGACGCAGACGCAAATAGAAAAGCAGACGCAGATGCAGATATATAAAAGCAGGCGCAGAAAAAGCAGACGCAGATATATAGAAGCACTCATTTCATTCATAAAAAAAATTAGTTTTCAAATAAGGAACTAGCATGGCTTGAGTCTCCTATTATCGTTATAAAGATTGAACTTGTGGTTTTTTAATTGAACCTAGATAAATCTCTAGGGCCATATGGGTTAAATGTTAAAGTTTTTTTTTAAATAATGGCCACATATAAAAAATTTAGTGATAGAGTTAGTGTTGGATGTCTTCAAAAATGGTAAAATGTTATTAAAGAAGAACAAGGCATTTCTATATTCTACCTAAGTTTAATAATGCTAATTCTTTAAGTGAATATAGATTAATGTATTTTGCAACTATCTTACAAAATAATATCTAAAATTATTACAAAGAGACTGAAGAAAATAATAAAAGATATAGTTAGTCACATTTAAAGGGAATTCTCAGAAAGGAGACTAATAAGTGACAATGTGTTACTAGCTCAAAAGCTTCTAAAGGGATATGTAAAGAAAAAAGGCCTTATAAATTATGCTATCAAGATAGAATTCAATAAGGTATATGACTCAATTAGCTAGAAGTTTATTGAACAAATGCTTGAAGTGTTTAGGTTCCTAAGTAGATTCTGAAGCTGGATAATGTTATGTGTCACTACTGTCCCATACTCCATTCTTATGAACAGAAAACCAATCCAAATTTTTAAAGGAGGTTGAGGACTTAGAAAAGGGCACCCCATTTCTCCTTACTTATTCATATTATGCATAAAAACACTAATATGACTTGTTAACTTCAATATAAAGCATGATAAGTCTTTCAAGTTTCATGGTAAGTGAAAGAAGCTCAACCTTTCATGCTTAGCATTTTCTAATGACCTTTTAATACTTATGATGGATTAGTAGGCAAGCTCTTGATATTACTAAAATCCTTCAAGAGGCTATCTAGATTGGAGCTAAATAAGGAAAAGAGTCATCTAGTTATATTTAGAAGTGTAGTATATCAGGCTTATTGGCTTTTAACTATATTAGTTTTCCAAGTGAAAGAACTTCCATTTAAGTACCTAAGACAAAGAGACACTATAGGGAAAGCATTCTTCTTATTGAGAACGTGCAGAAGAGGATAAATTTATAGCATAATAGATTTCTTATGTAGGGAAACTATAACTAATTAAGTATGTCCTTAGCTGCTTATATGTTAATCCAACCTCTCACTTTTTCCTTGTTAAAGGAAGTGATTAAATTAAGTGAGGAAGTAATAAGGCGATTTCTATAGCCAAGAGGAAAAGAAGGGAAGTTCAAAGCAAAGGTAAGCTGAAGGGAGTTGTGCAACCTATTGGAAAAGAGGAGCTTGGGATAGTCCCTATTAGTTTCTCCATTAAAACCTTATTAGGGAAGAGTTTGTAGAGGCTATTAAAAGATAAGGAGTCTTTATAGGTAAAGTGGATGCATACATTCATATTAAACGTTAGGAGTTTTTGGGAAATCAATTGTAAACTAACATACTCTTACTTCATCTTACAAATTCTAAAATTAAGGGTAACTATGGAAAAAACATAAGGAGTATAATAAGGAATGGTAGAAAGCCGCAACTATGAAAATTAGTGTTTTAGTAGACCTATAAAATTCAATTAAGTGTTTAAAACATTACCGAGAAGGTTTTCCAAGAATTCCAAAGCAGAAGAGTGGATAAAGGGGGACTAATGGAACAATGTTCCAGCAGAAGTATTACACATGCTACTAGCATATAATCTAGACCTAGGGAAGGATGATAAATTCATTTGGTTAGCTAAGAGGTCAAGGAATTTTTCTAATAAATCTCATAAAGAGATATTAAGAAGAAGGGGAGAATTTCAAGTTGCAGCAAGCTAGTGTGGAATTAAAATCAATTTCCCCGAGTTTCCTTACTAGTAGTTAAAACTAAACTAGCCACAATTGACCAAGTGTGATAATTAAAATTGGTCAATGTATGTTTTTTATGCAAAGGAAGCTATGAAACACTAGACCATATATGCTTCAACTATAACTTTCCTTATCAAGTATGGAAATATTTATTGGATCTCTACTACATCACAAATGGGAAGGATAAGGAATGCATGACTTGACTTTTATCCACTAAGATGCTTATAGAAGATTAAAATGTGGTTATAATTGCTTTAAGCTCATGTAGGTGCAAGTTGTGGGAGGAATGTTAGATGTTTTAAAAAAATAGTAAATTAGTATAATAAGTCAAAGAAGAGTTAGTTTGTCGAGAAAAGGTTGATGAGTACTAAAGCTAAGAGATGAAGTGAATTGTTAGCAACATCTTAGAGAATTAACCAAGATTCAAATATGTACTATCAAGATAGGAGGTCTATGTTTCCATATCCACAAGGTGTGCATGCAACTCAAACTATATCCCAGAAACCATGAATTCACAAATAAAGTAAAAATATGGAGCATAAGTTAATTGCTTACCTATTTGAAGGAAACTTTAGTTATAGAAAAGAGCATCTTCAAGTAACAATGTAAGCTAAAGCATTCTTACTATGTAAAGAGTAGCACAATAATTACCTTATAAAAATTAGAATTTTACTAGTAAGAATGAGACAGTGAGAGAATGACATAAGTAGAAATGCATATGGAAGAGAAATAATACTAATGAGAGGAATAAAAAAAAGCAAACATGCAATATGTAAGATGGATAAGATATATGTTCGTGGTAATGGTAGGATAACCAATTGGTAGAGGAATTTTTTTAAGGCATATTACTTGTCACAATGTCTAATTTTAGTGAATATTTCTTATTGTCTTTTGTAAAATTTTTTTACATACCTTATATATTCTATTTCAATGAATTATTTAATTTTTCAAAAATATATAAGCAAATATAACATATGGTATTAGCATGATGTTGACATGGCAACCATATGGAAGATATATCAACATCTTATATTAATATATCGAGACTCATATAAAATTATGCGTCCCTTTTTATACCTATCTTGTTGTTATGATATTGATATGTCATCCATGTGCTCGCTACATAAACATTTTAAGTTAATACTATAATGATATATATGGCCTTATAGACCACAATACCATATGTAATAGAATTCATACGTTTGGAGGACTTAGTTAAGAAATTACTAATAATAAGAGGACTAAATTAAGAAAAGTTAATAGTAAGAGGACTCAATTGAGATATCATCAAATTCAATCTAGTTACTTATCCTAAACATTTTAAAAGATTTTATATATTAAAGGAAATTTTATGTAACATCCCATCACCGATGGGAAGGATAAAATGGTAAATTTGGATCATATTGTGAGTGTGTTTTATACATGCATAAATTGGTCTTTATATAGATATGATTGGTAAGTTTTGCAAATGTACATGATTGTACTTGCATTCGTGACAATTCCGGCTTATGTGTTTATAAGTAAAATTTTAGTGAAAAATGTGATTTTTGTGTTTGAAAAATGAAATTGGAATGATTTAAGTGTATTCTATATAAAATTGCCAAGTGAGTACCGATGAGATTTCTGGTATTGACAAATGACTGTCAATTTGACTATGTAAATTAAAGACATGATTTAGGAATTTTGTTTGATCATGAGACATTGAAATTTGGAGAGGTTTATGAAATCCAAAGTGAATAAATTAATTGAATTGGAAATTGATAGGCATGAAAGTGTGTAATTCTGAAGGGATTGAAATTTCAATTCGGTCCCTAAGAGTTGGAATTTTCGAAATTGAAATAGTGAAGTTAAAAGAATTTGTATAAGGGCATGTTGGGTATGACACTTAAGATTATAAGTCTTAAGGTAAAAGGGAAAGGGTAGAATGGGTATTTCACCATTCTTAAGAGTATAAAAAGAAGAGGAAATTAGGGATTTGCTTAAGAAAGGAGGAGGAAACCGTGGAAGAAGAAGAAGAGAAGAGAAAGGTTTGAGTTTTTGTGGAAATCATGAAGTGTTTGGGGATTTCTAAAGCCAAATCAAGTAAGTTTAAGCTCCTTTCTTCTTAATTAGTTGTTTGATTTATATTTTGAGCGTTAAAAGTGAAAGAATGGGTAATATATGTTGGTTTTTAGGGTTGTCGATTATGGATGAATTGTTGATGCTTTGTGAATGATATGGGTTTGTTATGAATTGGAAAATGATGTATGAGTGTTGATTTGGGATATAGATTAATTATGTGATGAAAGATGAAGAATTTGATTGTAAATCATTGAAAAATCAGGTTTCAGAAGGCTTACGGGGCTCACACGTCGCGACGTGTTCATGCGCACGCAAGCGTGCACGCCGCGACGAGCGTTTGGATTTCGCCGCAGCGAGCTACTGTTCCCAGAAAGTAATGTTTTGGTTTTTAAGCCATAAGTTTTTGTACCGATATTCAAATGAGATAATTTCGGATTTATTATGAATTAAAGACAAGGGTCTATACGTTTATGAAAAAGGGGAGCGTTGAATCAGTCTCTTAAAAGTTCTCTATTTTGGATGGAAGTTTAGTGTAAAGTATGGGTTCGACATAATGATAATCCGTATTTGTTGGGCAATGATTTTCAGATTTCTGAAACAAAGTGAATGATTTAGTGTCTCTTGAGTTCTGATATTGAGAAAAGTCAGTGATAGGAAAATTGTTGGGTTAGTGCCGGGAATGTCACAAAAGTGCATAGTACATATCTTTAAATTGCTACATGTGCATTATTGCTGAATTGGACGATGTGTTAAATAAATGTGTTTTGACTTGTGATAGATGCATATTTGGAACGTCAGCCCACCGACATTACCAGGACTTCCAGGCATTAGCACGGAAGTCAGGTGAGTGACCTAGATGGTTCTCTAAATATTATGTGTGTCATAATTATGTTATTATGATTATGTGGAGAATAATGGTGGGACAGTCATTGATGTGTTATGAATGTGGAAACAGTGGCATGGGCTGAGGTCCTACAGATTTTTAATGATATTCACATTGTATTGTGGCTCTAAACGCTCGAATGTGTTATGAATGTGGAAACAGTGGCATGGGCTGATTTATGAAAGAAGTGATATCGAATTGAATAATGAGGCTTAAAGTGTATAAATTGGGTTGAAAGAAAACGAAATTGCGATAGCCTGGCAAGGTTAAATTTGGACATGAGAAGAATATCGGTTAAAAGTGATAACATAAGAATGTGTCTATGTTTGATCAAAGCTCAGTGATGACTAGGCAATTGTGATTCTGATGAGTATGTCTGATAAAATGGGATAAGTGGAAATGAGAAAAAGGCAAATACAAAGTCACTGTATTTGTGTTGATATGAGTATGATGGACTGTATTATATTGTAAGTGAAAAAAATTGTTAGGAAAAAGTAGACAAAGTGAGATTAAAGTGTACAAGCCGATTAAAAAGAAATAATTCAATGGGACATGGATGTGAAATGTGAAAAAAGTTATGATATAACGAAATATTCTGTTTGTGAAAATGAGATTTCATTCCATTGATACTTCTGCAGTTATAATTCTGAATGGATTGAGAATATACACATGGATAAGCAAATGAGAGGAACATGACTTTACTAGTGAAAGAAAGGTGATACATGATGGTTAGTATGGAAAATGTTAAAAAAGTAATAAATATCAGAAAATTGGAGCGGAATCGCCGTAAATACGTGTGTTAATGTGAGGAAAAAGTGTAGGGCCTGATATGAGCCTACACAAAACCGATTTCTGCTATGATTATATGGTAAACCCCAATCATGGGCTGGAACAAGGAAAGATCTATTATCTAGAGTTAATTGGAGATATGTAGCATTTGCGAATGTGATTAATGGAAGATTTGACTTTAACACATCTCTAAGTAAGATGTAAGGATTTGGTATCTACTGGGATATTTGAGCTACAAAAATTGCTCAATGCCGCAATGAGCTTCATTGTCGAGGCTGTTTTGATTATATTATTTGTGATACAAAATGTATGATCAATGATAGAATAAATTTGGAATGAATAATCAGAGAGTCAGAAGTGAATATTGAAATTATATGTAGCACCCCACTCCCGCGAAGACCCGAACCCGATATCGTCGGTGATATCCGAGCCCGTGACCCGCGAGGGTGGCGTACTCGAACAAACATTTCCTTTAAAAACTCGTTATGGCATTTTTTTCTTTTTATCAAAACAATAGAGTGCGCCGAAACAATAAACATTTTGGGCCCGATTTAACACAAAACATTTCCAGTAACACAATACAATTATACAAAATCAATTAGGACCACTGAAACAAATCACTATACTAATGCAGATGTGAACGACACTGATCCCGACCCTTGACTCTGTCTTGCTAGCGGTAGACATACTCCCGTCTGTCT
>JAOTIZ010000009.1:2874765-2896190 GCA_027123425.1 Erythroxylum panamense
TCAACGATTAATGAGCCCTTAATGGGACAGTTCAGAGCTTTTAGCTCAACGATTAATGAGCCCTTAATGGGACAGTTTAGAGCTTTTAGCTCAACGATTAATGAGCCCTTAATGGGACAGTTCAGAGCTTTTAAGCTCAACAATTAATGAGCCCTTAATGGGACAGTTCATAGCTTTTAGCTTAACGATTAATGAGCCCTTAATGGGACAGTTCAGAGCTTTTAGCTCAATGATTAATGAGCCCTTAATGAGACAGTTTCAGAGCTTTTTAGCTCAACGATTAATGAGCCCTTAATGGGATAGTTTCAGAGCCTATGGCTCAACGATAAATGTGCCCTTATAGGGACAGTTCAGGCTCTCGGTCATAGCACTGTTATAAATTGGAAAAGGGTTACATACAGCTTTTGTTTGATATAGTTGATTGAATGCACTACAAATTGCCATCTACTGATGTGATAACTGTCTTGGGGTATTTTTATAACTGTGAAATTATGATAAATAGTGATATGCCTTATGTTGTATGAATTAACATGGCTGTTGACCAGAGTTGCCACCGATCAGAGCTTTTAACTTAATGTGTGGAAATGAGCTTTGAGCTCATAAGTGATTTAGAGCCTCAGGCTCAATGTAATGATGAGCCCTGTATCCACTATCGGATAAGGGACAGATATTAATGAGCCCTTCAATGGGATAGTTTAGGCACTCGGTCATAGCGAAATGTTAATAAGTGAAAAGTGAGTGAAATATGTATGTATCAAAAATGGGATATATGTTGATTGTGAAATTCCGTAAATGTGTGAATGTGCAATATTGTGAAAGTGTGAAATAAAGTTAGATGTATGTGAACTGTGATCAATTAAGCAGCAATGCGAATATATGTTATACATTGGTATCATAGCATGAATTGAGCGGACCATCGATGATGGTCACTCATTGAGTTCGCAAAACTCACCCAAAATTTGCAATTATTTTTTAGGGCTCAGAAGAATACCTCGTTAAGCAACGGGTGTATTGTGATCGCTTGAGAGTAATAGAAGAGGTCGGGATCAGTTGTATCTGCAGTAGAGAGATAACTTTGGTATCTTATTATGGTGCATTTATAAGAGGACCCTCGTGGTCATTATATTTACTGATCTTGTTTTGTAAGATTTGTTTTCCGCAACTTATTATAGTGTAAGTGTATGATGTTTAAAAAAAATGCTATGATTTGACTGAGTGATGTAGCACGCCACCATCGCAGGGCACGAACTCGGATATCACCATCGATGACGGGTTCGGGTCTTACGGGAGTGGGGTGTTACATTTTAGACACAAAATATTCACTCCAAGTAAGAACTACTTTAATTATATATGTAACATGGAAGTAATAACTTTATTAATTTTTATCTGGTTGAAAGTTTTGGTCAATGGTAAAGAACATATAATGCATCTGATAATAAGTTCTTCTAGATAAAGGGGAAAAAAATTGGCTCCAATCATTTTCTCTCATTAGAATAAATTTTTTTTATCATTATAGGTTTCATGTAATTTTGTTCACATAATCCATAGAGGGAAACAAAAAGACAAAAAGAGGGGGAGAGAAAGAGAAACTAGCTAAACTTTATATTCCTAGGTTCTCTATTTCTCAGTCTTTGAAGGCTTTAGTTAGTGAGCTATCGAGAGAAAAATGATATCGACACCTATGTGAATTAGCTTTAAATCATAAGTGCATAGTGTAGTTGTTATTAGTACTAGTGAGTATGGATCTATCTTACGAGGACTAAAATTACTAGTGTGTATCGTCCTTTTATTATCTAATATAATAAATAATTGTGATGATAAATAATCAAATGAAAATTTTAAATAATAAACTAAAATGATTTAATATAATTGATAAACCAGAACAAAGATTAAACTTATAAACAATTAATAAAGACAATGACACCTAAACTTCAAATCCCCCTAGAACTCGTCATACAATCATGATTTCACTACTCAATTTAATTTATAGTTTATTAGACTATGGCAATTCCTATTTTATGATAATATCTTTAGTATAAACTATTAACATCTAACCCTTGATTGATTAACTACAATATGTTTCTAGTTAAGGAAGAAGATTTGGAATGAGGTAAAGCTTAAAACCACTCAATATTGATGAAGCTGCTATCTAGCTTCTTCCAAAGGAATGAATTAAAAGATTGCCTATTGCTCAAAGTGAAAAAGCTTCCTCCAAAAGGGATATTAGTAACTAGTAATTCATTGAAACAATTTTTTAAATCCTTACAATGAGTTATGGGAGAGAAGAAACCTTCAACTTCATAAGGAAACATGGTAGCATTGAAGTCTCCTAGTAGCATGTAAGGTTCACAGATTGTTAAGGACGTTTCCCTTAACTAGGCCAAAAGATAAGATTTTTGGAAATCATGGTTGAAATTGTAGAGAAGGAGATAAATATGATAAGATTAAAAACTTTGATGTTGATTCTAAAGTGTACTACTCAATCCAACACTAGAGAATTCAATTCTAGATTTAAAAAAACTAGTGTCCTTCTATTAGGATGAGTATTGTAATTGCCAACTAGTTTCTAAGACTTAGGCAAAAATTAAGAATGTCACATCTATCACATTTAATTCTAGAATCAATAATGCCTATAATCAAGGTTTTATTCTCTAAAAAGAAGTATCTAATTAGTATCTTTTTGGTTAGGGAGTTCATATCCCTAACATTCCAAGTAATGACAACCATTTGCATATACCAAAGGAAGAAGATCTCTTTTTTCCTGTTGGGCTTCCTCCTGCCAATGATAGTGAATTAAGTATTATCTTTCAACTTCTCCACTCCAAGCTCATTACCAACATTATCCTTTTTTGTGCCACTCTCTTCTGTGTTGCCATTGGGAATGAGAGTAAGATCTTAGGGTTCCATTATGATAGAGTTAATATTATTAGTTTCTACAACATCATAAGAGTTAAACTTGTCTAACTTATTTAAAATATTAGTCATAGGTGTTTTTAGAAATTCTATTAGGGTAGAAATATCAACATTTATACTAGCAGCAGAAAGGGACTTAGTAGGTACCTAATTAGTGTTATTCCTTTCTTCTATCATGGCATGTGAGAAGCCTGATTTAAATACTTTACTTGTAGGTTTTTAGATTTTTTTAAGGCCTTAATAGAAGGTCGCCAAGCATGAGTGATTTTAACTAGATCCTTAACTAATTCAAAGTTTTCATTAAGCCTTATGATGGGAATTTCTTCAGGTAAATCCTATAAAGCATCAACAATAATATAAATTCTCGCATAATTAATTTTGGTTATTTAAGTTGTAGGTTCATATAAACAAAGTGGTCTCACATATGCTAGCAATATGGCTTAATCCAAACGTTGTCTAATTTTCTAGAGGGACTTTATGGACATGAATCCATACTAATTGTTTGCCTAGAATTTCATAACTAGCAATGCTACTCTCTTGTCTAAGAAATCCTATAAGCATGGAACCCCGTCTTTTAACTTCTACCTTAAAAGTATCAATTGGAAAAGCTACTACAATATTTTTAGGAGGGCAAAAGTTAAGTCTAATCTCGGAGCTGCTTTCTCCAACCACATGAGTCCAAGTTCTCCTAGTAGTAACTTACTAATCTAGGTGCTCAAGAAAAGGAATAGGAACTACAAGGAGACTAAGAGAAGAATTGGAAGGCACATTATTGGGGTGGGAAACAAGGGCGGGAAAGGCTCAAAGGAAGGCGAGAGAGTTATTGTATTGTCTAACATTACAAAAAATGGTAAGTAAATAAAGAACAAAATATGAAAAAGAAAAGTCAAAGAGAGAGAGAAGGAAATAATAGAAAGAATGAGCAAGAAAAAGAAAATAAGGAAAAGAAGGATAAGGTGCAAAGAAAAAGGATAGGAGCAAGAGGCTATGTAGATCATGTAGTCAAGAGTTAAGGATAAGTAAAGAAGCAGAATAACTATAGGAAAATGAATCAAAGATATTCATCAATATTCTCTATTATTCATTTAATTAAAAAGCTTATTGAATTGTTAATCATTTAGTTACTTACATCAAATTATAAATCAATCCAATTCACTCCACAATTCATCAAATTTCAACTCAAGTTACATCATTCTACTTAATGCATAAAATGAACATACATGAAAAAAGGTAAAAATCGTAAACATTTTCACACCCCTTATTAAAAACAAAATGTTAAATTTAAACAATATAAGAGTATTTATAAGCTTGTTTGAAAAGTTACCTAGCCTTTTTGTGTAAGAGTACACACCTTATTATGAATACCTCTAACTACTTAACTAATTATGAATACCTCTGACTACTTAACTAAGTCACTATCTCAAATGGCTATTAGCACCACTTTTTATCTTTAACCTTTTTATTGTTACAAAACCAACAAAGAGAAGTTATTTATGCTTCTTATTCACATACTAATATTTTTTAATGTATGCAGGGTAATGAAAAATGCTTAAAAAGATTCACATTTAACCCGATGTATGTTTTGCATGAAGTATCTTAATGCAAATTGAGTATCTATTCTCAAAATTAATAAACTAAATTGAAATCAACTTCATCATTAAAACTTATAAATATTTTCCAAAATAAATAAAATCATAATCACATCCAAACTCATAATAAATCATCTTGATTAACATACCTTAGAAACTATTTCCCAAATTGTTCATTATTAAGCTACTTAAAAATTAACAAATTTAACTGCTAAGCCCCTGCCTTACACTTATGTTGTACATTTTCCTTAATATAGAAACATGTAAGAACAATAAAAAAAATATGGCCAATAAAAAACCTATAAGAACAATAAAAACTAAAGGATGGGGTAAAGATAACTAATACTCCCTTGACAGTAAAAGATTTCTAGCCTTATCCAATGTCATTAGCATCCGTCCAATGCTAGTAAATTCTACTTTAAAGTAAGCAGTGATGTTGCCTTCATGGCTTGTAGAATTCTATCAAATATCAAGTACAAAATTAGGACCATTGAACCCAAAATATAAAATAACAAAAATATTAATGAAAATCCTACAAACTACCCTTCAAAACAAAAACACCTATATTATTGGGCTGCCTCCTTGCCATTGCTTCTTTATGATTATTGTAGCTAGACTTTTCAACAACTCCTTCAACCTAGATCTAAACCTTTAAGTCATTATTTAGACGATAAAAATCATAAAAGGGTTTAATTTTTTAGAATGTCTAAAGAGACTAATAAATTTCCATAAAAATATGTTAAAGCTCCCCACGCTTAGGTACGTGTAATCAAACATGGCATGATGGCGAACTAGGATTTTCTATATTCATACAGTTTATAAAAGTTTAGGAATTTCTATATTCGCGCAATCTATAAACAATGCCTTTATACTCTTTATTGCCTAACTCATCAGGATTGATTAATGGTTATACCTCATACACTCTTAATGAAGTTATAATATTATAGTTCATATATCTTTTACTAATGCTAATTAACCTTACTTTGTATACTTCAAAAGCAAATAAAATGTTTATAATTTTTAACCTTTTTCTTAGGTAGTACATTATATAGTGAGATGTCATCTAGTTGATTTCCAAATTGATGAACTAAATTGAAATCAACTTAATCATTAGAACTTATAAATATTTTCCAAAATAAATAAAATCATAATCACAACCAAACTCATAATAAATCATCTTGATTAACATACTTTAGAAATTGTTTTCCAAATTGTTCATTATTAAGCTAATTAAAATAAAATTGGCAAATTTAACTGCTAAGTCCCTCCCTTACACTTAATTTGTACATTTTCCTTAATAGATAAACATGTATGAACAATAAAAAAATGAAATAAAAACCTGTAAGAATAATAAAAAATAAAGGATGGGGTAAAGATATCTAATCCCCCCCTGATAGTAAAACATTTCCAACCTTATCCAATGTCATTAGCATCCGTTCAATGCTAGTAAAGTCTACTCTAAAGTAAGGAGTGATGTTGCCATCATAGCCTGTAGAATTCTATCAAATACCAAGTACAAAATTTGGACCATTAAAATAAAACTATAAAAATAACTAAAATATTAATAAAGATCCTACAAACTACCCTTCAAAACAAAAACACCTATACTGTTGGGTTGCCTCTTCTTTATGATTATTGTAGCTAGACTTTTGAGCAACTCCTTCGTCCTAGATCTAAGCCTTTATGTCATTGTTTAGACCATAAAAATCATAAAAGGGTTTAATTGTTTAGAATGTCTAAAGAAAGTAATAAATTTTCATAAAAATACGTTAAAGCTCCCTATGCTTAAGTACGTGTAATCAAACATGGCATGATGACAAACTAGGATTTTCTATATTCATGTAGTTTACTAGTTTATAAAAGTTTAGGAATTTCTATATTCATGCAATCTATAATCAATGCCTTTATACTCTTTGTCGCCTAACTCATCAGGATTGATTAATGGTTATATCTCAGATATTATAGTTCATATATGTTTTACTATACTAATTAACCTTACTTTGTATACTTCAAAAGCAAATAAAATCTTTATAATTTTTAACCTTTTTCTTAAGTAGTACGTTATATAGTGAGATGTTCCCCCCTCTCCCTAAAGACATAACTATTAGGTATTGAATTGAAGCCTAAAACAATAATAATTATTAATCAACCATACAAAAAATGTATTAGTCATGATTTTGTTTGATGGTTGTAATTCTCCTTTTTAGTTTTCCTTCTTGCATTTTTGACTTCATTATTTAGTTTTAAATTTTTAGAAAATTTTTTATTTATTTCTTGACATTTCTTAAAGGAAGGGAGGAGCTCGTGGCTCCGTTTGTAAATGTAGTTTACTCCATCCTTTTACATAAATAATAGATCTAGCGTGTATATTTTTAATCTAGTATTGATGTTTAAGATATGTTTAAATATATAATTTGCATTCATTAATATAGCAATATATTGTATGATAAGATTAGTGCATTACTATTTTAATCATATTTTTAATATTTAAAGTTGTGAAAAATGTTTTCGTCGTATAACTAGAATGAAGTTGATAATTTTTCAATTAAGTCCTCTTTTTATTAACATTTTTTCAATTTAGTCATTTTGCTATTAATAACTTTTTAGTTGAACCCTTCAAGTACACGAAATTTAACACACTTCACGATGTGGATTTACAATTCTATATGCATTATTATATTGGCTGAAAATATAGAGGGGGCAATTAGCTGAATGACACGTTATCATCATGGTGATGTGGCACGTCCATGCATATTGACATTTCATTTGTGCAATTATCATATAAATATCATATTGCATTCGCATTTTCATCAACTCGTTATTGAAAAGTTCGTGATTAGGGAAAATTTTAACATACGAAGACTAAAATAAGAAGGTTCGGAGATTGAAATTATAGCGGCTAAAAATACACATTAATTCTCTAACGTTTATAATAAAATATAAAAAAGGTCGTAACGTTTTAAAATATTTAAATTAAATTTTAAAGTTTTAAAAATATTTAAAACAAAATTTAAGTGGATGGAAAATTTAACAAGTTAATTCTTCAACAGTTAAATGTCACATTAACGAATAATAATGTTGTATTATTTTTTATTTTTAAATAAAAATAAAAATAGATCTTTTTATTACATAACAAATGGAACCTATTATTTAAAATATATAAATACGAGCCTTATTGTTATATAACAAGTAAGAGTTATTCTCTAAAATGTATAAATAGTGCCACTTGTTACCATGCGAGCGTAGAACTTATTTTTTACTTTATTTAAAAAATTAATTATGTGACATTAAAGTTTGCTTTTTATTTAAAAATATAAAATAATATTATGCCAACATTTAATTTAATTGATAAAGAGTTGAGCTCATCAAAATTTCCATTAATTTATGATTTGTTTTAATTGTTTTGAAAATGTTATGGTTCACGTAAATATTGAGGTTCAGAATGTACTTATTTTAAAATTATTTGTTATTATTATTTTTTTTAATTATTAAAAAGAATAAAATTAAAAATTGACAAATTCAACTCTCATCATCAGTCATTATCTTTCATAATTTCGGTGGGCCAGCGAGTTCGCCACATGTTCAGCCGACAAAGGAAGAAGATAAACGAAGCTGAAAGGCCTCCATCACGGCTGCCAAGTGGCAATTACTTTTGTAAATAATAATAATATTATTATTACTATTTATATATACTATACCTTCACTTCACTTCTTCATGCGGAAAATTTCAAAGTTCATAATGGATGTGCATCTTCTCGGAGAAACCAGCTCTCATAGAAGGACCAGTGATACAGCCACTGCCTTTAACCGCCGCTCCGACGCCATCACTCATGGCACTCGTTATCAAAAAGCTGCTGCCCTCGTCGATCTGGTCTCTTCCTTTTTCTTTCACGTCGTTTTAACTCTGTTATGGATCACTACATAATGTTCTTTTATTTTGGTGTCACTAAGTGTTCTTGTGTTTTACTTAATGCTATGTGTTGAGCCAAGTGATTGTCTTGATTATATTTATCTTGTGTTCTGAATTTTGATGGTTGGAAAATGTGCTTTGAAGGCTGAAGATGGTGTCGGCCTGCCCGAACAAATTCTTGATCGACCAGATTTTGAGAGTGTGGCGAAGCTATATTTCGTCTTTATTCAGTTTGACATCCTTTGGACGCTAAATTACTTTGCGCTGTTAGTCCTTAATTTCTTGGAGAAGCCTTTGTGGTGTTCGAGTCGTGCCTGCAATGATAGGGAGTATTACTATCTTGGGCAGTTGCCTTACTTTAGTGATGCAGAGTCTCTTATTTTTGAGGTAATTACTTCATATTCTTTGTTCGACATTCATTCTTTTGTTAGTTATCTTAATGTACTGAATGATTAGTTGATGTGAATGTTGTTTACTGCTTAGAAGATCATAACTTCAGGAGTGATGGAATGCCCTTCTGAAAAGATTTGAAGTTTAAAATCTTGCTAGACTTGAGTTGGTAAATTTATTTTCAGTAAGGAGACATCTGAAGGTCTTATATTTTCATTCTCAAGTTTCCTGAAAAAGATAGTTGTGCATGCCTAAAACTGGTAACATCAAAATCAGCTGTTTAAGGCCATTTCTCCCATCCAACAGTTTACCCTCTTCATCCCTTCTCGTCAATCTCTTTCCAGTCTCTTCCCTTTGCTTTTAAGCTTGGTTAAAACACAAGGTTGGTGTTGTATCCTTTTCTTTCTTTCTTTTCTATTTTTCATGTTGATTAAAAGGAACTCTTTCTTTTTCTCTGAAAGAGATACAATCTGCCAAACACAAACTGCCACTGCTTTTCCTTAACTATGTGATTAATTTTTGGAGTTAGTCCTTGCTAGGGGCTTCGTTGTCTTTTTACCAACTCCATCTAAAACCCACATAATGATTGCCTACATTTGTCTAGATGATTCTTATTGGAAATAAGTTATGCTTGCTTTATTATGCCATGGATTTTGGAAATTTGTCTTTCCAAAATGAGCAACACTTGGTGTGCACACCTATGTGCATTTGTCCTTATCCTGACTGCTATATGCAATAATGGTAGTATTTAATTAACCTGAAATTCCCAAACAATGCTTGCAATGACACATATACTCTTTCAAGGAATCACGGTTTGTGTACATAGTTTTCAAATCACATTTGAGTTTCTTTTCTTGTGCAGGGGGTGACTCTTGTTATACTGGTTGTGCATATTTTCTTTCCAATTTCCTATGAAGGGCTTTATATCTACTGGAAAAATCCTCTTAATAGACTGAAGGTACTTAGCTGTGGTTTCTTTTATTGAAACTGTTTTGTGTTTGTTAGGCTAGGTGTTCTATAAATAATTAATTCTCGCTTGGTTCTTTAAAAAAATTATTTCTTTTTGCATTGTAATTGATCTCTTCATCCGAATGATATTTTGATCTTTGTTTCTTTTGATGACAATGGATAATGGATGGACTTTTCAGGTCATATGTTTATCAATTTTGGTTGCTGATTTACTAGTTTATACACTCTACTTGTCTCCGGTGGCTCTAAATTTCCTACCTGTCAGAATTGCGCCATACATAAGGGTTATCTTTTTCATAATCAGCATTAGGTACTATCATTAATACATGCATTTTCTTTAATCTATATTCACTTTGTATCCATACCTATACCATCTCTTTGAATCTAGATTTATGTAAAGCACTACACAGGTTTCTATCACATTTCATGTGCATGTTGGATTGTTTCAACATAAGTTGTCCATTTTTTTCATCTAATTGTAGCTGAAATTAATGAAGGACAAATTAGTTTGATGGCATTGTAACTTGTTCTTCCTAAGATCTTAATGAAACTTGGTATCAAAAACATGCTTATATTGATCTAGAACCTTTTTGTACAAGTTTAGACTATGTATTCTTTTCGTTATGGCACTACTTATATTAGCTAACAAGTAATATACAATAGCAAATCTAAATTTCACCCGCTATAAAATTTAGTCTATTAGATTAGGCACTCCTTGGTAGCAGATGTGAGGTACTACAAATGTTAGACACTACTTTTTCCTATTTAGTTTTATCTTTTTTCTTTTAATTTTTTTTAAGAATGAAGTGAAATTGAAAATTATTGTATTGCTATCATTTTAATCATATATGTGACCTTAAGAATGCTATTTTCATATATGGGCTTTTGTTAATAAAGTTTTGATTGCCATGCTAGCATATGAGCTCTTTTCTTTTTTTTTTCCCAATTCATTCATTTGGTGTTTCATTGTTGGTACATAGAAGCATGATATATTTTCTTACTTCTGATGGAAGTAATGGTCAATGAGATGTCATGTTGTCAACAATTTTTGCAATTGTTAGTATCACTGTGGTGCAATTTGAGATAAAATTTTTGGTTCAAGGGATAATGTATTCCTTGTGCATCCTTATTGTGGGAAAAAAAAGTATTTCCTTCAACTATCACAACAGGTGTTAGGTCCCATGACAACAATACTAATAAGCCTAGGGTGTGGAGGGTATATTCTCGTAGGCCAAAGGGAGGGGCAGCAGGGCAGCAGAGAATGATGTCAGAAGTTAGTTAGAATGGGGGTGGGCTGAGGTGCTGATGTGGCACAGGTAGTAACGGAATGTACTGGGGACAGCTAGGGAAAGAAATAGGGGGGAGAGAGGAGAGAGAGGGGATTCGGGTAGCAAGTGAGTGTGGTGACAGAGGAAGAGATATTCTTCCCCTGAGGAGCAAATTCTTGCTCTGGTGTAGTGAATGATCATCGGTTCCTGTTGTAGTAGCCGATCGATCATTGAGTTCTCTTTCAATAATATACTTATCTCTAACCTTTAAGCTAGAGTTTTCTAACATTGGTCCGACCTGCCGGATACCCAACATCGGGAGAGAGGATCAGTTTCTGGGGTTTGGGAAGTTGTGTAACTCACCTGGATGCCACCTAAGATGGCCGATAGAGTGGAAGTGCTGGAAACCCGTATGGCGCATTTGGAGGCAGGGGTGGAGGAAATCCAATCGTCCATGCGGATGGCGATGGGGGAAATGCAGCGAAATCTGTTATTGGAGATGAGTAAGATGATGGGTAAGCGTCCGGAGGAAGGTCAAGGAAGTGGCGATGTCTCCGGAAGGGGGCCTCACGTTACGGGAGAGCGGAATGCACCTCATGGGCACTTCAACCCAATGACACATTCCGAAGACTCCATGGATGAATTTCGAATGTCAGTCCGCAAGGTGGAATTACCGATGTTTGGTGGTTCTGATCCTGTAGGGTGGATCACTAGGGCTGAGATGTATTTCGAAGTACACAACACGTCGGAGCAAATCAAAATGAAGCTGGTTTTATTGAGTATGGAAGGTTCCACCATACACTGGTTTAATTTACTCCGGGAAACAGAGGTGGACTTGGACTGGGAGAAGTTTAAGCGAGCTCTCATTGATCGCTATGGAGGGAGAAGGTTCCAAAATCCGTTTGAGGAGCTGTCGGATCTGAAGCAGACAGATACGGTAGACGAGTACATTGAGGCGTTTGAGTTTATCTCTTCACAGGTTGGGCGGTTGCCGAAGGAGCAATTTATGGGGTATTTTATGAGTGGGTTACGGCCGGATATCCGAAGGAAGGTGAGAACTCTTGGGCCGGTTAACAGGTATCAGATGATGAAGATCGCTAAGGCGATAGAGGTAGAGGTGAATGGTGAGTCGGGGAGCGAAGAGATGTTTGGGTACCGACCACGTACTGGGTATCACCAGAGAGGAAACAATATGAGGGGTAACTATCGGGTTAACCCGAACCATCAGCTGGAGGGCTCGAGCCCGATGGGTCGTGGGCGAGCTTGGAGCGGGTCTGGGGGAGCGCGACCCGGAGATTATTCGGGAGTGGCGTCGGACTCCCATTCGCCGTCCCAGAGGGTTGCTCCTCTGCCGGCGACACTCGCCAGGAGATCGGAGGGGGATCGAAGAGGACAGTCTGACGATCGAAGAGGACAGACGGAAAAAAATCGAGGGGTGAGGCATTTATCTTACCAAGAGTTGATGGACCGAAAGATTAAAGGGTTGTGTTTCAGGTGCGGAGAAAAGTTCCATCCCCTCCACCAGTGCACCGAAAGGCAGTTGAGGTTGCTGGTACTGACTGATGACGAGACGATGGATGAAAATGGGGAAATAGTGGCACTGGAAGCTGACGACGAGGGGGAGACTGATATGGCGTTGGAGTGTCGGACGATAGGGGTGTTTGGACTGAATGAAGCTTGTATACCGGAGAGCAAAACCATGCGTTTGACAGGACAGCTACAGGGGGTACCGATTGTTATTTTGGTGGACAGTGGAGCTAGCCACAACTTCATCTCTCCGGAGTTGGTGACTGGTTTGGGATTGACTATGGAGAGTGGTAGGGCTATGGGCATCAGACTTGGTGATGGCCACCGTGTGACCACTCAAGGGCAATGTTTGGGAATTCCTATTCGGGTAGGGAACTTGGAGTGGAAAATTGACGCATATGCTCTGGATTTAGGGGGAATGGATGTAATTTTAGGGGTTGCTTGGCTACAAACTCTAGGGAAAGTGGTGGTGGACTGGGGTGAGATGACAATGCAGTTCAAACAAGGGGAAAAAAGTGTCCTATTACAAGGGAATATGGGGCTTCAGTTGACATCAAGAAGGGCTAAGGGGTGTGCGGATGGTTCTGTGAGTTTGCATGGGCTATTGGCTAACTTAAAGGGTGAGTCTTTTTCGACAGGAGGAGCACCTATATTGGAAGACCAGCAGGTGCAACTTTCTCCCCGTGAGGACAGTGAGCTGAATCTGGTTTTGGATAAATTCCCAAGGGTCTTTGCGGAGATTCATGGGTTGCCTCCGGAGAGAAATCAATCACACTCAATAGTATTGCAATCGGGACAAGGGCCGATTAGTGTAAGGCCCTATAAGTATCCCCATCATCACAAGGATGAAATCGAGCGGCAAGTGCAACAGATGTTGCAAATGGGTATTATCCGTCCTAGCTCAAGCGCCTACTCTAGTCCGGTGATTTTGGTTAAGAAGAAAGATGCTTCTTGGAGATTATGTGTCGACTATCGAGCCCTCAATCGGGTTACCATTCCGGATAAGTATCCTATTCCGGTGGTGGATGAGTTGCTAGATGAATTAAATGGAGCAGGATACTTTTCTAAGTTGGACCTTAAGTTCGGATATCATCAAATACGGGTCAAGGAGGAGGATGTTCACAAGACGGCCTTCCGTACACACGATGGGCATTATGAATTCCTCGTGATGCCATTTGGGTTGACCAACACGCCAGCCACATTTCAATCAGTCATGAATGATATATTCAGGCCTTTCCTCAGGAGATTTGTATTGGTATTTTTCGATGATATTCTCATCTATAGTGCTGATTGGGTTACTCATCTTTTGCACTTAGAGAATGTCTTGGAGGTTTTACAAGCTCACCACTTCGTGGTTAATAAACAGAAATGTAGTTTTGGAAGGAGGACTGTGGCTTATCTGGGTCATGTCATTTCTGCGCATGGAGTGGCAGTTGATCCGATGAAGGTATCTTGTGTGGTGAATTGGCCAATACCTCATAATGTGAACGGGGTGAGAGGGTTTCTTGGGTTGACAGGATACTACCGCAAGTTCATTATGAACTATGGTAAAATAGCCAAGCCTCTGACTGAATTAACTAAGAAAGACGGGTTCCTGTGGAATACAGCAGCATTGGAGTCCTTTAACACCCTTAAGAGGGCCCTTACTTCATCTCCTGTTTTAGCTCTCCCTGATTTTTCTCAGACATTTGAAGTGGAATGCGATGCGTCGGGTAAGGGGGTTGGAGCGGTGTTAATGCAAAATCGAAGACCTATTGCTTATTTCAGCAAGGCTTTGTCTGAGGGTAACCTGTCCAAGTCAGCCTATGAGAAGGAATTGATGGCTTTGGTTTTGGCAGTACACCATTGGCGTCATTACCTGTTGGGACGGCCGTTTATTGTCTATTCAGATCAGAAAAGTCTTCGTTATCTACTCCAACAGAAAGTGTCCACCACGGACCGGCAATGTTGGATGGCTAAGTTGCTTGGATATCATTTTGAGATCATCTATAAGCAGGGTCCGGACAACAAGGCTGCTGATGCATTGTCCAGGATTTATGATGAGGCTGATTTGGGGGGTATCACCTCTTTTCCCTTGTGGGCAGATGGCAAGGTGCTTCAGCAGGAGGTGGACAAAGATCCGGTGCTAAGTGCAATCATAAAGGCTTTGCAGCAAGATCCAGCTGCAAAGAGGGGGTTCGTGTGGCATCAAGGAGTCCTCCTACACAAGGGGAGGTTAGTGGTTTCAGCCCAGTCTACTCTTATTCCTACCCTTTTGCAGGAGTTTCACTCATCACCTATGGGAGGTCACTCGGGTTTTCTTCGAACATACAAGCGAATTGCGCAGAATATTTATTGGATTGGCATGAAGAAATCCATTCGTGACTATGTTCAGTCTTGTGACACTTGCCAGCGGCAAAAATATGCTGCAACTTCTCCCGGGGGTCTTCTGCAGCCCTTACCGATTCCCAACCAGATTTGGGAGGACATTTCTATGGATTTCATCACGGGACTTCCAAAATCTAAAGGATATGAAGCTATACTGGTTGTGGTGGATAGGTTATCTAAATATGGCCACTTCATCCTTTTGAAGCACCCATATACAGCGAGAAGTGTGGCTGAAGTTTTTATTAGAGAAGTTGTCCGTTTGCATGGAGTCCCGGCCACTATCATAAGTGACCGTGACCCTTTATTTGTGAGCTATTTCTGGAAGGAATTGTTTCAGCTTCAGGGCACTATGCTCAAAATGAGCTCTTCCTATCATCCTGAGACGGATGGCCAGACCGAAGTTCTCAACCGTTGCTTGGAGACCTATTTGAGGTGTTTTGCTTCAGAACAGCTCAAGCATTGGTCTCATTGGATTTCTTGGGCTGAACTTTGGTACAATACTACCTTTCATGTCTCCACTGGTTCCACTCCATTTGAAATGGTCTATGGCAGAAAACCTCCATCCATAGTGCGATACATTCATGGTGAAACCAAGGTAGAAGCAGTGGCAAGGGAGTTGATTGATAGAGATGAGGCGTTACTCCAGCTGAAACATAATCTTCAGCGAGCACAAGACCAGATGAAGAAATTTGCTGATAGGAAACGGACTCCCCTATCCTTTGAGGTGGGAGAATGGGTATTTCTTAAGCTCCGACCTCACAAACAACTTTCGGTTGCCCGGCGGATCAATCAAAAGTTAGCGGCCAGATACTTTGGCCCATTCCAAATCATGGAAAAACTTGGGGCTGTTGCTTACAAGCTTCACCTTCCGCCACATTCAAGGATCCATCTTTTCATGTCTCTCAATTGAAGAGAGCAGTGGGTAATTACACGGTGGAGGCTTCCTTGCCAGAAGGAATGGAGGTTGAGATGGAGGACTTGGTGGAACCAGCAGCTGTCATTGCTAGCCGAATTATTACTAAGGCGGGTCATTCAATTCGGCAATGGTTGATTCACTGGAAGAACAAACCTATGGAGAGTGCGACGTGGGAAGATGAATGTGTCATTCGAAGTCAATTTCCTCATTTCAGCCTTGAGGACAAGGCTGCTCTTATAGGAGGAGGCAATGTTAGGTCCAATGACAACAATAATAATAAGCCTAGGGTGTGGAGGGTATATTCTCGTAGGCCAAAGGGAGGGGCAGCAGAGAATGGTGTCAGAAGTTAGTTAGAATGGGGGTGGGCTGAGGTGCTGATGTGGCACAGGTAGTAACGGAATGTACTGGGGACAGCTAGGGAAAGAAATAGGGGGGAGAGAGGAGAGAGAGGGGATTCGGGTAGCAAGTGAGTGTGGTGACAGAGGAAGAGATATTCTTCCCCTGAGGAGCAAATTCTTGCTCTGGTGTAGTGAATGATCATCGGTTCCTGTTGTAGTAGCCGATCGATCATTGAGTTCTCTTTCAATAATATACTTATCTCTAACCTTTAAGCTAGAGTTTTCTAACATTGGTCCGACCTGCCGGATACCCAACATCGGGAGAGAGGATCAGTTTCTGGGGTTTGGGAAGTTGTGTAACTCACCTGGATGCCACCTAAGATGGCCGATAGAGTGGAAGTGCTGGAAACCCGTATGGCGCATTTGGAGGCAGGGGTGGAGGAAATCCAATCGTCCATGCGGATGGCGATGGGGGAAATGCAGCGAAATCTGTTATTGGAGATGAGTAAGATGATGGGTAAGCGTCCGGAGGAAGGTCAAGGAAGTGGCGATGTCTCCGGAAGGGGGCCTCACGTTACGGGAGAGCGGAATGCACCTCATGGGCACTTCAACCCAATGACACATTCCGAAGACTCCATGGATGAATTTCGAATGTCAGTCCGCAAGGTGGAATTACCGATGTTTGGTGGTTCTGATCCTGTAGGGTGGATCACTAGGGCTGAGATGTATTTCGAAGTACACAACACGTCGGAGCAAATCAAAATGAAGCTGGTTTTATTGAGTATGGAAGGTTCCACCATACACTGGTTTAATTTACTCCGGGAAACAGAGGTGGACTTGGACTGGGAGAAGTTTAAGCGAGCTCTCATTGATCGCTATGGAGGGAGAAGGTTCCAAAATCCGTTTGAGGAGCTGTCGGATCTGAAGCAGACAGATACGGTAGACGAGTACATTGAGGCGTTTGAGTTTATCTCTTCACAGGTTGGGCGGTTGCCGAAGGAGCAATTTATGGGGTATTTTATGAGTGGGTTACGGCCGGATATCCGAAGGAAGGTGAGAACTCTTGGGCCGGTTAACAGGTATCAGATGATGAAGATCGCTAAGGCGATAGAGGTAGAGGTGAATGGTGAGTCGGGGAGCGAAGAGATGTTTGGGTACCGACCACGTACTGGGTATCACCAGAGAGGAAACAATATGAGGGGTAACTATCGGGTTAACCCGAACCATCAGCTGGAGGGCTCGAGCCCGATGGGTCGTGGGCGAGCTTGGAGCGGGTCTGGGGGAGCGCGACCCGGAGATTATTCGGGAGTGGCGTCGGACTCCCATTCGCCGTCCCAGAGGGTTGCTCCTCTGCCGGCGACACTCGCCAGGAGATCGGAGGGGGATCGAAGAGGACAGTCTGACGATCGAAGAGGACAGACGGAAAAAAATCGAGGGGTGAGGCATTTATCTTACCAAGAGTTGATGGACCGAAAGATTAAAGGGTTGTGTTTCAGGTGCGGAGAAAAGTTCCATCCCCTCCACCAGTGCACCGAAAGGCAGTTGAGGTTGCTGGTACTGACTGATGACGAGACGATGGATGAAAATGGGGAAATAGTGGCACTGGAAGCTGACGACGAGGGGGAGACTGATATGGCGTTGGAGTGTCGGACGATAGGGGTGTTTGGACTGAATGAAGCTTGTATACCGGAGAGCAAAACCATGCGTTTGACAGGACAGCTACAGGGGGTACCGATTGTTATTTTGGTGGACAGTGGAGCTAGCCACAACTTCATCTCTCCGGAGTTGGTGACTGGTTTGGGATTGACTATGGAGAGTGGTAGGGCTATGGGCATCAGACTTGGTGATGGCCACCGTGTGACCACTCAAGGGCAATGTTTGGGAATTCCTATTCGGGTAGGGAACTTGGAGTGGAAAATTGACGCATATGCTCTGGATTTAGGGGGAATGGATGTAATTTTAGGGGTTGCTTGGCTACAAACTCTAGGGAAAGTGGTGGTGGACTGGGGTGAGATGACAATGCAGTTCAAACAAGGGGAAAAAAGTGTCCTATTACAAGGGAATATGGGGCTTCAGTTGACATCAAGAAGGGCTAAGGGGTGTGCGGATGGTTCTGTGAGTTTGCATGGGCTATTGGCTAACTTAAAGGGTGAGTCTTTTTCGACAGGAGGAGCACCTATATTGGAAGACCAGCAGGTGCAACTTTCTCCCCGTGAGGACAGTGAGCTGAATCTGGTTTTGGATAAATTCCCAAGGGTCTTTGCGGAGATTCATGGGTTGCCTCCGGAGAGAAATCAATCACACTCAATAGTATTGCAATCGGGACAAGGGCCGATTAGTGTAAGGCCCTATAAGTATCCCCATCATCACAAGGATGAAATCGAGCGGCAAGTGCAACAGATGTTGCAAATGGGTATTATCCGTCCTAGCTCAAGCGCCTACTCTAGTCCGGTGATTTTGGTTAAGAAGAAAGATGCTTCTTGGAGATTATGTGTCGACTATCGAGCCCTCAATCGGGTTACCATTCCGGATAAGTATCCTATTCCGGTGGTGGATGAGTTGCTAGATGAATTAAATGGAGCAGGATACTTTTCTAAGTTGGACCTTAAGTTCGGATATCATCAAATACGGGTCAAGGAGGAGGATGTTCACAAGACGGCCTTCCGTACACACGATGGGCATTATGAATTCCTCGTGATGCCATTTGGGTTGACCAACACGCCAGCCACATTTCAATCAGTCATGAATGATATATTCAGGCCTTTCCTCAGGAGATTTGTATTGGTATTTTTCGATGATATTCTCATCTATAGTGCTGATTGGGTTACTCATCTTTTGCACTTAGAGAATGTCTTGGAGGTTTTACAAGCTCACCACTTCGTGGTTAATAAACAGAAATGTAGTTTTGGAAGGAGGACTGTGGCTTATCTGGGTCATGTCATTTCTGCGCATGGAGTGGCAGTTGATCCGATGAAGGTATCTTGTGTGGTGAATTGGCCAATACCTCATAATGTGAACGGGGTGAGAGGGTTTCTTGGGTTGACAGGATACTACCGCAAGTTCATTATGAACTATGGTAAAATAGCCAAGCCTCTGACTGAATTAACTAAGAAAGACGGGTTCCTGTGGAATACAGCAGCATTGGAGTCCTTTAACACCCTTAAGAGGGCCCTTACTTCATCTCCTGTTTTAGCTCTCCCTGATTTTTCTCAGACATTTGAAGTGGAATGCGATGCGTCGGGTAAGGGGGTTGGAGCGGTGTTAATGCAAAATCGAAGACCTATTGCTTATTTCAGCAAGGCTTTGTCTGAGGGTAACCTGTCCAAGTCAGCCTATGAGAAGGAATTGATGGCTTTGGTTTTGGCAGTACACCATTGGCGTCATTACCTGTTGGGACGGCCGTTTATTGTCTATTCAGATCAGAAAAGTCTTCGTTATCTACTCCAACAGAAAGTGTCCACCACGGACCGGCAATGTTGGATGGCTAAGTTGCTTGGATATCATTTTGAGATCATCTATAAGCAGGGTCCGGACAACAAGGCTGCTGATGCATTGTCCAGGATTTATGATGAGGCTGATTTGGGGGGTATCACCTCTTTTCCCTTGTGGGCAGATGGCAAGGTGCTTCAGCAGGAGGTGGACAAAGATCCGGTGCTAAGTGCAATCATAAAGGCTTTGCAGCAAGATCCAGCTGCAAAGAGGGGGTTCGTGTGGCATCAAGGAGTCCTCCTACACAAGGGGAGGTTAGTGGTTTCAGCCCAGTCTACTCTTATTCCTACCCTTTTGCAGGAGTTTCACTCATCACCTATGGGAGGTCACTCGGGTTTTCTTCGAACATACAAGCGAATTGCGCAGAATATTTATTGGATTGGCATGAAGAAATCCATTCGTGACTATGTTCAGTCTTGTGACACTTGCCAGCGGCAAAAATATGCTGCAACTTCTCCCGGGGGTCTTCTGCAGCCCTTACCGATTCCCAACCAGATTTGGGAGGACATTTCTATGGATTTCATCACGGGACTTCCAAAATCTAAAGGATATGAAGCTATACTGGTTGTGGTGGATAGGTTATCTAAATATGGCCACTTCATCCTTTTGAAGCACCCATATACAGCGAGAAGTGTGGCTGAAGTTTTTATTAGAGAAGTTGTCCGTTTGCATGGAGTCCCGGCCACTATCATAAGTGACCGTGACCCTTTATTTGTGAGCTATTTCTGGAAGGAATTGTTTCGGCTTCAGGGCACTATGCTCAAAATGAGCTCTTCCTATCATCCTGAGACTGATGGACAGACTGAAGTTCTCAACCGTTGCTTGGAGACCTATTTGAGGTGTTTTGCTTCAGAACAGCCCAAGTTTTGGTCTCATTGGATTTCTTGGGCTGAACTTTGGTACAATACTACTTTTCATGTTTCCACTGGTTCCACTCCATTTGAAATGGTCTATGGCAGAAAACCTCCATCTATCGTGCGATACATTCACGGTGAAACCAAGGTGGAGGCAGTGGCTAGGGAGTTGATTGATAGAGATGAGGCGTTGCTCCAGCTGAAACATAATCTTCAGCGAGCACAAGACCAGATGAAGAAGTTTGCCGATAGGAAGCGGACTCCCCTATCCTTTGAGGTGGGAGAATGGGTGTTTCTTAAGCTCCGACCTCACAAACAACTTTCGGTTGCCCGGCGGATCAATCAAAAGTTAGCGGCCAGATTCTTTGGCCCATTCCAAATTATAGAAAAATTAGGGGCTGTTGCGTACAAGCTTCACCTTCCGCCACATTCAAGGATTCATCCCGTTTTTCATGTCTCTCAATTGAAGAGGGCAGTGGGTAATTACACGGTGGAGGCTTCCTTGCCAGAAGGAATGGAGGTGGAGATGGAGGACTTGGTGGAACCAGCAGCTGTCATTGCTAGCCGAATTATTACTAAGGAGGGTCATTCAATTCGGCAATGGTTGATTCACTGGAAGGACAAACCTATGGAAAGTGCGACGTGGGAAGATGAATGTGTCATTCGCAGTCAATTTCCTCATTTCAGCCTTGGGGACAAGGCTGCTCTTATAGGAGGAGGCAATGTTAGGTCCCATGACAACAATACTAATAAGCCTAGGGTGTGGAGGGTATATTCTCGTAGGCCAAAGGGAGGGGCAGCAGGGCAGCAGAGAATGATGTCAGAAGTTAGTTAGAATGGGGGTGGGCTGAGGTGCTGATGTGGCACAGGTAGTAACGGAATGTACTGGGGACAG